>OZ012739.1:590316655-590639155 GCA_963859935.3 Lathyrus sativus | reverse complement strand
TTATCATTCCATAAGTTTTACGTTGCGCATATAACTTTTCAATAATAGGTTTGGTTAGACAATTCGATTTGGGTTGTTTTTCCATTGTGTCATACTTTTTTAAAACAAATTTTTGCCAAGAGTTTTTGGTTTTTAATTTTTGATCTATTCACCCCCCTCTAGAACGAATCCTACCATCTAACAAATGGTATCAAGAGCTATGCTTAATTCTGTGTTTGAGATTTACTCTTTAGAAGAGTGGCTATCAAAGCTAACGGAGCGTATAATAGAGCACCAATTTTCAACGACAAAAATTATGGCTATTAGAAAGCTCTTATGTGCATTCATGTCAACTCCTTTGACAAAGGTATATAGGACGCTATCTAAAATGATCTGAATCAAATAACTATGACCAATGTGGAGGGTGTTACATTACCTAAACTAGAAGCACAATGGGATGCTAATGAATGGAAATTATAGTCACATGATTGGAAAGTGAAAAACATCCTCACATCTGCTTTGGATTGAAGGTGAGAAAATACTTAGAAATGGGGTTGAATAAGTATGAAGATAAAACTTAGAAATAAAAACTCAAGGATTTTTATCCTGGTTCGTTGAACTCAACTACTCCAGTCCACCCTATCTAGAGTGATTTTCCTTTCTCAAACAAGGACTTAATCCACTATTTAATCAACTAATTACAATAGTAAGCATTAAGAACAACTGTTCAAAGTCTTCTCAAGAACTACTGATCCTAACTGGATCTTCTTAAGGTTCTCTTACAATCAAATGTAATAATAAATACAAGTGTTAAAATGTTTCTAATAAAGCTTTATCACAACTGTGATTTTTCACTTTAAGATGAAGAACAATGAAATAATTCTAGCAAGAATGTATGAGTTGTATGAGAGCTTTGTAAAGTATTCTTTTCAAGTGTTTCGTCAACTAAAGAAGATGAGTGGAGACTTGCTTTTATAGGCAAAGTGATCCAAGAGTTTTTCACGTTGAGAGTAGTGTACCAAAAAGGTCTGAGCCTTTTTGTCTTCACATCATGTGACCTTTCCTAGAAGAAGAATGCACAGAGAAATCTTTTTTGTCTGAGTTCTTGTGTCTAGCATAAATAAGGAAAGAGTCGTTTGGTTATTCCAACAGACATAATCTTTGAATTCTTCTTCAATAATTTTCAGCAAGAATCATCAGAGTCTAAATCGATCAGAGCCTTCTGATGTTCATCAGAGTTTGTTGAATCAGAGTCTTTGCAGCAAGTGTGCTTTCAGCGTGTATAAGTTCAGAGCTGAGTTTTGGGTCTGATCCTCAGTACTGGCAGCATTAGTACTATCAGAGTCTTCTGAAGTAACTGTGCTTGAAAACTCTTCATACAAAATACTTCATCGCTTTAGATGCTTCTGACTTCTGCTTCAGATTCTTCTGTAGCTTCTACTTTAGATTCTTCTGTAGCTTCTGCTTCAGATTCTTCTGGAGGCAGCGCTCAGAATCTTCTGGAGACAGCATTCAAAATCTTCTAAGAAATGCTTCTGACGCTTTAGAGCCTTGCATATTTCTTATGTTCAGATCTAATTTTGTGAGGGAAAACTGTCTCACAACATACGTTCTCAAGTTTCGATGATGACAAAGTACAACCTCGGATGAATCAGAGTCGTCATGCATACTTACGATGATGACAAAGTACAACCTCGGATGAATCAGAATCGTCATGCAATACTTAACATATTACATCCTTCCTATATCCTTTTAAATCATCATATTTCATTGGCAATATATGTGACTAATGTTTGGTCGTGACAAGATGCACGAAACAACAAACATATCAATTTTTGCAGGTTTTGTAGCTATGAGTCAACCATACCACTCAGCGCATGAAGCTGTGTATTCCCCACGGGTCAGCGCATGGAACCATGCGTCGACCGTTAACTTGGCGCATGCAGGTTTAAGAATCAGACGGCTCAGCGCATGAAGATCATGCGTCGACCGCTGACTCGGCGCATGACAGTTTGAGTGTCGCACGGCTCAGCGCACGCCGACCCTATGGTCGACCGTTCGCGCGCAGAAACGGAAATTCTGCTATGTTTCTTTGATCAGTCAACTGTCTGTTTTGTATATTACTATAAATAGCTGTCTTTTCAATTTTAACAACATTTTTCATAGAACATTTTTGAAAGCATTGTGAGAAAGTGTTCAGGTCAAGAAACGTGAAAGAGGTGCATCAGTGTTCTTCATCTTCATCGTTCAATCAACTCACAAATCCTCAAATTACAGATAATCAATTTTTTGCTGCGGTTTGTGGTTTGCTCGACGGTGATAAGGTTCGAACGCGTGATTGAAGATCCGGTTCGAGTGGAAGCTGGTGCAGGTGTTTCTTGGGAGAAAACCTTTGAGGTTTTACCTATCAAGACTACAGGTTTTGAAGGCTTTTGTTACGGAATCGTCGGTTCAACAATCAAGCGAGTGCGAAGGTGATTGATTAGCGGAAGGTTGATCAATCTAGTAGCTAGGGCGTTGAAAGGTTGAAGACGTTCCGGGTTCAATTTGGGTGTGTCTAAGATCAGCCGTGCCGAAGGTTTGATCAACGGAAGAGTTGTCAATAAGGTGGCTGCAATCGGAGGTCATTCACATCAAATTGGAGGACTTGATTCATCTTGAATCAAGGGGCAAGAAGTGGTAGAAATTATCAGCAACATTAAGATTGTTTGTATCAATTGTCTATCGATTCTTGTGTATAACTGTTCTACCAAACAGGTGATATCTATTCAATACATATCTCAATTCTCATTGTAGAATTGAGGGCAGACGTACCCCAACGCGAGGACGACTGGGGGAACTGCCTCATCAAATCTTGTGTTCCTTTATTTTCTGCATTTTCAATTACAGCTTAAAAATTAAGTGATTCTAGAATAAGTGATTTTGTCAAATTGTAGTATTGATTGAGTGAGTTGGTGAAACACTGTTTTTTAACTACTAAGTACAATAGAAATACTGTACTAAGGCTTTTTCAATCACTCATTCAACACAAATATCATTTAAGGTATTTGTGCACACCAACTGTTCGACAAAAGTGCTGAACTAAAATTGCCTTAATTTTGCTGCTAGTTTTGTGCACACCAACTGTTCGACAAAAGTGCTGAACTAAAATTGCCTTAATTTTACTGCTAGTTTTGGTGTAATTTTTGATCATTGGAATAAGGAAATAGTACGAGTGAATCACATCTGAGTTTTGCATAAAAGTGTGTAGTGATTTACTATCCGTTATCGTCTTAATTTCATCCGCTTGACGCATATCCGGCTCTCCAATAGTTGTTCGTTTTAGACTATATTTTCCAAGGCCGCTTCCGCATTTGAAAACAATTTTGAAAACCAATTTTATTGGTAGCGCCACTCAAATTTTTAAAAGGGATCTATTCAACCCCCCCTTCTAGATCCGTGCCTTAGTCTAACAAGTGGTATCAAGAGCTCCGGTTCTCCGGTGCTTCAAATACAACATTGATAGAATAATGGCTAACGAACCAAAAGGGGCGTACAATAGAGCTCCCGTTTTTAACGGTGAAAATTATAGCTATTGGAAAGACTGTATGCGGGTGCACATTAATTCCATAGATAGAAAGATATGGAACGTTATTCTCAATGGTCCGATTGAAATAACCATGACAAATGAGAATAACGAAGTTGTGCCAAAGCCCGAAGCACAATGGACCGACGACGATGAGCGAAAGTATAATTACGATTGGAAAGCTAAGAACATTCTAATCTCCTCATTAGGTGTAGATGAATACTACCGTGTATCCCATTGCCCTACGGCTAAGACTATGTGGGATGCACTACAAATTGCCCATGAGGGGACAAACGATGTTAAGTTGGCTCGAATCAACACTCTTATACAAGAGTTTGATCTTTTTTTCATGGAGCAAGGGGAAACCATTGCTGACATGCAAAAGAGATTTACTCATCTCATAAACAGATTACATTCACTAGGAAGACCTATTTCCAATGATCTTGCTACTAATAAAGTTTTGAGATGTCTTAGCAGGGAATGGCAGCCGAAAGTGACCGCCATCAAAGAGGCAAATGATCTTACGGTATTAGACCTGACTACATTGTTTGGCAAACTACAAGAGCATGAACAGGTACTCTTGAGTCTTGACCAACATGAAAGGAAAGAAAAGAAGGACAAAGTAAAGATGAGTGAAAAGAAGTCAATAGCTCTTAAGGCTTCTTCCTCGAAGTCTAAAGCAAAAGAGCAAAGTGATTATTCTTCAAGCGACGACGAAGAAGAAGACATAAATGAGGACATGAGGCTGTTCGTTAAACGGTATAACCGGTACGTGAGAAAGAACGGCATCCAACATTCGGAGAAGAACCTGGTAAATTTCCGAAGGCAATCAAGGTTCTCCAAAGATGACAATCAAAAAGGCAAAAAGACTAGAGGAACGTGCTATAAATGTGGAAAGCCCGGTCACTACAAACCGGACTGTCCAATGAACAACAAGGGAAAAGAAAAGGAACAATCGAAGTCACATAAGAGAGCATCAAAGCCTAGGAGGGCGTACATCGCGTGGGAAAGCGACAGTGATTCTTCCTCCTCTAATGAAAGCTC
This sequence comes from Lathyrus sativus, assembly GCA_963859935.3. Classification (NCBI taxonomy): domain Eukaryota; kingdom Viridiplantae; phylum Streptophyta; class Magnoliopsida; order Fabales; family Fabaceae; genus Lathyrus; species Lathyrus sativus. The sequence goes on along the minus strand of OZ012739.1, from coordinate 590,634,567 downwards.
TAGTGATGAAGAAGAGTCCGTGAATCTATGTCTCTCCGCAAATCAGAAAAAGAAAAAGAAACAGGTACGTCACTCTAGATATAATATGTCATCTAATATGTCTCATTCCGAATTACAAACCGCATTCGATGTTTTACACAAGGAAGCAACTGAAGCCTTTAAGAAACTTGCTTCTAATAGAAGAATTTTTACATATTTAGAGCACAAAGTCTTAGAGTCCGAAAAGAAATTAGAGGACCTTAAGGCTTCCATTGTGAAAGATAATGAATCGGATTGTAAGGACAATAGTAATCCTTTCAACTTTGGTTGTGATACTTGTCATATTTGGCAAGGTGAGGTTAGAAACCTTAAGGCCAAATTAGACAAGGCACTTGAACCTAAAATTACATTTGCAATCGATAAAAAGGATTTTAGAAAAAGTATGATAAACCCATATCAAAAATATGCATATGTAATTAGGGATCAAGCAAGTGAAAGTGATTCTAATGTCGACTTTGTATGCTTTTACTGTTGCAAGAAAGGCCACTCCATTGGTAAATGTCGATTTAGGAGATTTCTTGTTCCTAAAGGCATCTACCAATGGTTGCCCAAACGCAACCGTCTTGTCGCTAACCTATTAGGACCCAATATGCCATTGGGTACCTCCCTTTTGTAAGTTATATTTTGACAGGTGAAATGTGTCGAGTCCACCGAGAGAAGATGGGTTCTTGATAGTGGGTGCTCAAGGCACATGTCTGGAGACATATCCTTATTCATAGACTTCGTGGCTAAGAAGAAAGGGTATGTAACATACGGTGATAACAACCGCGGAGCGATACTAGGTAAAGGTAGTATAGGTAATCCCTCCTCTACTACAATTTCCGATGTGTTGCTTGTCAAAAACCTTAAACATAATCTCCTTAGCATTAGCCAATTATGCGACAAAGGTTACAATGTTTCCTTTTCAAAAGATTGCTGCAAAATTGTGCATGAAAGTGATAAGAAGAATGTGTTTATTGGTTTTAAAGTAAAGCATATAGGATTTATAATAAAAGATTACTAGCTGTTGAAGAGTCTGTGCACGTTACGTTTGATGAGTCCTATCCGAGAAATGTCGGAAAGGATAGTGTTGTTCATGGTGCAGGTACATCCACAGAAGACATACTCAAAGGTGGCGAAACGGGGATTGATCAACCCGATAGAGTCAAAATTGAGGAGGATAAGGATGCACACCATGAGGTAACTGAGGAAGCTCATCCGCCTACAAACGATGATCTCCCTCAAGCTTGGAAGTCGTGTAAAGATCATCCAATTGACAATATTCTCGGAGACATCACAAAGGGAGTCACCACTCGATCTAAGCTAAGTAACTTTTGTTATCACTTCGCTTTCGTTTCACAAATAGAGCCTAAAAACCCCAAAGAGGCCCTACTCGATGAGCACTGGTTTTTATCGATGCAAGAGGAACTAAATCAGTTTAAAAGAAACGAGGTATGGGACCTTGTCCCTCCTCCGCGAGGCCATCGAGTAATCGGCACCCGATGGGTGTTTAGGAACAAGTTGGACGAAAACGGGGTAATAACCCGTAATAAAGCGAGATTGGTCGCTCAAGGGTATAACCAAGAGGAAGGCATCGACTATGAGGAAACTTATGCGCCGGTTGCCCGACTCGAGGCTATACGCCTTTTACTCGCCTTTGCATGTGCAAAGGATTTTAAGTTATTTCAAATGGATGTTAAAAGTGCGTTCCTTAACGGTCACATAAATGAAGAAGTATATGTGTCTCAACCTCCCGGTTTTGAATCTCATGAATACCCTGAACATGTTTACAAGTTAAAAAGAGCTTTATATGGTCTCAAACAAGCTCCTAGAGCTTGGTATGAGCGACTAAGTAAGTTTTTACTTAATCAGGGGTACTCACGAGGAAAGGTTGACACTACACTCTTCATTAAACGTCAAGGAAAGCACTTGATTTTGGTGCAAATCTATGTTGACGATATTATATTTGGATCCACTAACATGAATCTCGTGAGAGAGTTTTCTGACCTCATGCAGGGCGAATTCGAGATGAGTATGATGGGGGAGCTCACATACTTCCTCGGCCTGCAAATTAAACAACTCCAAGAAGGGACATTCGTGAGCCAAACAAAATATTGTTTGGACTTGATCAAGAGATTTGACATGGCAAAATCCAAGGCCATAGACACCCCAATGCCTACATGCGTAAATTTGGATAAAGATGAAAATGGCAAGGACGTAGAGGTAAAACGATATAGAGGTATGATTGGTTCACTTCTCTATCTTACTGCGTCACGTCCTGATATTATGTTTAGTGTGTGCATGTGTGCACGATACCAATCATGTCCCAAAGAATCCCACCTAAAAGCTGTTAAACGAATTCTTCGATACCTGTCAGGTACCCCGAAGTATGGATTGTGGTATTCTAAGGGTAGTGATTGCTCGTTGGTAGGTTACTCCGATTCCGACTTTGCCGGGTGCAAATCGGATAGGAAAAGCACTAGTGGTACATGTCATTTGTTTTCAAACTCCTTGGTTAGTTGGCATAGCAAGAAACAAGTTTCAGTTGCTTTATCAACGGCCGAGGCGGAATACGTTGCCGCTGGTAGTTGTTGTGCTCAAATTCTGTGGATTAAGCAACAACTACTAGATTTCAATCTTAAACTTGAACGTATTCCTATCCTATGTGACAACACTAGCGCTATTAACCTTACCAAAAATCCCGTATTACACTCTCGCACTAAACATATAGAAATTCGACACCATTTTCTTAGGGACTATGTTGAGAAAGGTGATGTTGTATTTGAACACGTTGACACTAAAAACCAACTAGCGGACATTTTCACAAAGCCGCTAGCAACGGAACCTTTCTTTCATATCCGCCGAGAACTTGGCATTCTCGACATTTCAGAGCGGGAGTCATAAATTGCTTACTCTATCTTATTTCATTTAAAACCATACTTTTGTACTTCTAACAAATTGACGTTTTTGCAAGTACAAGTATGTTGTTTATCAAGCTACTCCGGCATTAAGGTGATATTGTTCCATTTCTCTCTCTATCTCTCTCTAATAACTCTCATGATCAACAATTGTATCGTTTGACCTATGTTGCATATGTATGAAACTTTTTTTGTATGATAAACTGTTTGGATGCAAATTGTTTTGTGGCATTTTAGGTAGGCATCAAATATGGCTTGATATGTGACATTAAGTGCAAATCTACATTTGTGCATCCGAACTGAGCTACACACCAAATCTGAACAGTTCAACTCTTTTTCAACAAGAATGAATGAAAGATTTGCAGCTTTCACAACTGCCCATGGATACCAAGAAACAGTCGTCTCTCGCAGCATCAATCGCCTGAATCAAGCAGTGGATTACCTCACTGATATGGCTGATCCATATCGTTATCCGTCTTCCTTTGATATGGGCAAGGGACAAGGATATTAGTCATTTGTTTTTGCATTTGCTCATTCTCCATGTTGTTTTTGTTATCATGTTCTGTTTTATCTCTCCTAAGTGCACACTAATGTTTGTTTTACAGTCTTGATTCCTATAAAATGTTATGACTTATGTGTCCTTAATCTGGTTTAATCTATTTTCAATATTTTGCTCATTGTCAATATTTTGTGTGGATATTGGTATATGATTACTTATAACCTGTTGAGTATTTTGTTAATTGTTAATATGCCAAAACTTTACCTTTCTCCATCTCTTTTTGATGTTGTCAAAGGGGGAGAAAAGACAAGTAGATTGTAGACCACAACAGCTATGACTGTAAAAGAAAGGGGGAGCTTACTACTATGTTAAAGATATCGCATGTTGTGTTCACCAAGCTTCGCACAGGTTTGTCATCATCAAAAAGGGGGAGAATGTGAGGGAAAACTGTCTCACAACATACGTTCTCAAGTTTCGATGATGACAAAGTACAACCTCGGATGAATCAGAGTCGTCATGCATACTTACGATGATGACAAAGTACAACCTCGGATGAATCAGAATCGTCATGCAATACTTAACATATTACATCCTTCCTATATCCTTTTAAATCATCATATTTCATTGGCAATATATGTGACTAATGTTTGGTCGTGACAAGATGCACGAAACAACAAACATATCAATTTTTGCAGGTTTTGTAGCTATGAGTCAACCATACCACTCAGCGCATGAAGCTGTGTATTCCCCACGGGTCAGCGCATGGAACCATGCGTCGACCGTTAACTTGGCGCATGCAGGTTTAAGAATCAGACGGCTCAGCGCATGAAGATCATGCGTCGACCGCTGACTCGGCGCATGACAGTTTGAGTGTCGCACGGCTCAGCGCACGCCGACCCTATGGTCGACCGTTCGCGCGCAGAAACGGAAATTCTGCTATGTTTCTTTGATCAGTCAACTGTCTGTTTTGTATATTACTATAAATAGCTGTCTTTTCAATTTTAACAACATTTTTCATAGAACATTTTTGAAAGCATTGTGAGAAAGTGTTCAGGTCAAGAAACGTGAAAGAGGTGCATCAGTGTTCTTCATCTTCATCGTTCAATCAACTCACAAATCCTCAAATTACAGATAATCAATTTTTTGTTGCGGTTTGTGGTTTGCTCGACGGTGATAAGGTTCGAACGCGTGATTGAAGATCCGGTTCGAGTGGAAGCTGGTGCAGGTGTTTCTTGGGAGAAAACCTTTGAGGTTTTACCTATCAAGACTACAGGTTTTGAAGGCTTTTGTTACGGAATCGTCGGTTCAACAATCAAGCGAGTGCGAAGGTGATTGATTAGCGGAAGGTTGATCAATCTAGTAGCTAGGGCGTTGAAAGGTTGAAGACGTTCCGGGTTCAATTTGGGTGTGTCTAAGATCAGCCGTGCCGAAGGTTTGATCAACGGAAGAGTTGTCAATAAGGTGGCTGCAATCGGAGGTCATTCACATCAAATTGGAGGACTTGATTCATCTTGAATCAAGGGGCAAGAAGTGGTAGAAATTATCAGCAACATTAAGATTGTTTGTATCAATTGTCTATCGATTCTTGTGTATAACTGTTCTACCAAACAGGTGATATCTATTCAATACATATCTCAATTCTCATTGTAGAATTGAGGGCAGACGTACCCCAACGCGAGGACGACTGGGGGAACTGCCTCATCAAATCTTGTGTTCCTTTATTTTCTGCATTTTCAATTACAGCTTAAAAATTAAGTGATTCTAGAATAAGTGATTTTGTCAAATTGTAGTATTGATTGAGTGAGTTGGTGAAACACTGTTTTTTAACTACTAAGTACAATAGAAATACTGTACTAAGGCTTTTTCAATCACTCATTCAACACAAATATCATTTAAGGTATTTGTGCACACCAACTGTTCGACAAAAGTGCTGAACTAAAATTGCCTTAATTTTGCTGCTAGTTTTGTGCACACCAACTGTTCGACAAAAGTGCTGAACTAAAATTGCCTTAATTTTACTGCTAGTTTTGGTGTAATTTTTGATCATTGGAATAAGGAAATAGTACGAGTGAATCACATCTGAGTTTTGCATAAAAGTGTGTAGTGATTTACTATCCGTTATCGTCTTAATTTCATCCGCTTGACGCATATCCGGCTCTCCAATAGTTGTTCGTTTTAGACTATATTTTCCAAGGCCGCTTCCGCATTTGAAAACAATTTTGAAAACCAATTTTATTGGTAGCGCCACTCAAATTTTTAAAAGGGATCTATTCAACCCCCCCTTCTAGATCCGTGCCTTAGTCTAACAAATTTGCTTCTGGAGTGATATTTACTTTAACATCTGCAACAAACATTCTCAAGCAAATTTTAGAGTATATAATTCTTAAATACAAAATTTCATAATAGTTATCATTAAAACGTAGAGATGTTATTAAGAACCAATATGTGTTCTAACAATCTCCCCCTTTTTGATGATGACAAAAACATCAGAAATTTTGTTCAATAGTAAAGAAAATAATTATAACCCCCCCCCCCCCCCCCCGGAGATGATGAATCTCCCCCTGAATTGAATACTAAGAAGGAATAGAAACTTCCCTTTTTGCATGAGTATTCTTTTCAGAATCAGAGCCTGAATGTTCTAAACATTCAATCTTGCTTGTTTCAGAGTCAAAGTCTAATAAGTTAAATATGATCTGGGAGTCTCAGAGTTTCTTTTAAAGAATGTGTCAGATTTATCAATTGTTCTGAAAGACTAAGAGTTTACGTTAGTTAGAATTGACATGTCTGAAGTTTCATTTAGGTAGAGTTTATTTGACTAGTCAGATCCATTTTCTTCCCCTTTTTTGTCATAATCAAAAAGTAAAAAAAAAACTTTAAAGGACAAATAAAAGGAAATACATAAAAGATAAATCATGTAGAGAAAAACACTTAGTCATTCATTCATATAGATCAAAAGATACAAAACATCAGATAAGATTCAAATACATGTGCAAACATCAGATCAAAAAAAAATAAACTAAGTTTGTTTGGACAAAATCATCTTCAATAGGTCAGTGATCTCAGAGGAGGACTGTTCTTGCTTTGACATCCACTTAGCCATGGTTTCATTCTTCTGATCTTGTTTAGACATCCACTGAGCCATGTCTTCAGACTTCTGATCTTGCTTGGCCATCCATGACTTAATCTCAGATTGACCAGCTTCCAGAACTACAATCTTATCTTCAAGATCTGGATTTTCTTTCTTAACCTCAGATGAAGAAGGTGGGGCAGAGCCTGAATCAGGAACAAAGTCAATTTCCATAGGAGATGCAGAGTCAGGAGCAACATATCCAGAGGGATGTTCCACATGAGTCATAGCCAGAGGATTTTCTTCAAATGCAGATTCAGTATTCACTTCTGTATCACATACCTCAGAGGATGAAGGAACATCTTCAAGAAGCAATGGTGCAGATCTTTTAACAGTCCAGATCAAACTTCTAGCAGTCTCAGCAAATCTGAGCTTCGCATCATCAGAACATACATTCTTCATATTTGATGCTACAGTATTGAATCTGTTGATGAAGCTATTCCAAATAGCATCAGATTCATTTGCATCCATTGTTGATAAGCACTTCCTCTGAACAGAGCCTAAATGCATCTCTATTTCTTTCATGAAACTTGTAAATAAATGATCAACATTCAGCCTAGGTTTTGGTTTCAGAAGGGTTTCCAAGGTGAATGGCTTGGGTTGAGGTGAATGTGGAATGGTAAATTTTGGAATGATGATCAGAGGGCGAGGGTAGAAAGGTAAGGATGGAGAATCAGATGAAATGACAATTTTTGATCTGATTAAAGCATTCAGCAAAGATGGTTTTGCATTTGATGCATAGGAGACAACATCAAATGTGGTAGAAGTGTAAGGAATGAACGCAGATTTATCAGATAAAAGAGATTCTGATGAAATCATTTTTGGCATTTCTTTTATATATGTTTGGAGAACAGAAGGTAGAATAATGGAAAGCTTGGGTTTAAGATGGGTGATAGTGTCAGATGGTTCAATTCTGGTGTAGAAATTTTTGAATTTGAAACTAGAGGGAAGTTTGTCAGAGGAGAATGGTTTATACGAGGCAAAGGATACATATTCAGATGTCCTTGGCTTAGGTGTTGGGATGGGATTGGGAATGAGAATTTCAGAGGAAATAGGTGGTTTTGGTTGGTTAGCTTCAAAAGTTCTGAGAGAGGGAGGTGGAAGAATATCTGGGTGGATATCAGATTCTGATGAGTTTGAGGATGTGGTTGGGGTACAAGATGTAGAAGATACTTCAAATACAGTCTTGAGAGGTGTAACATTTAGAACCTCTGTCTCAGGTATATTTGTTTCAGGAGGATTGGTTGGTTCTGGTTGATTCTCAGAAGGTTTTGATGGAGGTTCAGATACAAGTGGTTCAGATATAGGTGGTTCAAAAATAACTTGATTAGATCCAACAGGATCAGATGCAACTGGATGAGATTGTATAGGTTCAGATGTGTTTGATTGTTGTTTTTCTGGTTGTTGTTGTGCAGATTGTTCTTTTGGTTTTGTTATAGGTGTTGGAATTTTGTTTGCTGGTGTTGTTGTTGTTGTTGTTGTTTCAGATGGTGGAGTAACATAAGTTTTTAGTGGAGTAGTGGAAATAGGATCAGATGATTTTTGTGGGGAAGGAATTTTTGATGGTTCAGATTTTTTGGATGGAGCAGGAATAGATTGTTTTTGAGTAGGAGGTGGTTTTGGAATAGAACTAAATGTTGACTCATTCATAACAATTTTAGAGAAAGAAGATACATAAGTTTTATTACCTTTAATCTTGATACGCTTTATGGGAACAGAGGGAACGTCTCCAGAGGTTTTTCTCTTGATCAACTTCTGTGGCTTGTCAGCAACTTTTGGCTTCTTCTGAGCAGCAGTTTCTTCTCCTTCTGACTGACTTCTTTTCCTTATGTTCTCATTGTATACATCAGGCATTGGTTCTCTTACTTTTTTCAGAATATCTGCAGGAAGGGGAGTCCCATCTGCTTTGCATGAATCAATATATCTCACAATTATATCCCTTGGTTCTTCAGCACCAAACAGTGGAAAATTATCAACAGGAATTCTCTTCTGACTGATTTCAGAGATATTCAACTTCTTGGGTGCAGCTGTGAGTTCCTCTACAATTTTTAGTCTCTGAAGACTCTTTGCGTTCAGAGGTTTTCCAACAATGGATTCAAGTTCATACTTGACTCCAGCTTCATACAGAGCAGTCACCAGACCATTCTCTGTCAGAATGTCTGAAATCAACCTTCCAAAGGGGATCCATGTTCTGATCTTCTGACCCTTATCCTTTACAGATTCTCTTGAAGCATTGATATGATTCCATAAATGCATAAATAAAATGTAAGGAAGATCTACCTTAGTACTCTGACTTAAACAGTACATGAAGTAGAGTTGTTCATTGTTCACATAATCTGGAGAATTGGTAGATTTTCTGTGATGAATGCATCCCAGAAAAATCTTTGCCCAGATTTTGTAGTCAGGCTTCAGATCTTTAAATTTGTTAGAGGCCTGTCCATAAGTGATGACTTCTTCATAAACTTCCTCCATGTCCACACGCCCAGATGGCAGCTGACATACTCCATCAGTCTCCTCATACCCTATGAGTTTCCTAGTTAGATATTCAGTAATTATAATCTCCTTACCCAGAACAGAAGATAAGATGAATTTTGGATAAACAGATGCATGTATCCAGAATTCTTCCACCAGATGAGGGTAAACTGGTCCAAATAATCTGTCAAAGTATTTGACCCAGCCTTGAGCATCAATTATTGAACGAAATTCAAACCCATTTTCAGCTAACAAATCAAATTCCACCATTGATTCACAGAGAACTTCAAGTTTGTCAACAGGAGTTAACAATGTCCTTTTAGGTACAGTGAATGGAGTCACACCCATATTTGCAGAAGTAACTGCAGCCATGGTTTATTGAAACTGAGCTGCTGTAGAAGATGAGGTTGCCATTGAAGATGATGAAGATGATTTGGACGAAGGTTTAGGGTTTTTGTGAAGAGAGAATAGAAGACAGAAATGCATAAACTTGTTTGTGATGTGAAAAGTGTGAAATTGGTGTGAGATGTGGTATTTATAGAAAACACTCAAGACACTCAAAAAGACATACAAATCACGTTTTCACATAGCATTTAATGACAATTAATGAAAGAGAATAAAAATCATTTCAAGCATTAATTGATTCTGACAAATTGGGGAGAAAATCAAGATTTTCACTATTCAAACCATACCTCAAATGTCTCTTCAGTAGTGTACACACTATCTTTTCAGATTCAGAGTGACACGTGTTTGCTTGCATGTGCTTCTGAATTCTCTTGAGAAATGAAACGTTAGCCAACATTCAGATCCTCTAAGATTGGTTAGTTCAGATACACACAAATAAACATAAATCTAATAAGCAATAGATGAAATACTTCAGAGTTATAGACATTTTACATCTGAAAAATTTGCTTCTGACAAATATTATTCTGGACAAAAATCCATACCAATATTTTTCAGAATAAATTTGAACCTATCTTCAGCAAGGGGTTTTGTGAAAATATCTGCCCATTGATGATCTGTATCAACAAAGACTAAGTTTATAATTCCCTTCTGAACATAGTCTCTGATAAAATGATGTTTAATTTCTATATGTTTTGTCTTAGAGTGTAAAATGGGGTTTTTAGACAAACATATAGCAGAAGTATTATCACAGAATATAGAAATGTTACTTTCAAATATCTGATAGTCTTCTAGCTGACTTTTCATCCAGAGCATCTGCGTGCTACATCCAGCAACAACAATATATTCTGCCTCTGTAGTTGATAGTGCAATTGTGGGTTGCTTCTTGTTGTACCAAGAGATTAGATTTCTTCCTAGAAATTGACAACTTCCAGAAGTACATTTTCTTTCCACTCTATCTCCAGCGTAATCAGCATCACATAATCTAACTAATTTGAAATCATCAGATTTTCTGTAACACAAACCCACATTAGAAGTACCTTTCAGATACCTTAGAATCCTCTTAACAGCTGTTAAGTGTGATTCTCTAGGATCTGATTGGAATCTTTCACACAAGCATACACTGAACAAAATGTCAGGTCTAGAAGCAGTTAAGTAGAGAAGAGATCCTATCATACCTCTGTAGAGTTTCTGATCTACTTTCTTACTTACCTCTTCCTTGCCTAGTGTACTAGTTGGATGCATGAGAGTCTTTGCCATCTTACTATCAGTCATGTTAAATTTCTTCAGAAGTTCTTTAACATATTTGGTCTGATGAATGTAAGTGCACTCTGGAGTTTGGTTGACTTGAATTCCCAGAAAGAATCTCAATTCACCCATCATGCTCATTTCAAATTCTGCCTGCATACATTGAGAAAACTCCTTTCCCAGCATAACATTGGTAGATCCAAATATAATATCATCCACATATATTTGACAAATTAGAAGATCTTTCTTAAATGTTTTACAGAAGAGTGTTGTGTCCACTTTGCCTCTGATGAAATTTTTCTCCAGAAGAAAATTGCTTAACCTCTCATACCAAGCTCTAGGAGCTTGTTTTAAACCATACAGAGATTTCTTTAGTTTGAAAACATGTTCTCGAAATTTTTCACTCTCAGAATCAGGAGGTTGGTGGACATAAACTTCTTCATCTATAATACCATTTAGAAAGGCACTTTTAACATCCATCTGATATAGAGTGATGTTATATTGTGCAGCAAAAGAAATGAGTAAACGAATAGACTCTAACCTTGCAACAGGAGCATAAGTCTCTATATAATCAATTTCTTCTTGCTGGCTGTAACCTTGAGCAACTAGACTTGCCTTATTTCTTTCAACTTCTCCTTTCTCATTAAGCTTGTTTCTGAAGACCCATTTAGTTCCAATTATGTTGAATCCTTTTGGTCTTGGAACTAAATCCCACACATCATTTCTAGTGAACTGATTTAGCTCTTCTTGCATGGCAATAATCCAGTCATTGTCTTGCAGAGCTTCATCCACAGAAGTTGGTTCAATTAATGACACCAATCCAAATAATGATGCTTCAGATGATCTGAGGAAGGATCTTGTTCTGATAGGGTCATCCTTCTTTCCAATGATCACATTCTCTGGATGAGAAGGTTTGATTTTGGAAGATGATCCTCTAACAGTTGATTCTTCAGAAATGTTTAAGTTGTTCATTTAAGAGGTCAAAGGAATTGCATCTGGCATTGCTTCAGGTTCCTTCACTTGAGCTTTGTCTGCCTCTGAGCCTTCAGAGTCTGTGAGAATTACTTCTCTATCTGCAGAACTTTCAAACTGCTTTGGCTTTTCAATGCCAAGCTTATAATCAAATCTAACATGAATAGATTCTTCCACAATGTGTGTTTTAGTATTGTATACTCTGTAGCCTTTAGAGCGTTCAGAATACCCAAGCATGAAACACTTATGTGCTTTAGAATCAAACTTGTTCAGATTCTCTTTAGTATTCAACATATAGCAAATACATCCAAAAGGATGGAAATATGAAATGTTGGGCTTTCTGTTCCTCCACAATTCATAAGGAGTCTTTTCCAGAAGAGGTCTTACAGACACTCTGTTCTGAATGTAACAGGCTGTGTTGATTGCTTCTGCCAAAAGTGCTTTGCCAGATTAGTCTCATTGATCATGGTTCTGGAAATTTCTTGCAGAGTTCTATTTTTCCTCTCTACAACCCCATTCTGTTGTGGAGTTCTAGGACAGGAAAAATCATGAGCAATGCCATTTTCATTAAAATATTTTTCAAAATATTTGTTTTCAAATTCACCACCATGATCACTTCTGACTTTTATAATTTTGAAATCTTTTTCATTCTGGACTTGTTTGCAGAAGTCAAAGAACACAGAATGTGACTCATCCTTGTGTTTTAGGAACTTTACCCATGTCCATCTGTTGTAGTCATCAATAATGACTAATCCATACTTCTTGCCTCTGATGGATGCAGTTTTCACTGGTCCAAACAGATCAATATGAAGTAATTCTAATGGTCTTGAGGTTGATACAACATTTTTAGATTTAAAGGAAGATTTTGAAAACTTTCCCTTTTGACATGCTTCACAAAGAGCATCTGAGTTGAACTTCAGCTTAGGAAGTCCTCTGACCAGATTGAGTTTATTAATCTGAGATATACGTCTCATATTAATATGTCCCAATCTTCTGTGCCAGACCCATTGCTCATCATTAACAGACAAGAGGCATTTAACATTTTGAACTTTAAGTTCTGAAAGATTTATTTTGTAAATGTTGTTCTTCCTCTTTCCATTGAATAGGATTGAGCCATCCTTCTGACTAACAACTTTACAATATTGTTGATTAAAGATTATATCATAACCATTGTCACTTAATTGACTTATGGACAATAGATTATGCTTTAATCCTTCTACAAGAAGAACATTAGATATAGAAGGAAGGTTACCATTACCAATAGTACCAGAGCCAATGATCTTGCCCTTCTGATTCCCTCCAAACTTCACTTCTCCTCCAAATTTAAGTTCCAGGCTTTGGAACATAAACCTTTCTCCCGTCATGTGACGTGAGCAGCCAGAGTCCAGGTACCATGACTGGCGTCTTGACTTTTCTGCTAAAAACATTTGCAACAGGGATAATCTTATCCTTAGGTACCCAGATCTTTTTGGGTCCTTTTTGGTTAGTTGCCTTGAAAGTTGGTCTGAACTTCTGTCTTTTTACAACAATATTGTTCTGACTTACTTTTGGCTTAAACACAGGAACGTTCTGATCAGAACTTGTGTGTTTAATGTCATTTAGATGACCAAACTTGAAATGAGAGTACAAGGTAGTTTTCTTGATAACAAGTTTATCAACAGGCATTGGATTTAAATCCTTTCCAGAAGAGGATTCATATCCAATTCCTTTCCTGTTACTTCTGCTAACCCCATAGATCATAGAAGTCATCTTGCTTCTGTATATGCTCTTAGCAAGAAATTTCTGAAAGCTAAAATCGTATTCTTCTAAAATACTTTTGCATTTAGACTTACTTTCAGATTCAGAATTTTGTTGAGCTATTTCAAAATCAGCTTTTATTTTTAAATTGTTTTCTTTTAACTCAGCAATTTCTGATTTTAACAGATTATTCTCAGAGCCAAGATTGCACTTAAGCTTCTTGCATTTGAGCTTAATCTGATTGTAATTTTTTAGGACTTCAGATAAGACTTTAATAAGCTCTTCCCTAGTGAGATCAGACAGTACCTCTTCTGAGTCAGATTCAGAATCAGACTCAGATCCAGATGATTCTTCATTCTGATCTTCTATGCCTGCCATCAGAGCCATGTTGGTGCATTCATCTTCAGATTCTGATGAGGATCTAGATTCATCTATGTCATCCCAAGTTTCCATTAGAACCTTCTTATTTTTTTCAAACTTCCTCTTAGGTTTTTCTTTAAGAAGTTTTAGACATTCACTCTTGTAATGGCCAGGTTCTTTGCATTCAAAACAGACAACTTCCTTCTTTCCAGATCTTTTTGGTCCAAAGGACTCCTTGCGCTGATCTGGTCTTTTGAAGTTCTTGAACTTCCTTTGCTTATGCTTCCAGAGTCTGTTGATTCTTCTAGACAGCAAGGATAATTCATCTTCTTCTTCAGAAAAGGATTCTTCAGAGCTTTCCTCTAACACCTACAAAGCTTTTACATATTTGTTAGATTTTAAGGCAATAGACTTACCTTTCTTTTGAGGCTCATCTTCCTCAAGTTCAATTTCATGACTCCTTAGAGAGCTGATTAGCTCCTCCAGAGTGATCTTGTTCAGGTCCTTGGCAAACTTCAGAGCAGTGACCATAGGTCTCCATCTGATAGGAAAGCTTCTAATGATCTTCTTCACATGATCAGCAGTTGAGTAGCCCTTGTCCAGAACTTTTAGACCAGCTGTAAGAATCTGGAATCTAGAGAACATAGTTTCTATGGACTCAGATTCTTCCATCTTGAATGCTTCATACTTCTATATTAACGCCAGAGCCTTGGTCTCTTTTACTTGAAGGTTTCCTTCATGAGTCATTTTCAAGGACTCAAACATGTCAAATGCAGTTTCTCTATTTGTGATCTTTTCATACTCAATGTGAGATATTGAATTTAACAATATTGTTCTAGCCTTGTGGTGATTTCTAAACTCCTTCTTTTGGGCTTCTGTCATAGATTTATTGTCTACTTTCTTGCCATTCCCATCAGTGGGATGAACATACCCATCTATGACCAAGTCCCACAAATCAGCATCATAACCAAGGAAAAAACTTTCAATCCTGTCTTTCCAATAATCAAATTTCTCCTCATCAAACATAGGGGGTTTTGTACTAATTATGTCTCTTTCTTCATATTTGTTGGATGTTGAAGCATCAGCCATAATAACAGCCAAATATAAGTATCAAAGTTTTTCTCACTGGATCTTTTCTGTCACTGTGAAGTGGTAGCACACACAGAACCAGAGCTCTGATGCCAACTGAAGGTGAGAAAATACTTAGAAGGGGGGTTGAATAAGTATGAAGATAAAACTTAGAAATAAAAACTCAAGGATTTTTATTCTGGTTCGTTGAACTCAACTACTCCGGTCCACCCTATCTAGAGTGATTTGCCTTTCTCAAACAAGGACTTAATCCACTATTTAATCAACTGATTACAATAGTAAGCACTAAGAACAACTGTTCAAAGTCTTCTCAAGAACTACTGATCCTAACTGGATCTTCTTAAGGTTCTCTTACAATCAAATGTAATAATAAATACAAGTGTTAAAATGCTTCTAATAAAGCTTTATCACAACTGTGATTTTTCACTTTAAGATGAAGAACAATGAAATAATTCTAGCAATAATGTATGAGTTGTATGAGAGCTTTGTAAAGTATTCTTTTCAAGTGTTTCGTCAACTAAAGAAGATGAGTGGAGCCTTGCTTTTATAGGCACAGTGAACCAAGAGCTTTTCACGTTGAGAGTAGTGTACCAAAAAGGTCTGAGCCTTTTTGTCTTCACATCATATGACCTTTCCTAGAAGAAGAATGCACAGAGAAATCCTTTTTATCTGTGTTCTTGTGTCTAGCATAAATAAGGAAAGAGTCGTTTGGTTATTCCAACGGACATAATCTTTGAATTCTTCTTCAATAATTTTCAGCAAGAATCATCAGAGTCTAAATTGATCAGAGCCTTCTGATGTTCATCAGAGTTTGCTGAATCAGAGTCTTTGCAGCAAGTTGATAACACGAAATCATATAGATATTTTCATGCATAATTCGACTAAAAGCTAACCGTTTTCGATCCGATTTCGGGTTATTTCCATGTATTTGTCTGATGTTTCTGCAGGTATTCAACGATCACGTCTAAACAAGGCAACATGAAGAAAAGAAGCAATCCCAGATGAAATATGGACGAAAAAGGAGTGAAAACACAATGAAAAGCGCAGCAGACAGTTTTTGCTGATGTGACGACCGTCACAGATGCATGACGACCGTCACACGGGTGACGACCGTCACACCTTGTGACGACCGTTATGCAGGCAAAAACGCCCCACTCAGATTACACGTTAAAAGAGCAGTTCCAATTCCCATTTAATGGTCCACTACTCCCTAAATTATCTGCCTCAAGGTCCATCATCCTCAGAGGTAACCGTTGGAATCCCACCTCTATAAAAAGGGAAGCAGGGGACTTCAAAAAGGGAGCTGCATTCATACCACGAAGTGCTGCCCAAATTTATTTTCAAGAGCAAATTTAATTTCCAGCCTTTTTTATTATTTGTATCCATTTCTCCAGTTTCAATTGTATCCCTTCCCTTTATTTCCCTTTCCATTCTACTCATTCCCATTTCCGCTCTTCTGTATTTGTTACTGCACTGTACGATCGAATTGGAACTAAAGACAGAATCCTGCCAACATCTGTGGAGGATCTGCCCAAAGGCCAATTGGCATTATTTACAGGTTTTCATTTTGATCGACTCTTATTTTATCATAATGCAATTTATTATTTATTATTATTATTTATGTTTTGTTTTTCCAAATTCCATGTCTAGCTAAACTTAGGTAATCGATATGTAGTAATAATTCGGATGGGATTTGATAACTCTTGTTTGAAAACTTTCTTTTCACAAAAATAACTTATGGTCTAAGTGTTTAAAAATTGATTTACGAAATAAACTTCGTCGCGAAAGCGAGAACTTGTTTTAAAGTAGTTTTGCCACGAAAGTGGGAAATTAATTAAGATACGAACCAACAAGCGAAAGCTGCGGTAAGGTCAGATAGTAAACACTAGGCATTTGTTTTAATAACAGCGAAAGCACTTTAAAACTAATTAGAACTTAGAGATTTCCAAAAAGTAATTTTAATCCCGAACGGAACACGAAAGTGTACGTTAGGCCCTTAGGATTATGATTAGCGTCAATAACCATCGTGAGACGAGAGTCTTCAAATCTCCACTTTCTGCTTAAGTAAACTGCGAAAACTATTTCATACACCAGTAACTTATCAAATCCCTGAAGGACATAATTACTACGTATCGATTCGATTAATTAAAATCTAAATAGTAATCTTAGTTTCCCCTTTTAGTGACAACATTATTCCCTTAAAACATATTCTACCTAGCTAAACATAGTAACTCCCGAGAACACTAGTTTGATTACGAGTCCCTGTGGGATCGATATCTTTTATTACTACGCGATAGACTGTGCACTTGCAGTTAGAATTGTTAGACATAGAAAGTCGCGATCAAGTTTTTGGCGCCGTTGCCGGGGACCCGTTTAGTCAATAGTGTAACCTTCTGTTACACCGTATAGACTAGGTAAACAATTTTCATTTTTCCTTTACTAGTGTTGTCGATTGTATGCCAAGTGATCGCCCACAAAGCGATATCTTGAAACCTTCAGTCGCAGAACTAGAGCGCTTCTTACACCTAAGAAGCCGAATCATTGAGTACCAACTCAAACATAACATTCCCGATCCTCTCACTCCCATTCCCAAATCCGAAGAAGAACCAACGATGGCTGAAGGACCTCCGAACAAACCGCTGAAGGCATACGCTACACCATCTCAGCTGGAGCCTAGAAGTAGCATTGCTGCCCCAACTATTACCCGAAATGATTTTGAGCTGAAACCATCATTGCTGTCGGCTGTACAACAAAACCAATTCTCAGGAAACGCAACTGAGGATCCGAACGAACATCTAACGAAGTTTGTACAATACGCAGACACAGTGAAAGCAAATGGAGTAACTCCAGACGCGATAAGACTTCGTCTTTTCCCATTCTCTCTTAGAGACAGAGCGTGGACATGGTTACAATCGTTACCATCCAAATCCGTTACAACGTGGGAGCAATTGAAGAACGTCTTCTTAGCGAGATATTTTCCACCAAGCAAAACTGCTATGCTTAGAGCTCAAATCAACGGATTTCGACAGAAAGATGCTGAATCTCTCTACGAAGCATGGGAACGATTCAAAGATATGATGAGAACATGTCCTCACCACGGTCTAGAAGACTGGGTGACAATCCATACTTTCTATAACGGGCTTCTATACAATACTAGATTAACCATAGACGCTGCCGCGGGCGGTGCACTTATGGATAAGCCATACGATGAAGCCTATCAACTAATAGAAAACATGTCACAAAACCATTGCCAATGGGGAGGTGAACGCACTCCAGAGAAAACCTCAGTGAAAGGTGGGATGTACGAAATCAGCAGCCTTGAAAAGTTCAATGCTAAAGTAGATGCTCTAGCACAAAAGATCGATAGTCTGACCGTTAACCCCACTGCAACTGTCGCTGCAGTAACTCCAAATTGCAAGTTATGCGGAAGTACCACTCATAATGCACCCGAATGCCCATTGCTAGCCGGAATCCCGCCAGACCAGGTAAATTATGCTCAAGGAAATCCCTACGCAAATACATACAACCCAGGTTGGCGAAATCATCCAAACTTTTCTTACAAAAGCGAAAATGCATTGCAAATGCCTACTGCTCTGCAAGGATATCAAAAACCAGCTGCTCAGAATGCACCTAGGAAATCAAACCTCGAATTGATGATGGAAAAGTTCATAGCTACTCAAGCCCAAACGAACAAAGAGTTCCTGAATCAAAACATACACACTAGCGAGCAAATTAAACAGTTGACAGGAAAAGTAGACGCTTTAGCCACCCACAACAAAATGTTAGAAACTCAGATATCACAAGTGGCTCAACAGCAAGCATCTGCTGCCGCACCTGCTGGCACATTTCCTGGACAACCCGAACAGAATCCCAAAGGCCAAGCAAATGATGTGATACTAAGAAGTGGAAAAGAATTGGACGAACCGATCGATCCGAGGACCGAAAACCCAGCCATGCAATAGAAACCAACTGAACAAGCAAAAAAGGAATCTGAGTTAGAGAAGAAGGAAGACAACGAGAAGGAGGATACCGCGAGTGAAAAAACTCAAACACCTCCAGCGCCATATAAACCACCTATCCCTTATCCGCAAAGACTAATAAACTCTAAAACTTCAGGACAGTTTAAGAAATTTGTAGAGCTCCTTAAACAGCTAAATATTACTATTCCTTTTACAGAAGGGATAACTCAAATGCCGTCATACGCCAAATTTCTCAAAGAGATCCTGTCGAATAAGAGAAAGATCGAGGATAACGAAACAGTTACACTCACTGCAGAGTGTAGCGCTATTATTCAGAACCGCATGCCTCCTAAATTAAAAGGCCCAGGTAGTTTCTCCATACCCTGCGTCATAGGAAAGTTCGTAATAGACAAAGCTCTATGCGATTTAGGAGCCAGTATCAGTGTTATGCCCTTATCTATATGCAAAAAGCTGAATATGGGAGACCTCAGGCCAACCAAAATGTCCGTACAATTAGCTGACAGATCAGTAAAATACCCCGTCGGAATACTGGAAAATATTCCAGTACGCATAGGACAATTCTACATTCCAACCGACTTCATAATCATGGACATCAAGGAGAACACTGTAACCCCAATTATCTTAGGAAGACCATTCCTAGCTACAGCCGGAGCGATTATAGACGTGAAGAAAGGAAGGCTAACATTCGAAGTAGGAGAAGAAAAGATAGAGTTCATTCTCACCAAGTTCTTACAAGCACCAGCCATAGACGATACCTGCTATGTAGTAGATGAAATTGACGAATGCATAAGAGAACTTGAAAATGAAGAGACCACGTATTCAGAAATAATAAAGATTCAAATACCCGACATTTCTGAAGACGACAATTGGCGTAAACCGTATAAAGACGACAGCCTAAGCGAAAGCTTAGCACTGACACCAAACCATATGCCAGGTCCGAAGAACCCATCTTTAGAACTTAAAACTCTACCCAAAAACCTCAGATATGAATTTCTAGACGATGAACTAAAAAGACCAGTAATAGTCAACGCCGACTTAGGACAACCAGAAACCGAAAAGTTATTAGAAGTCCTAAAGAAGTACCCCCACCGCGTTAGGCTATAACATAAGCGATTTAAAAGGTATAAGCCCTTCGATCTGTATGCATCGAATTACAATAGAGGAAGACTCTAAAACTTCTCGAGAGCATCAGAGAAGACTAAACCCCATCCTGAGCACTGTAGTCAGAGATGAAGTAAAGAAATTACTAGATGCAGGAATCATCTATCCGATCTCCGATAGTGAATGGGTTAGCCCAGTTCATGTCGTACCAAAGAAAGGAGGAGTAACAGTAGTTAAAAACGAAAAAGGCGAATCGATAACAAAAAGAGTCGTGACTGGAAGTAGGATGTGTATTGATTATAGGAAGCTTAACAAGGCTACGCGCGAAGATCACTTCCCGCTACCCTTCATAGACCAAATGTTGGAAAGACTATCCAAACATTCATATTTCTGCTATCTAGATGGTTACTCAGGATTCTTCCAAATTCCCATCCATCCCGATGACCAAGAAAAGACTACATTCACCTGTCCTTACGGTACTTTTGCTTACCGCCGAATGTCGTTCGGACTCTGTAACGCTCCAGCAACCTTCCAAAGATGCATGATGGCAATCTTCGCAGATTTCATAGACGACATTATGGAAGTGTTTATGGACGATTTCTCGGTATGTGGACAAAGTTTCGAAGGATGCTTACAAAACTTAGAAATGGTACTAGAACGTTGCGTAAAAGTAAACCTCGTCCTAAACTGGGAGAAATGCCATTTTATGGTCCGACAAGGAATAGTTCTAGGACACGTCATATCAGATAGAGGGATTGAGGTAGACAAAGCCAAAATAGAGATTATAAAAGATCTCCAACCTCCAAAATCCGTACGAGAAATACGGAGTTTTCTAGGACATGCCGGTTTCTACAGAAGATTTATAAAAGATTTCTCGAAAATCACAAAACCGCTGACCGGCCTGTTAATGAAAGATGTTGAGTTCGTCTTCAACGACGACTGTTTAAAAGCATTCGAAACATTGAAATCAGCCCTTATCACCGCACCAATCATGCAACCACCAGACTGGAGACTACCATTTGAAATCATGTGCGACGCGAGTGATTACGCTGTAGGCGCAGTTCTAGGACAAAGAAAGGACAAGAAACTCCATGCCATCTACTATGCCAGTAGAACCTTAGATCCTGCTCAAATGAACTACGCTACCACAGAAAAGGAACTTCTAGCAGTTATATTTGCGCTTGACAAATTTCGTTCCTACTTAGTAGGAGCAAAAATTATAATATACACAGAACACGCTGCCATAAGGTACCTAATAAGCAAAAAGGATGCCAAACCAAGACTATTGAGATGGATCCTGCTATTACAAGAGTTTGACTTAGAAATCAAAGATAAGAAAGGAACCGAGAACGTTGTTGCGGATCACTTATCCCGAATAGAAGGCATCAGGCACGAACCAGTACCGATAAATGACGATTTCCCGTACGAACGTCTGATAGCCAAATTAGAAAGTGACACGCCCAATGCAATCTCGGAAGATCCAGAATTCGAAAAAGCCGTAGAAGCCGTCTATGCCCAAGTCACATTACCTTGGTATGCTGACATCGTTAATTACCTCGCCGTAGGCGTGCTTCCACTAGATCTTACTTATCAGCAAAAGAAGAAATTCTTCCACGATCTGAAACACTATTATTGGGACGAACCCCTACTCTTCAAGAGAGGGGCCGACAACATATATCGTCGCTGTGTCCCGGAGGAAGAAATAGAAAATATTACTTCCCAATGCCACTCAGCACCATATGGTGGTCATGCTAGTACGTCCAAGACGTGCGCTAAGATTCTCCAAGCTGGCTTATTCTGGCCTAATCTCTGGAAAGACGTTCACATCGCTGTGCAAAAGTGCGATCGATGCCAACGAACTGGCAACATCTCACGACGCGATGAAATGCCTCAGAAAGGAATCTTAGAGGTAGAAGTCTTCGACGTCTGGGGAATAGATTTCATGGGACCTTTCCCCCCTTCTTTTGGTAATAACTACATACTCGTCGCTGTCGATTACATATCTAAATGGATAGAAGCCATAGCTGCTCCAACAAATGACGCACGGGTAGTAATCAAACTCTTCAAGAACACAATCTTTCCTAGATTCGGTGTACCCAGACTCGTCATTAGTGACGGAGGATCTCACTTCATATCACGAATATTCGATAAACTTCTTTCTAGATATGGAGTCAAGCACCGAGTAGCTACACCTTATCATCCGCAAACTAGCGGACAAGTAGAGGTCTCAAACAGAGAAATAAAACAGATCTTGGAAAAGACTGTCGCTACCTCGAGAAAAGATTGGTCATCAAAGCTACAAGAAGCTTTATGGGCTTATAGGACCGCATTTAAGACACCAATAGGTACCACCCCCTATAAATTAGTTTACGGTAAATCCTGCCATCTCCCTGTAGAGTTAGAGCATAAGGCCTTCTGGGCCATTAAAATACTCAACTTCAACTACACCGAGGCAGGAGAAAAGCGAATCCTGAACTTACACGAGTTGGAAGAACTTCAATTAGACGCTTACGAAAATGCCCGTATCTACAAAGAACGAACTAAAAAGTGGCATGATAAACGTTCAATCAGGAAACAATTCAGTGTGGGAGACATTGTATTGCTTTTTAATTCACGATTAAAACTCTTCCCAGGAAAACTAAAATCTAGGTGGTCTGGACCCTATGAAGTGACTAAAGTACTTCAGAGTGGAGTTGTCGAAATTACCGACAAGACGAATGCACCGTTTATTGTAAACGGGCAACGTCTGAAACATTACAATAAGAGCGACAACAGTCCTCAAGTCAGCAATATAACATTGCTTGAGCTTCCGGCTCAAACACAAGAATAGCTTCTCACCAAGCTATCGTCAGGCTTTAGACGTTAAAAACAACGCTTATTGGGAGGCAACCCAAATTTCCCTCGTTATTGCATTTCATTTCCCCTTTAAAATTCTACTTTGAAAAAAATCCAACAAAAAGCCTAAAATTACTACTACTTTCTACTTTCGTTCATTTTCGTACTTTTATTCTTATTTTATTTTTTCTCTTTTGCCTTTTGTTTCTACCATTTTTCGTTTCTAAAAATCCTGACTTCAAATTTCTTGTTTCAAACTTTTCAGGATTTTTAAAGCCTTCAAAATATTTCTTTTGTTTTCTCCGAAGTACCTGCGAATATGGCCGAGTACGATTTCACAAAGGTTCACTTCAAAGGACTCGCTCAGAAGGCAAGATTTGCAGCACTGACCGAAAGAGAATTCGCCTTAACACTGTATTATGATAAGGCTACTATGGATAAACTAGGGATCACGGATAGCATTCAATACCTGTTCAATCAACTGGGTTGGAATAACACTGCTCTGAAGACACGCTTTGCTACCTACAAGGATCTTACCTACGAATTCCTCAGTTCTTTCAGATACACACCCAACTATGGCTTTGGAACCCGCTCAGAGTTGATTACCTTCAGATTGTTTGGAATGGACCAAACTCATAGCCGAATGTCACTAGCTAACCTCCTAGGATTCCTTAGCGGACCGCATGTGTTCATCAGTGCAGAAGATGACGATATTGATTTGCAACTCGAGCACTTCTGGGGTAGAATCACAGGCGACTATCACTCTGAACCAGACAGAATGTACAATGATGACATTCATAACCCAGCCTTTAGATACTTCCATAAGATACTAGCTCACACCTTGTTTGGAAAAGAAGAAAATATTACCACAGTGTCTAAGGAAGAGTTATTCATCATGTTCTGTGCTTCTCAGGGACGGACAGTAAATGCAGTGCCCTTCATGATGAGATCCTTCAAACGCCTCACGCTGGAACCTCAGACACCTATTCTTATAGGAGGACTAGTAACAATGATTGCCCACGAGCTTGGCCTTAGATTCCATCTAAATGCCAGCACTCGTTTTGGTAACATCAGACCCATGAACATACAATTCTGCTTTAACAGGCGCATCTTAGGGAATATGGGACCTGGATCGTATGAGTACCTTATTAACGAAAAACCAGTACAGCTATTCACACTGCCTGATCATCTGATGACAAGCATCCACAACAAGGATAACTGGCTCTATGAATTGGATGAGCCTATGGGACCTCCTTCACCACAGTCAACACCCCAGAACTATATGTATGACAGTGACCACATTTCTGAGGCACACGATTACATGTACTTTGAGGACGCCGCCTCTGAAAATGAAGTAGACCCTCTGACTCCTCCATACTACAATACTTATCCTGAGCCTATCCCTGAGGAAACAACCGACAAAATGGATACCGTGTTACTCAGATTGGACGACGTTGATAAAGCTCTGACGAATGTAAAAGCTGATATCGCAGGCATGCACAGTGACCTGGTAGGCTTCATGGATCTAGTCTGCGACCAACTCGACTACTATTCACGGAAATTTGATGAGTTGAAGGCACGGAAAGATTAGTCATTAGCTCATAGCAGTAGTTTCAGTTTAGTCTAATCTAGTTTAGTTTAATTCACTCAGTTGGAATTTTCACATTGTTCGTTTCATTATGTACTACATACAATTGTTTCCATTTTATGTTATTTCAATTCTAGTTTTGTTCAATTATTCTGTTTTCGCATTATTTATTGATTGTTGGCTGTTATAGTACATCACCGTGGCAATACTACGCTTTAAAATCACCCCGAATACGCCCTCAGAGCAAAATTCTGCGTTCTGCAGATTTTGCTGCTGTGACGACCGTCACAGTCCCATGACGAGCGTCACACGGGTGACGACCGTCACACCTTTGTGACGACCGTCACGCAGCCCAGAACTGCAATTTGGTATAACAGAGGTCGTGTAACCCTCCACTTCCCCCATTATCACTTTCAAACTTCCAACATTCATACCCCACTACGATTTTCGTTATCTCCATCTAAACTATAAACCCCAACTCCAAATTCAACCTCCAAACCACCGTTCTGTCACATTTCCATCTCTGCCAAAAAAAACCAAAACCTCTGAAACCTCTCCATCT
This sequence comes from Lathyrus sativus, assembly GCA_963859935.3. NCBI lineage: Eukaryota > Viridiplantae > Streptophyta > Magnoliopsida > Fabales > Fabaceae > Lathyrus > Lathyrus sativus. The sequence continues at coordinate 590,609,659 of OZ012739.1, read as the reverse complement.
TCAACAATGGCCGGAAATGCAGACGTCAACAACATTTCCTTCCCTAAGGGCGAGTTAGGCGAGAGACAACGAGCACAGTACAATGCATTTCATCAGAGGTGGCTCCAGCCAACTCACTACCCGCACCTTCCATCACTTACAGAGCTCGGACTCCTCGAAGGTGTCACCTGGATGCTTCAACGAGCAGGCATCTGGAACCTCTGCTCCAACCCCCAGCCGACCTACGAACAGCTCACCCTGGAGTTCTTGAGTTCGTTCTCCTACATCACCAGCAGCGGCGAACTCAACCAACACTCAGGCGCCGCTTGTTTCCAGATGTTTGGCGTTAACTATCAGCTGCACCAAAACCAGATTGCCAACATCCTACAGTTTCCCCGCGGCGAGAACGCTCATCGCCGCATCACTGACCAGTTCTAGCACGACGCCTTCGCGCTGTGGTATCAGTTGACCGGCCTCAACGCCGATGGTTGGGACTCCCTACACGCCACTCACATCCATAACCCCGCCATCAGGTACTTTCACAGGGTGTTGAGCAACATCATCTTCGCCAGAGACAGCAACCACAAAGTGAACTCCAAGGAGCTCTTCTTTCTGCATTGCGTCTTCAACAACGAACCGGTCAACGTTGCCCCGTTCCTGCTGGCCCACATTCAGGCCAACTGCAACCGTGGCTCGAAGGCATTCTACTTTGGCGGGATTGTCACGGAGATTGCACTTGGGCTGAACCTTGGCGACCGCCTTCAGCACCTCCAGTCCATCCCCTCGGTGTTCCTTGACACCGACCACTGCAGGGCCTCCCATCTCATCCGCTCCCGAGCTGACGGGAAATATCATCCGGTTGTGTGTGGCAAGACCGTCAGAAGCATCATCCTTCCGTCCCGCACCCGCATCCATCCTGAGGACCGTACCAACTGGTTGTTCGACCTCACTGCCCCTCCTGCTGCCGCTGTTCCTACTCAGGAACCCACTCATGATTCCGAAGATGAAATCCAAGCTGAGTTGGACAGGTCCGAGCAGCCAGAGGCATCGCAGCCTCCTCCTCCAGTAGGTACATCATCCCGCCGCCGCCGTCACCACCCCATGCCCGACTACACTGAAGAGGACCTTCGTCGCTCCCTAGACCAGCAGGCACAGATACTTACGATGCTGCAGCAGCAGAACCAGCGAGCTGACCAGTTCGAAGCTTGACACCGGACTCAAATGCAACAACTTCACACCGGCCAAGCTACGATTACTGAGAGTCTAGCGAATCTGACCCTGCAGGTCGAAGGCCTCCGCGACACGGTCTACCATACCGGAGCCATGAGCTACGAGGATAGAGTCTCCCTTGCTAGAGCCAGAGGACGCCAGCGTGGACGTGACAGGCCCCGGGACTAGATTTTCATTTTTTCCTTTATTGTTTACTATATTTCTGTTCTATGTATTTTCATTTTCAGTTGTATCTCCCTCTCGCATGCTTCAAGAATCAGTGAGGACACTGATCGAGATAGTGTGGGAGCGGAGCCTTATTTCCACTGTATTCAGAACTTCCCTTATTTACTGTATTTCCATTTCACTGCACTTTTGAATTTTAGTAAGTTCTATTTTACACTTGTTATTTCTAGCAAATAAAGCGCATCTATATATTTTTCACGTTACGCAAACTATCCCCACATTTTTTGACGTAAACAAAAACTTTCATTTGTTCCTCAAAAGCAAAAGCATCACGAGAATGCACCTGAGTTCAAACCGAGTTTTGAAACTCCGAGGAAACGACAGTTCTAACAGAACTAGTATCGTCCAGACACCTTAGATCTCTAGTTTATGCGAGTCGGTTTCACCACCTACGTGTACCAAAGTCTCAAGTGTCTACGCAAACTCAACCCCAAGTAGTTTATACTAGCAGTCAGCACCATCCTAAAAACACTTCTAAGCGAGCGACCGATGCAAATAAGTGTATGATCTCCAAAAAGATGAAAAATCATGAAAAGAGAGCTAAAAAGCCCAAGAATATAAGATTTGTTTCCTTCTAAGTTAGGTGCTCCTCACCCGAGCATTTAGCCCAACGGCACGAAAAACTCATTGAAAAATCAATGACACCAAATTATGATCAACAAAGAAGATCAAAAACAAAAACGAGATCATATTCACTAACAGGTCGACTTGCCATGAGAGTGTGCGGACAACGGGCTTAATGTGATTGCGCTAGAACAAACAGGGTGAACTTGCCGCGAGAACCTTGACACCAAGATACGGTAGCATGACTGAGACCGATTTGCAATAAAAGGGAGACCTCCGGAGACTTGTAGTCCAGTGTCGTCGCGATACTCGTCTTGTTCCTACCAAGAATCCCGGTTTTTCCAAACTCCGCGAACGAAGAAGCAGCCTCGTGCTTGCCGACTTTTTCACGTTTTACTTGAGGACAAGCAAAGATTCAAGCTTAGGGGAGTTTGATAACACGAAATCATATAGATATTTTCATGCATAATTCGACTAAAAGCTAACCGTTTTCGATCCGATTTCGGGTTATTTCCTTGTATTTGTCTGATGTTTCTGCAGGTATTCAACGATCACGTCTAAACAAGGCAACATGAAGAAAAGAAGCAATCCCAGATGAAATATGGACGAAAAAGGAGTGAAAACACAATGAAAAGCGCAGCAGACAGTTTTTGCTGATGTGACGACCGTCACAGATGCATGACGACCGTCACACGGGTGACGACCGTCACACCTTGTGACGACCGTTATGCAGGCAAAAACGCCCCACTCAGATTACACGTCAAAAGAGCAGTTCTAATTCCCATTTAATGGTCCACTACTCCCTAAATTATCTGCCTCAAGGTCCATCATCCTCAGAGGTAACCGTTGGAATCCCACCTCTATAAAAGGGAAGCAGGGGACTTCAAAAAGGGAGCTGCATTCATACCACGAAGTGCTGCCCAAATTTATTTTCAAGAGCAAATTTAATTTCCAGCCTTTTTTATTATTTGTATCCATTTCTCCAGTTTCAATTGTATCCCTTCTCTTTATTTCCCTTTCCATTCTACTCATTCCCATTTCCGCTCTTCTGTATTTGTTACTGCACTGTACGATCGAATTGGAACTAAAGACAGAATCCTGCCAACATCTGTGGAGGATCTGCCCAAAGGCCAATTGGCATTATTTACAGGTTTTCATTTTGATCGACTCTTATTTTATCATAATTCAATTTATTATTTATTATTATTATTTATGTTTTGTTTTTCCAAATTCCATGTCTAGCTAAACTTAGGTAATCGATATGTAGTAATAATTCGGATGGGATTTGATAACTCTTGTTTGAAAACTTTCTTTTCACAAAAATAACTTATGGTCTAAGTGTTTAAAAATTGATTTACGAAATAAACTTCGTCGCGAAAGCGAGAACTTGTTTTAAAGTAGTTTTTCCACGAAAGTGGGAAATTAATTAAGATACGAACCAACAAGCGAAAGCTGCGGTAAGGTCAGATAATAAACACTAGGCATTCGTTTTAATAACAGCGAAAGCACTTTAAAACTAATTAGAACTTAGAGATTTCCAAAAAGTAATTTTAACCCCGAACGGAACACGAAAGTGTACGTTAGGCCCTTAGGATTATGATTAGCGTCAATAACCATCGTGAGACGAGAGTCTTCAAATCTCCACTTTCTGCTTAAGTAAACTGCGAAAACTATTTCATACACCAGTAACTTATCAAATCCCTGAAGGACATAATTACTACGTATCGATTCGATTAATTAAAATCTAAATAGTAATCTTAGTTTCCCCTTTTAGTGACAACATTATTCCCTTAAAACATATTCTACCTAGCTAAACATAGTAACTCCCGAGAACACTAGTTTGATTACGAGTCCCTGTGGGATCGATATCTTTTATTACTACGCGATAGACTGTGCACTTGCAGTTAGAATTGTTAGACATAGAAAGTCGCGATCACAAGTGTGCTTTCAGCGTGTATAAGTTCAGAGCAGAGTTTTGGGTCAGATCCTCAGTACTGGCAGCGTTAGTACTATCAGAGTCTTCTGAAGTAACTGTGCTTGAAAACTCTTCATACAAAATACTTCATCGCTTCAGATGCTTCTGACTTCTGCTTCAGATTCTTATGTAGCTTCTGCTTCAGATTCTTCTGGAGGCAACGCTCAGAATCTTCTGGAGACAGCGTTCAGAATCTTCTAAGAAATGCTTCTAGCGCTTTAGAGCCTTGCATATTTCTCATGTTCAGATCTAATTTGCTTCTGGAGTGATATTTACTGTAACATCTGCAGCAAACATTCTCAAGCAAATTTTAGAGTATATAATTCTTAAATACAAATTTTCATAATAGTTATCATCAAAACATAGAGATATTATTAAGAACCAATCTGTGTTCTAACATGGGTATCAATGATTTTTATCGTGTTTCTCATTATGAGACCACCAAAGCTTTATGGGACTCATTAGAGATTGTCCATGAGGGAACTAATGATGTCAAACAAGCTAGGATCAACATATTAAATCAAGAGTTTGAGTTATTCCGTATTGAGCATGGTGAAACCATTGCGGATATGCATAAATAGTTAACTCATCTCATAAATCAGTTAAATGTGCTAGGTAATCCTATTTCCAATGAACTTGCTACTAACAAAGTTTTGAGATGTAGGTAATGACAGCCCAAGGTCACCGCCATTAAGGAGGAAAATGATATTAAGTCACTTGATCTAACGACTTTGTTTAGTAAGTTGTAAGAGCATGAGCAAGAGCTCACTTGCTTAGCGAAATACAAGAAAGAATGTGAAAAGAAAGTAAAGAAAGATAAAGGGAAAGACAAAGAAGAAGGGAAGAATTCCATAGCTCTAAAGACTTCTAGTTCAAGGCTTTCTCATAATGAGCAAAGGGATTGTGAATCTAATGGTGACAATGAATCAGACGAAGAAGATATGGGACTGTTTATAAAGAGAGTTAACAAAAACATGTTGAAACATGGTAACAAATATCCCGAAAAACACCATGACATATCAAGAAGGTTGACAAGTTCCTCAAAAGAAGATGAGAATAAAAAGGGGAAGTCTTGAAGTACTTGTTAGAACTGTGGTAAGACCGGTCATTTCAAGCCAGAGTGTCCTAAAACCAAGAAAGAAAAGGAAATGGGTCGTTACAACTCGTCTAGAAAATCTAGAAGAGCATATGCCGCTTGGGAGAGCGAAAGTGACTCATCAAGTGATGATAGCTCTACCTCAAGGGATGAATGGGACACGCTTTGCTATATGGAAAACAACGAAAAGAAAAAGGTTGTAAGTAACTCTAAACTTTAAGCTTCTCATGATTTAGATTTCTCTCAACTTCAAGAATCTTTTGAAAATCTAAAAAGGGAAGCCATAGATGCTTTTAAAATATTAGCTTCGAATAAACGTATTATCTCGCACTTAGAAGCTAAGATTTCAGAAAATGAAAAGAATATGGAAGCACTGAGGAAATCCATGTTAGATATTCAAATGGATCGAGATGAGGATCCTAAATCCTTATGATTTGATTGTGAAACTTGTCACATTTGGTAAAAGGAGTCAAGGACTCTTAAAGCTAAATTAGATAAGGTTTTGCAAACTAAGGTTACTTTTGCTACATATACTTCCAAATATGACTTACCATCTTATAATCTTTATCAAAGGTATATTTACGTTAAAATGGAACCAAATAGCAAAAAATTATCTTCTCTTAACCTTTATTGTCACTATTGTTGCAAAAAGGGTCACACCATTGCTAAGTGTAAATTTAGGAAGATTTTGGTTCCTAATGGTTCCTTTCAATGGTTTCCTAGATGCAACCAAAGTTTTACTAATACCCAAGGACCCAATGAAGATTGGGTACCTAGAACTATTTGTTAATAATGTAGGAAAAATGTCTTGACTCTATGAAAGAGAGTATGGGATCTCGCTTGTGGAGCATCAAGGTGCAACACAGTGACATGTACTTATTGTTTTGATCTTTGTGACTATCAAGCTGGATTATGTTACCAATCAGGTTAACATTTAGTGTTTCCTTTTTTAAGTGGTAAAAGTGTGTACATGATTACTAATGTTCTATCTGAGAAGTGTCGGAAAGGTATTATGTTCAATGATGTAGGTTTACCTTCAAGAAGACATACTCTAGTACATCAAATTGTAAGTGATCAACCTAAGATGATAAAACATGAGAAGGATTAAGATAATCACTATGATTGAACAAGTATGAGAGTCCAACATCAAGGATAATCATCAAGTTAATCACCGATTGGATACATTATTAATCACACTTTCAAATACTTCTACAAGCAGAAAAGTGGTAGGAGCGTTTTGGTCTCGAATGTGTTTTATGGCAGGTGTTGCATTTAATTCAACTTTCATTCAAAAGTTCTTTGTGAAATGTAAGTGAATCCTCCATCGTGTGTACAGTGAGGTAATATCGTTTCAATCTTTTTTCTTGTTTCATACGTAAGTTTTTCTTTTACCTATTTATTTCATGAAGATATAGGATGAACTATATGTTTTAAATTTGTGATATGTGTTTACTTTCAAAAATATCAAATGTGATTGTTATGTGTTGCATTTACACGTTTATAGTAACTATACATAAATGCCATCATATTTCATCTTTATCTCAAACCAAGTCATGCTTGCAGGATCATATGTTGCATGGTTCAAGCAAACAAACCATCAAACCTTATTATATGCATCTGTCTCTAATCAAGTCAGTATGCATGAATCTATATTGAGTCATTTTTTGTGTCAACAAGTCCATTTGAGTTACTTTTCTAAATTGTGAAGTCTTCAGGTCAACACATATCAGTACAGATCGGTCTATGCAGATTAAATTTTGCATATTTTCACAAAACTTACAGTATAGGTTAGCACACATTCGTATAGGTCAGCCTATGACAGTGAGTTGACGAATTATGGCTTATTTTACTAGAATTCTTCATCTTCCTACATTCATGATTGATTCATGAATCAGTTTCCTTTGTTATTCATCTTCCAGTTAACAAATGTAACCCTTTTTAGTATCCTTAATTCTCCACTATTACTATTTAGTTCATGCCATTAAATCATCTAATCTTCCACTTTCTTGTAACATAAATTTTCTGCATTCTTCATTCTCTATAAATGGGCATCACCTTCTTTCATGTTCCAAACATCACATTTCTATCAAAAATCTCTTAGCAATCCAAATGGCTCCCAAAATTGAGAGAAACAAAAGTGATAAGGTTATTTCATCATCAACCATTCTTGAAATCATGTTGTCTCAGGTTTCAGACAACTGTGTGGCAGAATTCGAAGAGAAGTTCCTGCACCGCCTTGTCATGAAACAACATGTGTGAAAGCCATCAGTTGTTGGATCTTTGAAACTTCCTACAGTGGTTTGAATTGCCGAATACCAGCAAATAAACTATTTTTTGTGACTGTCGCAAGATTACAACGAAGATCTCATCCAGGTGTTCTATTCCGGACTACATGATCAGAATGGATCTACCTTCAAATTCACCATTGGAAACAAAGTATATGAGGTTAATGATAATATTTGAGAGAGGCTATTTGACATCACTATTAGTGAGCCTGATGCTGAGGAAGAACCTGATCCTTTGGTAACGAATGTCCACAATCATATGGATTTCGAGTGGAATACTCATCTCAATGAAATGCTCAAGGCTCCAAGGCCAAAATACTGCCATGAAGCTATAGTCGTCAGCCAACTCAAGATGGTCCCAAGAATTCTATTATGGCTAGTTTCCCACATTTTGCGCCCCAAGGAAGGGGTTTACTCAAGAGTGGATAGTGCAGAAATTCATCTCGTGTATATCCTTATGCACAAGATTTGAATCAACTGGCCATACTACTTTGTATCCAGAATGTTCACCATCAAGGAATTCAATAAACATACATCCTTCTGCTACACATCCATGATCTCAAAAATTCTGAACTTCTTCAACATTGGTGTGTCAAATATGCTACTCATCTCGCTTGGTCCAGTTCAAGAATTCTCCTAACGTACCTTAACAAATATGGGGTACTTCTGGGATGAATAACGTCAAGCATACTATCTAAGACTGGGAAAACATGGACGAAAGGTGTACAATTTTGACAATCCTACATAATTTGTTGATTAAATTGCTGAGAAATATGTTAGAGATTATGAGACTATGCAAGATGTGGAACATATAGTTGTTCAAGGAAATAATAATGTTGGTGAAGACAATTCCTCTATCACCTCACTTTTTCAAAATCTGCTGTGAAAACAAGACACCCAGATGGCATAACTCTGACATATGCATGAACATATGAGAACTCAAGATGCAAACTTTTAGGCCTTTTCATCTTTTGTCACAGAGAAGATGGTCTATTTGAAGGATGAAATGGATGCTAACACAACTTCTACCATTAAAAGGGTTAATCATATGATTGCTTCCCAAAATGAAGACCACCATCACTACACACAATTCTAACAGGAAATGTGGGATTTCCTAGACCATCAGTTCGAAAGCGATGGTCAAGTCTAGTTTTATGGAGTGAGACCTGGAGGTCGCAAAAGGCAGTGATATCCAAAGTTTGGATTGCTTATATGTTGTGTCTTAGGATTTGTTTTGAGTTGGTCATGCATTCAATTTGTTTTGTTTTGTTGTTTCCATGCTTTTTAATTTGGTTTGGTTTGATATTTACTGCTTTGATTTATGTAATGATGCAATGATTATACTCTAATTAATCAACAATAATAAATATGAGTATTGTGGTTTGTTTATTAAGCTTGTGTTCTTTACATATTTGTTATATGTGAGTGCACCACTTTTTCTTTACAATTGCCTCTGTGTAGTATATGATATATGTGAATTCTGCATCTACGTGATGCTTCTAACGAATTACTTTTCTTTTTGATGTTGTTAAAGGGGGAGAAGATAATGAAGAGGTTAATTCATAAATATAGGGGGAGCTATCAAGGATAATGCATAAATTCAGGGGGAGCTATTCAGTGTACTGAAGAAAAACGCAACGACTACGGCTATATGATTCATGTTTTGCCATCATTAAAAAAGGGGAGTATGTGAGTGCTATCTACAAATTCAACCGGGTTTTGAAAGATGTCAAAAATAGTAGTATAATGTAGCATTTTTGTATATTAGGCGGTATCAACATAAGTGTAGGGGTGCATTGATCATTATTAGCTTTAGGATGTGTACAAGTGTTCTTGAAATGATTTTAAAGGTCTTAGGTATATCATTCTCATTAAAAATCGAGTTTGTGTGTCAACAAAGCTGCAAGGCCGACCTATAGGTGTTCAGGATGACCTGTAGAAAATTTTGCTTTAGTACAGGCCGACACATACGACTACGAGCCGACTCTCATGCTCTGTAAATGAAGCATGTGGATTTTGTCCATAGGTCGCCTCCTTTAGGTCGACCTGAAGACCTTTACAGGTTGACCTATTTCTTTCATAGGTCGACTTGTAGCCTTCAAAAACTTAAAATTTCACTTTGCATCTTATTTTTATGGTATCCTTTTTGCATATTTCCACATTCACACACACACACACACACACACACACACACACACACACACACACACACACACACACACACACACACACACACACACACACACACATATATATATATATATATATATATATATATATATATATATATATATATATATATATATATATATATATATATATATATATATACTCATACATGCAACATTTATTTAGCAAGGTACTAGTGAATTACCTATACGAAACCAGATTACAAAGCATTCCCATCATATTCAACCTCTCTTTTATGCATACACACAATTGAACTACATATAATCATTTTTTTGATTGGGTGACCATCTAGATTAGGGTTGATAACGTCCAGTTAGGTTTGGTGTAATTGAGAATATTGAGTTAGGATCTTTTTATTTTTCAAATAAGAAAACCAAGGTGGGATTTTCCTTCAAGATCAGTGTGATTTGAAGGTTTTGGACAAGATTACGTCAACACGAATTCGATTGAGTGAAGGCCTTGGGAAAAGGTGGTTTCCTTGCAAGAGAGTAGCGCAAGACAATGAATCGTGTTCCGAAATCTTGGGTTCTACAAGTGTGTGCTTGAGATAATCAGAGGATTGTAGCCGCAATATTGGTGACTTGATCAAGGGTTTGAAGGTGGTTGATTCAACAACAAACAATAGGGTTTGTGGGGTTAGAATTCTTCACTTCTTGTATAAACATTTTTGCAAAGACAAGGTTAATTGAAAGTATCTTAATTCAATTTTAGATTGAGGGCAGACATACCCATAGCAAAGCCGATTGAGGAATTGCCTAAACAAAATCTTTGTGTTTCTTTATCGCTTTAATTTTATTTGATTGTTGTTCTTGCAAATTATCGATTTTGTAGTTGTTTCGATTAATTTGATTGGAAATTATTTTCAACTTTCTTTTAAATAGTTTCTTTTGATATAATCACAATCACGTTGGTTGTGATTGGCTTCTTTTATCAAAAAAATACATCGGATTTCCAAACGTGATCAGTCGCATACAAAGTGTTCGATAAATTGTTTGTGAAGTATTTTTATCGCTTTGTGTTCATTGGAAATATGCATTATGAATAGCTTTGCATTTGATTGATCCGTGACTTGATTATTGTTGAATAATTTGTGTTTATTATCATTCCATAAGGTTTACATTATGGATATGTTTTTTCGATAGTAGGTTCGATTGGACAATTTGATTCGGGTTGTTTTTTCGTTCTGCCATAATTTTTGAAAACAAATTTTTGCCAAGAGTTTTTGGTTTTAAATTTGTGATCTATTCATCCCCCTCTAGATCGAAGCCTATCGTCTAACAATAACACTTTTGGCCTAGTTCCCATTTGTTTCATAGTTTCAAACAATAATGCTTTTCAACCAAGCTTTTAGTAGAGGTTTATAGATTCCCCCTATTCTTAGTGGACAAAAAAGGGATCGCGTCTACTGCAAAGAGTGATAATAAATAAAAATATGTGTCATAGTGTACATGATATATCATTATTAAATTTTTTTGACACATGTTACAATATTAAGAGTTTGATTTCAAAGGATATTGTTGCCTTAATCAAATTTTATTTTTTAATGTAACAAATCACTAAATTTGTTCTTTATTTCTTTGATATTTCTTTATAATTTCATGGTTCTTTATGTATATAGCTTAACCAAATATTTGTATGATTCCCGATTTTTCTTTATTTAATTAATTGATTAAAATTATTTTGATCAATTAATTAGATTAATAGCTTTAGGACCTTTTAGTATGACTTTAAAAACAAATTGCATGCTCCCTTAGGACCTTATTCAATTAGGTCATCAAAAATCTCTTGATCACTTAATTTGAATTAGATCTTAGGACTTGCACCATACTTAATCTATTAAGTCAATCCTAAGTTCATTCACATTCAAAATCCTAGAAATAGGTGAACATCACGTCTCATTCCCATTCTTTGATACCCCATCCCTTTCTTCTAATCATGTTCTTAACTTATCCAATGAAACTAAAACTTCCCTTTTCACAAAATAAATTCACAACACTTAAAAATATGATTTGAATTGTGCACCATGAGCCTTAAACAATGGAAAAGAATGAGAGGGAATGCATTCCTATCCTTATTCTGAATATCTTTGGATACGGGACGCAGGACCTAGTTGGGAAAAGCATTCACCTTCATTCATAGACTTTAGTGAAATTCAAGGCAAGACAAGTTTTTATAATAAAATGAAGAAAAAGGAGGAGGATGTAGATTCTCTCTCCCTGAATGTTTAGATACTGTTGTATAGCTCCCTGTCGAAATATACATCTTCATACTAATATCAATCACAACCAATCAAATTCAACTTTTCGCCTTAGGGAATTCAAAAGCTTTTAATAAAGGACATGTTATTTCTGTTCCACTACAATACAAACAACACTTAAACCTTCCACACGCGAGTATACAAGCAACATTTAACTGCTAGAACATGAACATTAACATTGTTCAGTAAAATTAACCAACAAATACTTACTTTCTACTCCACGAACTACGAAGCTCTGATTTTTTCTTTACACCTTGAGAATATGTAGGCACGAGATTTTGAAATCTTGGCGAGCACATTAATTAAAAACTTATTTTTCCCCTTAAGTAAAACCAATCGCAAGTAACCTTTAGATAATAACAGACATCCACACAAAGAACAATCAAAATGGTTCTCGTTGAGTACAATGAATATGAGGGGTGCTAATACATTTCCCTTACAAAACCGACTTTCGAACCCAAATCTGATTGTGACGACCATTTTCTTTACCTTTTAAGTGTTTATCAATACTTTCCCTTTCCTTTGGAATAAATAAAGTTTGGTGGTGACTCTGTATTTTTTGTTGTGCGATAATGAACAAGATTTTACACCTTCGAGACATATCCTACAATATTTTCTTCTCCCCCCATCTATAGTAATTCATACTGCCTTCACAACGTCTGTAATTTGACGAATTTAAACTTCTCACCTCCTTCGTAATAATTGACAAGAATATCTCATGCCTTCTTCGTCGATTCATAATGAGAAATGGGATCAAAGTTTGCCGCATTCCTAGCTAGGATTTTTGACAGGGTCAAATGTTAGAACAATGAGAAAACTTAGAAAAGTTGGAAGTTTAAGAGGACATTTTGACAAAGGTTTTCAGTTGTGGAAGTTGAAGTCTCAGATGTGGGATGGATATTGGGACTTAGTGTTTTTTTAAAGGGATTTTTCGTCCAAGATTTTGATGGTAATATTGCTCAGGATTTCAACGTCAAGAAGACACGTTGACAAGCAGTATTTAGCTCAAAGAAGCATGTTCAAAACAAGTAAATACTTTTCAGTATTATCCAAAGGGACACATGGAAAGAATTTCATAGGCGAAAAACATGCACCAACTACGTGTCAATTGCTAAAGAGAAGAACATTACAAGCAGTTATTTTACAATAGTATAAATAGGAGTTCTAATGTTAGAATTTGTTGTGTTGTGTTGAATTCATTACAAAAAAATCACAAACTCAAAGTATCCAGCGAAGCGAGAAACGAGTTTACTTGAGCGAAATGTAATATTCAAAACAACATTTCATTTAATACAAAGTATTTCATTTTAATTTATTTTCTTCACAGTCCTAATTTTATTGCTATGCTATTTTATTGTTATTTTACATTATCCCTTTTACAAAGTTGTCACTTAGTCATAATATAATTCCTTTATCTTTCCCCAACAATATACTTTTTGGCAATATTTTCACTTAAAGGTTTCAACGACGTCAAAATCCTTTATTCTCTTATACAAAATTTAGAAAAGTTGTAAGTATTATGTCCTAGGATTATCTGGTCGATCCTACAAGTAACCTTCTATAAGAGACTAACATTTTTTCTTACCAAATTTCACATTAAACAAATTAACACGCCTAGTGAGACCTTGTGCTAAAACTCTTACTCTATTGTCGATACTATAGTTTTCTTTTATAAATTATTCCGCGTACATGAAATGTTATGGGAATTTGCATGCATTTAAGAAGTGGATAATCTTTACTAGAAATGACACATCCTTCTATGGGTAACCCCAACTCATAGAAAATCCTCAAAATGTAGTATAACAACTAGTCGAATTGATGGTTGAATAGGCAATTATTTAAAAACCTGTTAGAACAGTTGCTTCTATGATATCAACAACCCCAATTACACCAATACCATCACAAGGGGTTATACCCCCACCACAAATACGGAGTTCCCCTTTTAACCCTGCAGTTGAAAGACCTATGTTTGGTTTTTCAATGCCACTGAATAATATGGAGTATCCTTATGACATACCAATGATGATGATGGTTGGCCTTCATACTAACATGTCGATATATAGTGACAATACAATGGCCATTGGGCCATCATATAATCCCCATAACACCTCTGCTTCGACCATAAACAATATGGTTTGACTGGGAGGGATTAACTATATGACTTAAGTGACACCATCATTAAATACGACATCTATGATATCTATGAGGCAACAAATGCATGAAAGAAGTTTTGAAATGCTTAACACTTTTACCCAAGAGATGGGTACAATATTCAATTTGTTGATTGCAAATACTAATCAAACATGAGTTGTTGGCCAATCATATGGGTCAAATAGCCAATTTCTCGGCACCTCTTAGGTTCAGGCTCGACCAACCCCTCAAATATTGAATGTTAGGCAAGTCGAAACACCTAAAAATGGGATGGCTCATGTGAACATAGGCCAACACCCAAAATTTTGACTACCAGAACCCACCCTAAAAAGGGAGGATTAAGAATGCATATGCCAGCATAACCCTAGGCCTATAAGGGTACAACGAAATTAGGATGTTGACTATCTTCTTTGAAATGACCAACAGAATAAAATTTAGGGGGAAAATAACATAGTTAATATGGTCGAACAAATTTTGGCCCAAAATGGCCTTATTGTGGGTCTCTACGGACCTAATTTCATATCCCCATTGTCAGAATACGTTTGAAAAATAGAACTTCCTAGGGGATGGAAAGTTCCCAAGTTCAAAAAGTTTGACGGTGACACTAGTGAGTCTACGGTCGATTATGTTGCTAGGTATTAGACTGAGGCTGGTGACATAACAAACAATGAGAATTTGGAAATGAAGTATTTTCCTAGTTCTCTAACAAAAAAAGCATTCACTTGGTTTACACACTCCCTTCACACTCCATATAAACTTCAAATCAATTAGAGAGAGTAATCCATAAGCAATTCGACACGGGCCAATCGAAAATAAGCCTTAAGAAACTTGCTAGAGTTGGGCGAAAAGTGCATGAGCCAATTGATGGTTATTTGAATAGGTTCAGACTCCTTAAGGCAAGGTGCTTTACACAAGTTCTTGAACATGAGTTGGTCGAAATGGCTACAGGAGGCCTAAATTATTTCATTAGGAAGAAATTAGACACTCAATACCTTTGGGACATGGCACAATTGGCAGATAGGGTTCGCCAGGTCGAACACTTGAAAGCTGAGAAAGCCATAACGAATAAGTGCCACAAAAAAGACAAGGTTGCATATGTAGAGACCTATAGTATCTCTCAGATTTAGGCGACGAATATGTCAAAGAGAGCGAGGAAAATATTGTAAAATTAAGCCAAGACCTTCATACATGTGTAAATGACTGAAACCATCAAACGGGAAGAATCGTGTCGAACCTAGCAAAAATGATAAATTCGTCACAAAATCATATACTTTTGACATAACTAAATGTGATGAAATATTTGATTTATTAGTTACCGATGGGTAGATTATAACGCCTCAGGGCCTGAAAACTCCCCCATTAGAACAGAGAAAGAAGAGAGGTTTTTGTAAGTACCACAATTTTTCGGGGCATATAACTTCTTAATCTGTGCTTTTTAGGGATTTGGTGAGAAAGCTTTGAAGGAAGAAAGGTTAGAGTTTGGTAAAAAGCTAAAAGCTTCCATGCCAGTGGATGCTGATCCACTCAAGAATTAAAAAGCACATTATGCAGAGTCGATCGAGATCCACATGGTTGAAGTTGTTGAAGGCTTCAACATGGATGTCGAAAATGCTGAGTAGAATGCTGCAGATGCTAATGAAGAAATGAAAGTGTACCCTCAGGCTAAAGCGACACTTATTGATTTCTTAGAGAGATGCAAGCTAAGCTACTCCAAAAATGTGATATGCCCTAGGTGTAGTGCGGTTTTCGTTGAGGAAGCAGCGAAGAAGGTTGAAGAAACCATAATGCATGATTCAAGGAAGGGAAAGAGAGAAGGTTTGATTGCGAGGTTCGTCTTTGAAAAATGAAGAGTCCCACGCGGGAACGAGGAATACTAGAGGAAAATTTGACAGCCTCACCAAAAGACTTACCGTCCTCTTGCCAATGTACCCCAAGGGAAGTGGGTGAAATATGTGAGTCTGATGGGGTAGAATAAGCCAAAACGGAAGCTATTTGATCCAAAGATATGAGTTTCTGATCATAAGAATTCTTATGTGTCAAAGTGCTACCCACATGTTCCTGAAAACTATAAGGGAAAAGTTAGTATCACATGAACATAATGGAGACGTCATCAGTGGAAAGAGAAGGCTGAATGTGAAGCTGTTGGGGCAAAGCTTGAAGTTGATGGGTCGAAATGTGAGGCTTCTAGTTTGAAAACTCTGAAGAAACCTTTCACAAGGAAGATGAGTGAAGAAGATGAAAAGATAGATAATCACATATTATCCTTGAGAATTGTACCTCTAGGAAAAGATGGTACTAAGAAAGGGGCACGAACTCTTGAGTACACTCCTCAACCAGGGGAAAAATCCCCTGAGTACACTCCTTAACCAGAGGAAAAATCCTCTGAGTATACTCCTGAACCAGATGATGAAATCGTGGATGATAACTTCTACTCAAGGCCTGAGGATAATTTTCTGATAAACTGTAACATTGTCTCAGTGCTGCCGACAGGGTTCGGAGGAGTCAGAGACAGAAGAAAACTATGTGCAAGAGGAAAAGGTGTTTTGGAAGAGAAAAAGGCAATATTTGAAAAACCAGATATTGGAATGATGTACCACCTGTAACCCTTGTTCATAAGGGCAAAGGTAGATAAGTAGTTGTTAACAAATTTTTTTTGACGGTGGAGCGACTCTAAACTTGATGTTGCATTCTTTATTTGAGAAAATAGGGAAATCTGATGCACATCTTCAACCTTATAATATGGTCATGTCGAACTATGAAGGCAAGAACAACCACATCCTAAGAGTAATAAAGGTTGAATTATCAGTTGGCTCCACAACCAGGCCAACATTGTTTATGGTGATTGTGTTTAATGCAGACTACAATTTGTTGCTTGGATGCGAATGGATACATGGTATCGATGTAATTCCCTCAAATTTGCACCAAAGGATTGTCATTTGGGGCTCTAACTGCATAATGGAGAATATTGAAGATGACCAAAGCTATTATATGGCTGAATTCAACAAGGTTAGAAATAAGCACTTCGATAGTAACTTAGCCAAAATTCCTCCATGTTACCCAGTAGAATATGTCTACACTCCCAAAAAATATGATATGTATTTTATAAACTTACATCCTAACCATGGATTTATCTGGGACAAGACAAGGAAGATGTAGGAGATCATATTGTCGAAGGAGGAAGTGTCCCACCTACTGGCTGGACGATGGTCGACGATCATGACTACTGAATCGAATGATATGGCTCAGATTTCGGCTTATATGGCTGAAAATAGACCAAACTCGACCCTTAAGACTGGAGCATTCCAAAATATGGCTCTGAAGCCATTCTAAAAAAAGTCCAAGAAAATTAGAGATTTCCATTTTGGCCCAAAAAACGGCTTCAGAAAGCTGAAGGCTTGATTGAGTTTACGACAATGAGCCTTTAGGGTTTGAAAAATCCACTTTATTCTACAAAGAAGATGTAGGCCCAAGATCCCTTGGAAGAAATAAATCTAGGTGACGAAGTAGTAAAAATACCAACCTACATTAGCGCTAAGGTTAAGCCGAGCATGAAGAAAAAGGTTAACGAGTTACTTAGGAAATTCAAAGATTAATTCGCTTGGGATTACAACAAAATGTCATGATTGAGTCAAGACGTGGTGGAGTTAAAGCTACCAATTCGACTTGGGAAAATCCAGTGAAGCAATTAACAAGGAGGTTTGCCCCTAAAGTCATGTCGAAGATCAAAGAGGAGATCAAAAGATTGCTCAGAACCAAGTTCATCAGAACGAAAAGGTACATCGAATGGTTAAAAAATCTTATGCATGTTATTAAAAGAATGGAACTTTTAGAGTATGTATAGATTTTAGAAATTGAATAATGCTACATCTAAAGACGAATACACAATGCAAGTGGTAGAAATGTTAGTCGATTCAGCCGCAAGATTTGACTATCTAAGTATGTTAGATGGATATTCAGGGTATAACCAAATTTTTATAGTCGAAGAAGATGTACCTAAAACGGAATTTCAATGCCCAAGTGCTTTAGGGACCTATGACTGGGTAGTAATGCCCTTTGGGTTTAAAATGGTTGGGGCAACATATCAAAGAGCTTTAAAATTGATGTTCCATGACTTCATTGAAATGTTCATGCAAGTTTACATCAATGACATAATTATAAAGTCCTTATCAGAAAATGGTCACTTAGAACAATCCTTTAAGAGGATGAGGAAATATGGATTAAAAAATAATTAATTAAAATTGTTTTTTGTGCCATGCAAGAGATTTCTTGGGCTTTATGGTGCACAAAAAGGCATCGAAATTAATCAAAACAAAACCAAAGCGATCTTGGATCTCAAGCCTTCCTTGACAAAGAAACAACTCTAGTAATTTTTTGGGAAAAATAAATAACTTAAGTGGCAAGAGTCAGGCTTTCTCGCCATTACTTCGACTTAGGAAAGAAAGTGATTTCAGATGGGGGAGCGAGCAACAAGAGGCTTTCGACAAATCAAGGACTATATGATGAAGCCTCCTATTTTGTTGCCTCCAATTAGAAGTAAGAACATGAAATTATACATATATGCATCGGATTTGACCATAGGAAGTATGTTAGCATAAGAGGATCAAAATGATTGAAAGAGCCATTTATTACCTCATTCGAATCTTGAATGAAGCAGAAACTAAGTATAATGCTATAGAAAAGTTATGTCTTTGTTTATACTTTTCATCTGCATAACTATAACATTATATAAATCTTGTTAATGTTTATGTGTATTCCCATTTTGATGTGATAAAGCACATGTTGTCGAAACATATACTTCACAGTCAAATAGGAAAGTGGACATTAGCACTCATTGAATATTCACTAACTTATTATCCTCTGAAAGCATTAAAAGGCCAGGTTGTTGCAGACTTCATTGTTGATCACTTAGTGGTTGAAGAAATATAAGGTTATGCAGAGAGACAAGGCCTTCTAAATTATACTTTGATAGTTCCAGACATAAAGATGGAACTGGAGTTGGAGTTTTTATAATTTCTCCAAAGGACATACAAACATAGATCAAGTTTAGAGTCAAATGCCTTTTCTCAAACAATGAGGCGGAGTATCAAGCCTTGCTAACAAGACTTCATATTTTGTTGAACTTTGGGGGAATATAAGGTGATTCAGAGTTGGTGATTAGACAGTTGAGAAAAGAATATAAGTGCATTAAAGAGAATTTGATGATGTACTTCGTTATAGCCAACTTCTTACTGATACATTTTGACTACGTCTCTATCGACCATATACCTCAACTAGAGAATCAAGAGGAAAATGAGTTAGCCCAGATTGCTTCAGGTTACAAAATTTCCAAGGAAAGATTAGAGGAATTTTTCAAAATCAAAGACAAGTTAATCTCAACAGACGGCTTCTCAGAGACATTATCAATGTCAAAATTGGGGGGGGGGGCGCAGACGAAGTTGAGGTATCACCAAACTTAGAAAATTCTAATTTTTTTGAAAATTTTGAAGCCTTTGAAGTTTTAGCCATTGATCTAATGTCAGACAATGATTGGCGAAAACCCATTGTTGAATATTTGGGAAATCAAATAGGAATAACAGATCAAAAGATCAAGTATAGGGCTCTGAGCTATGTGATTGTGGGGAATAAGTTGTTTAAGAAAACACTTGTGGGTATTCTTCATAAGTGTCTTAGAGAAATTGAAACATACTTAGCCATTTCTGAGGTGCATAGAGGATCCTGTGACTCTCATCAAGCAGGCCAAAAGATGAAATGGTTGTTGTTTTGACTTTGGGTTTACTGGCCAACTATGTTGAAAGACTGCATAGAATTTGCCAAAGGGTGTCAAGAATGTCAAAGGAATTCAGGTATCCAACACATTCCCGCGAGTGAGCTAGATTCAATGATTAAGCCACAACCTTTTAGAGGATGGGCTTTAGATATAATAGGTGAAATTAATCCCTCATCTTTGAAAGGGCATAAATATATTTTAGTGGGGATAGATCATTTCACTTAGTGGATTGAAGTTATTCATTTTCCTAACATTGACCAAGAGGTAGTAATTAGTTTCATCCAAAATCACATTGTATACAAATTTGGAATACATGAGACTATTACTAGTAATCAAGGTTTAATATTTACAGGTCAAAAGATGGTAGAATTTGCCTCAGAAATAAGGTTCAAGTTATTAACGTCAACGCCTTATTATGCCCAAGCTAATGATTAAGTCTAAGAAGACATTTTGAAATTCCAATTGAGTATTACTGGGGGATGATGCTGGATGAATTAGTTAATTTAGATGAAAAATATTGGTTGCTCTAGATGTCTTGATACGACAAAAAAAAGAGTGCTAAGGCTTATAATAAGAAAGTCAAATAAAAAAACTTTATGTTAGGAAGACTTAGTCTGAAAAGTCATCTTGCCCATGGACAAAAAAGATCGAACCTTAAGCAAGTGGTCACCTAATCGGGAAGGACCACTCAGAGTCCTGCATGCATTTAAAAATAATGCATATGAGGTCGAAGGATTAACCCCTAAAGGTCGATTCCTACGAATAAATGGTAAATACTTAAAGAGATATCGACCTACATTGCAGGAAATACATATTAACGCGAAATAGTAATTGTACTTCAAAATAAAAAAGGCTAAAAACATTAGCCTGAATGTTGAGATGCCACAAAAGGAATATTTAAGGATTGCAAAAATAAAATATCATTCAAACGATATAAAATTTTAACAAAAAAATAAGAACGCAAGTCCTAAATGGGAAAAGAGGCTTTGAGATTTTCATATTTTATTTTTGTTACAGATAGTCGGAGATTAGCTTATGAAATGGTAAAAGCAAAACCTTCAATCTCAACATCCAGATTACTGACATTTTCAAGATATTGGATTCCAATCAAGGCCTCTGCATCCAATTGTTCTCAACTATCCTTTTGAAGTTCAACTCTTTTGTCTTCAGCTTTGTTCACCTTCGACTGTAATGCCTCAATTTCTTTCTTCCATTTAAGGATCTTAAGATCCAAGGCAGCAACATCTTCATCTTTCTTACAAAGAGAATCTTCCATTTGTTCAGCTTGATTATTGGATTCACTAGCCAAACTCCATTCTTTCGACTGGGTGTCCTCCTTAGGTTTTATCTTTGTTTGCGCTTCATTTTTTTTTTGGAATAAGCAATGATCTAGAAGAAGAGGGGGCTAAATGCTACCACAAAGTTGACAACATCATTGGGGGAATCAGGGACATCAAGTTTTTTCAATAATGACTTGATCCCATAACCATGGATGAAGTTACTTTCAAGTGCTTCAAATAAGTCACCATTTGTAAGTTTGGATTTCAGTTGTTAAAGCACCCCATCAACAGTCTCAAGGGAAGTGTTTCCACCAGAAACTATTGAAGAACTTGAACACCTATCTATTGAACTGCCTCAGGTACTCATCATCAACTCCAGATAGCCTAATGGATTGGTCTTTTTCATCTCTGACAACCCCTATTGAGATAGAGAGTTGTTTGGTGATGGAGTTGGTTTAGCATTCGAAGATTTTGCATGATCCTTTTCAATCTCTAGCACAATCTTTGCAATTGGTATCTCAGTGTTGTCAGGAGATTCATCATTTTTTGGATTTTTCTAGACATTGTTACCTTGGTCAGGGCTTCCAGGAGGAGAATTGTATTTTCGTTCTTCTTACTCAAGTGTTTCATCTTGGGAAGCATAATCTGTGTCCACTTGATTTTCATCTTTGCTATCAATTGTCGAAGATGATGTCTCAGAATTATGGTCCTTATCATTTGAATCATGAGAGGTATTTTTGTTTCCTTCTGTAGGTTTATTAATTTCTTTAGAAGATTCTTTGATTGGAGTAGGATGGATCAAATGAGAGCTGGTAATTTGAGGTATTAGACATTTAAAACTCAACATAGGGTTTGTTGAAGGATTGTCCTACAAAACTTGAGTGTTAGTATTTAAAAAAATATTGGACAAAGAGAAGTGATAGTCAAAAAATAAACTCACTTAGGAAGCATCTGCATCTGGGCTTCAGTTGGCTCTTTCAAGATCAATAGAAATAAGCTTTCTTGTTGTCTTGACTTCTTTTTCGCTTGCCCTCTTCTCTTTCTTTGCCTTAGGAGTAGGAGTAACTTTTGGCCTAGGCACAACCTTTCTAGATCCATCCTCGACACTATTTAGCTTCTTCTTCTTAGTATGAGTTAAAGGGGAAGAATTCTCGACGGGAATTGCTTGGGTTTCACCATCAGCCTGGATATTGACAAGATGTTTCACATAAATAAAAATCAAGTAAGATGTATATGGAAAACAATTTAAATCCAATTTCAGATATTATAATAAATCTGTATATCTTTGATTGGAATTGCTTTGACCCTGGGGCTTTTTTAAGGTCACACGAGTACTGAAAACATCCTTTGTCCTTTTTATATGCTTGACCGCTGAAAATATCTAGTGGCAAATATAAATGAGGATCAAAAGACTAGTGAGATTAGTTGATTTGAAGAATTCTTTACTGTCATCACCTTCATGTATGAGGGATAAAACCCCGACATGATATATGTTAACATGAAGGTATCCTTTAAAATTGTATATGTCATGCTAAGTCAGAGTTACTCGCTTAGCATGTTTTAGGCTTTCATTATTTAGTACTTTCAAATATTCCCCACAAATAAACCACCATTTAAAGGGAGGTGCAAAAGCCAAAGCCATTTTACTGGTAGGCAAAGGGAGAAACTTGGAAGGATAATAGTTTAATGCAAACTTATACTTATCCTCTACATGATGAAGAATTTTTAAATTACGTAGTTTCACCATCATCTTTTACTTTAGAGTAACTACAACTTAATGAATAGTTTGACTAAGATCATTGGGGTCATACACAGTTTTAAAATATAGTTGGAAAGTCTGGATCTCTTTGATATGTTTGTCTCTACCTTTTTGGAATTTCTTCTGCAGGGAAGAGAAAGCGTATGTTAAATATTGTAACAATGTTGCAACTTCCAGAAACTATTTTTCATGGTAGGCTCACCATCAAGTCTTGAACTCTTTTGTGCAATAAAAATTTGAGTGAAAAGGAAAGGGTGTATATGTAGCATGATCAGCAACATGTCGATCAAGACGTTGAATATACGCACTCTCTGAGTATTCGACAATACAAAGGTAGAGTTCATTCTTTCGATTGAAGAAGAACTTAGGCACAATTTGGCTAACTCCAAATTGGCGTGACACCAAATTTGGTTGGTAACATAATATCTTTATGCCATCTTTGCAGATCCCAAGTCTGGTCGAAAGGCGTGACACCAAATTTGGTTGGTAACATAATATCTTTATGCCATCTTTGCAGATCCCAAGTCTGGTCGAAAGGCGTTTTGGAGTAAGAAAAGCTTCTGATACCTTCCTTGATTCAACCTCTTGTTCACCAGTAGCAGGAAATTTTCTTGTGAACCACTTAGGCATATGACTTCTATTCCCAAAAGGAGCCATGATGGGGGTGAATTTGTAACGTTTAGCAAACAACATGAAATATTCTAAAAAAAGCTTCTCGATCTAATCGATTTGCATCGACTTGAGTCATTCAAGAAAGTCAAACACCTTTGATATGCCTGTTTTTAATGTCTTCATCCGCATCATTAGGTTTCTCGACATCCAAGGAAGGCTTAAACATGACATTTAGCCAAAGTTGGAGCAACCAGTAAGGTCCAGCTAGTAACAGATTGTCTTTTGGTTTAAGATTCTTCAGGGTTTCGATAGCTAAACCTAGGGATTCATAAAGAGATCCTAATATCAACTGACTAACACAAACATCTCGTCCTTTGTGCACTTGATTAGCCAAATTTAAGTATTTTTGGCTACTTTTAAATATTTACAACAGACACTATGCCAAAAATGGCCTTTAGCAGCGCTTTAAAGCGCTGCCTAAAGTGGCGCTGCAAAAGGTAAAGGCAGCGCTTTTTTTATGGAAAAAGCGCTGCTAAAGGTATCACTTTTAACAGCGCTTTTTTACCCCTTTAGCAGCGCTTTCAAAGCGCTGCCTATTCTCTCCCCCCCCCCCCCTCCCCCCTGTAGCAGCGCTTTATTAAAGCGCTTTTGTAGGCCACCCTTTAGCAGCGCTTTTTTAAAGCGCTTTCTTAGACCCCTCCTTTCCTAACCTATAGCAGCGCTTTTTTATGCCTATTTTTCTCCCTTTAGCAGCGCTTTCTTGTAAAAGCGCTGTCTATACCTCACGTTTTTAAAAAAAAATTTTTTTTGAAAAATCACATTTTTTTATATTTTTAGACAAACCTGCTTATAACAATTAAATTCCCTGCTTATAATTCAGGCTTTAAACATAACTTGGCCTTTAAACATTGTAATTCAACACTTGGCCTTTAATTCAACACAATATAACTAAACATTGTACATTATACAATAACACTTTGCAATTTACACATAATTAACTCAAGTATAATTTACACATAATTTAAACATTGTACATTATACATATACAATATACAATATACAATATACAATTTACACATAATTACAAATCCAATATACATTATAGAATTCTTAACTCAATCATAAATTGACACCATTCTTCCTTAATTTCTTCCAGTTTTACTTTCGAGTACGTAGCGCATCTGAATTCATCAAAATACTACATAATATAACAGAACAAGCACGATTTAATACTAATTACTCAGATGAAATATTAGTTAATTATCAAAATGAATCATATAACTCATGAATTGATCCATACCATGATTGGAATCTCTAATTGACCAGAAAGAATGATTTCCTTCATAAAGCGCAGTACAAAATATCCGCAGTCAATCCCACCACGCTGACGAGGACACTGTATTAGGAAAAAAGCGAACGAACATTTATCAGGATATATAGTTTAAATAGTTTTATAAGTAGAACCACTATAACAGTCAAACATGGGAAAATATACCTCCACTCTGATCCAGTTGATGTTGCTAGCCCTGCTTTTTGGCACTGTTGCATCTCTCTGTGCTCTGTATATTTGTATAACTCTAACATAATATAAACACATATTTAGAACAATGTCACATAATAAATAAACATATATAATTATTCAGAACACTATACATCATCACTTACGTATCAACCATGTTCTTCAGATTTTCATATTTGTTTGTATCGCCATCCAATGAATCTATATAATACACTATTTCTTTAATCGGATTAATTGCGACCAACAACCAGTGACCACTATAAAATAAGACAATAGTTTAGACGGAAATGTTATATAATATGGCAAAAATAGAACAATTATAATAAATGAATTTAGAATAAAAACTAACCCATGGCCAGTATTATATGGCAACATAAACAACTTCTCCGTATTCGCACCCATAAATCTCTGGACTGTGTACTCTTTGACTGCTTCTGGTGTCTGGTCTATTGTCCGTGAGTTGACACTGCTAGCAGATAAGAATGCGAATACTGAAGTCAAATCAGCGGGGACCAACATCTTGTCATACAAGCGCCTAAAAAAAATATAATCAACATTAGATTATTCAGTTAAACGAGCGAATTTTAAAATGTTCAATTATCTAATTAAAATGGATCGAAGTACCTGATGTAGGTATGCATAACCCCGACGCCCAATTCTAAATGTTTGAAAACCTGGTCGAAATCCTCCTTAGCAAGTGTTTCGGAATATTCAAAACCGAAAATACCTTGTTCCATATGTATTAGACGAATGCCACCCTCAGGCACGTCTGTTGTCCCTACATATGTTTGAAGGCACGACCTAAATTGAGGAACAAATGCTCTTTTTGTCTCGACCTTTTTTTTGGGCACCTTGGAAGTTTCAGGCATGTTTCCCTTGCTGACATGTTGCGACTGCTGATCAAGAACCTAAAAGTCATATATAATTTCAGTAAATAATTTATAATAAAATAATCACTTAAACTGTAGTACTAGTACCTGTAACTTTGATGCAGCTGAATCGGTATCCCGCACAATAATTTTATCATCTTTTGTTTTGGATTTTGTGGGAGTCTAAGATCATCATGTCAATAAGAAAGTGTAAATGTCAGAATAACTTTCATGTATGGGTAATAAAACATTGGAATATTACAAGGTTCAACCTACCTCATCATCCATCAAAATGAGATTCGTCGGCCATGCTACATAAGCTCCTATCGCGTCTCCCACCACTGTTGCGTCTGATACATCGTCTCGCATAGGCAACAACGCCCCCCCCCCCCCTCTAATGCAATATCAACAGATACTTTCAAAAATCCAGCAGGGAGGGGTTTATGGTGAAGTAAGTCTCCCAGGGTGTTATGCACCTTTCCCTTGCCAACCATGCGATAAGTCGGCGACGATAAATATAGTCGACAAGGTGAAATGCCCTAAACAAATAATGATCAGTTAATGTGTCAATTAAGAAAAATGTGCTAAATTAATTTCAATGTAATATATACAATTACCTCTGGAAGCTTCTGCGGACAACCGATACTATCTTTGTCACTAGTAGCTTTACCGGCCTCTGGAGCGCGCCTTTCGGACATGTATCTCTCCTTATCCTTCTGTAATTCACGAATTTGAGCTTTCATTTCCTCCAAAGTAGCCATCACTTCTTTATTGGTTGGATTTTTTTTCCTTGGCTGCTTATACAGTTTGGATGGAGTGACACCAAATCCCTTGCCCCTCACACGCCCAGAGTACTCAGGAATATTCAACACCCGACTCAATAAACTCCTGCAATCATCGTCTTCAGCAGGAGTTATAGTCTGGGATAGGGACTCCTGAAATATAGATAAAAGCATATTTAAATATTTTATACACTTTGTTCAAACACTTTGTTCAAAAACTAATGTTGTACTTACACATTGTTCAAACACTTGTTGAACTTCTTCTTGGACGGCTCCATCTCTTCCCACCCGGGCAGCCTTCCATACGACATGGTCCGGAAGAGATGTCGCATCACTTTTCTCCTCTTCCAACTACGCATTAAGACGAACAATAAAGCATTATATCCTATTATGTATACTTACTATTTTTTGTAAATAGATCATATTAAAGCATATATATGCACTTACTAATTTTTGTTCTAAGCGTGCATATCCCAAACGCCCCTTTCTATATGGATACGCAGGGTTTGATGCCCGTTCCCGATTTACGCCACTCTTAACCTGAAAAAACAAGTTTAAGTCATATCAGTTTGTTTGTGGAATAGGTATATATACTATACATTGTACATGATAAGTTGTACTTACTTCAAATTCTTTGGTTCTTCGCTTCGCAACAAATGTCTCCCATTCTGCATCCGAAATCAAATCGGTGTACTTCACTGGACGCTCCGACTCTACAAAGTTGCCATCAGAATCTTTAAGATATTTGTTGGTTAAAAACGCTCTAAATCCCCTCAAGCGTTTTCCGGCCAACTGAATACAATATTTTCTCCTAGAATCCTCAATATTAAAAGATCTCTGCAAACAAATACACATACATATAACATGTTAATATAATTAATTTAAAGATGTAACTGTCAACATAATTAAAAATGATCAAATCTCATACTTGAATCTCGGTCCAAATTTTATCCTTAGCCGCTTTTAATGCAGGAATTCTCCAGTTATCGCAAGTAATCGGAACTTGCGAACGTACAACTGCTCCAATATAACTTGTCAGCAGCGCACCATTAGGCTCAACCAACTGATCTCTTTCATTCCAATGGACATCGTACTTTACACCTCTATCTCTCGCACGGATGATACTTTTCATTATCGTTATGCCTCTTTTAATTTCGCCTTCAACGTCTTTGGGTGTTTCTTTTCCATCATGTGATGTTTCCTCGTTGTTGGCCATAATATACCTGTAATTCAGAATAACAACAACAACAACAAATATCAACAACAATAACAACATCTATATCAAATATAAACCATCTATACAAACCATCTATATAAACTATCTATATCAAATATAAACCAACAATAACAACATAAACCATCTATATAAACTATCTATATCAAATATAAACCAACAATAACAACATAAACCATCTATATAAACCATCAAATAACAATAACAAATATAAACCATCTATACAAACCATCTATATAAACTATCTATATCAAATATAAACCAACAATAACAACATAAACCATCTATATAAACCAATATCAAATAACAATAACAAATATAAACCATCTATACAAACCATCTATATAAACTATCTATATCAAATATAAACCAACAATAACAACATAAACCATCTATATAAACCAACAATATCAAATATCAAATATAAACCATCTATATAAACCATCAAATATAAACCAACAATAACAACATCTATATCAAATACAAACCATCTATATAAACTATAACAAATACAAACCATCTATACAACACAAATATAAACTATAACACAAACCATCTATATAACACAAATATAAACCATCTATATCAACTATAACAAATACAAACCAACAATAACAACATAAACCATTTATATAAACCAATATCAAATAACAATAACAAATATAAACCATCTATACAAACCATCTATATAAACTATCTATATCAAATATAAACCAACAATAACAACATAAACCATCTATATAAACCAACAATATCAAATATCAAATATAAACCATCTATATAAACCATCAAATATAAACCAACAATAACAACATCTATATCAAATACAAACCATCTATATAAACTATAACAAATACAAACCATCTATACAACACAAATATAAACTATAACAAATATAAACTATAACACAAACCATCTATATAACACAAATATAAACCATCTATATCAACTATAACAAATACAAACCATCTATATAACACAATATAAACCACCTATATCAAATATAAACTATAACACAAACCATCTATATCAAATATAAACTATATCAAATACAAACCATCTATATAAACTATTTTACATCAACAACAACAACAATATCATATATATCTCATATATCATATTAACACAACAACAACTAACACAACAACAACAAAAACCATCATTGAAAAGATAAAAACCATCTATATATCATCAGAACAACAATGGTGAAAAGATAAAAAAAAACAAGAAAAGCAGAGTAAAGCTTCACGTACCGTAACAATGGTGGACCGGCAATGCAGACGGATGGATGAACTCAAAAACGGACGGTGAACAGTCGGTGATGGTCGGAAGGATGATCGGACGGAAGAAGTTGATGGTCGGACGATGAACAGTGGTTCGGTCGTTCGTTTTCGTTCGCCAGAGAAAGAAGAAATGTGTTGCGTGACTGTTCTGATTCTATTAAAATTCTGGAGGGTATTTTAAAATTATAATATGAATACCTATAGCAGTGCTTTTAAAGGCCTTTAGCAGTGCTTTTAAAAGCGCTTTCATAGGGTGCCTTATCAATACCATATAGCAGCGCTTTATATAAAAAGCGCTTTCTAAGGGTCCCCCTTTAGCAGCGCTTTTGAAAAGCGCTTTCGTAGGCCCCCCCTTTAGTAGCGCTTTTTAAAAGCGCTTTCTTAGGCCCACCATTTAGCAGCGCTTTTTTAAAAGCGCTGTCTTTGGTAGGCGCTTTTTTTCTTTTTTTTTTTACTGGCCCTTTAGCAGCGCTTTTGTATAAAGCGCTGTCTTTCTATGCGCTGCTAAAAGTGATTTCTGGCGTAGTGAGAAAATACATCTCGACAACCATAATACTAAAAAAGTAGTATGTACTGCATCAAATACTTTGTCAGTGCTAATATCATGATGATCTTCGATGTACTTTCCAAAGCTAGCATGATTGAAATTGAAATTGATGGTATCCTCATCCTTCTCATTGGGGTCGAAACTATCTCTAATTGGGCAAAGGCCATTAATGGTCGCTACGTCGAAAAGTATAGGATTAATCGTTCCATAAGGGAGTTGGAATGTATTAGTTCAACTTTCCCAAAAGTATAAAGATGCGGCGAGCATGTTTTGACAATAAGGGGGACCAACCCTCGACATCTATATTAAGTCATAAATACCTCTATTTTTCCAAGTTTGGCCCATTTTGGTTTCGATTTTATTCAATCAAAGAATATAATCCTCATTTTTTTTTGGGGGGGGGGGGGGGGGGGGGGGAAGGGGCGGAACGGAGGACATGAAGAGTGGTAGTCATGTATTCTAAATCAACGGGCTTCTTAATATTTATCTCTAAGCTTAACAACATTCACTAAAGGGTCATACATTGGACCCATAAGTGTATAGACTTTATTAGAAATTGAATAAGGAATAAGTATTTGAGATTTATAGATACAAGTTTTCCCTCTTGATTTGGTGGCTCTGGGACATACTCTTGATTTCCAGCAAGAATGGGAGACTGCAGTCTAGTAGCTAGAGGTATAAAATCCTTAGATTCCTTTGAGATTTTTGCCTTGGAAGTCATTGTTGCAGTCTTATCCAAAGAGACACGTAGAAACTATTTCAGAGGTGAAAAATATACACCAACTACATGTCAATTGCTAAAGAGAAGAAAGTTACAAGCAATTATTTTACAATAGTATAATTAAGATTTCTATTGTTAGAATTCGACGTGTTGTGTTGAATTCACTGTAAAAAAAAACTCAAAGCATTCAGCGAAGTAAAGCTTGCATGCATGCATCAAAGACATTGACTCACAAGCATGCGTCACAAGCAATGACGTACGCCTTAGACTTAAAATGAGTGCATGTGTCACAGACAATGACGCCTTAGTCTTAAAATAAGTGTGTTTTTAGATAAATAAATTTATTCTACGGTAAGTGTTAAGTTATATTTTTTTCAATGCAACTTTAATTAATTTATATTAATTTTACTTTTAATTAATATTATATACATTATTTTAAAATAATTAATATATATGTATGATAACAAATAATAACCATAATAAGTAAATATAATTTTATAAAATCATTATATTTATTTATTTCTTCATTATATTTTAAATATGTATTTTAACAACGTCAAAAAACTTTTATTTTGAGAGAAAGGAGTATATATAATTAGAAAAAGTTGAAATAGAAATAAAACTAAAATTAAAAAAAAATAAAATTAATTAGTCATTTAAATTTTCGTTTCTAACTGGACAAATTTCACTTTTATATATATATATATATATATATATATATATATATATATATATATATATATATATATATATATATATATATATATATATATATATATATATATATATATGTGTGTGTGAGAGAGAGAGAGACTAAACTAAAATTACTCTTACACAAGATGATGAATGAATGCAACTCAAGTTGGTGAAGGGTAAAAGGTGAAAACTATAAAACTGACTATAGTTTTCCACATAGGGCTGAAACTCAAAATAAATCCAAGGTAGTTTCAGTATTGCTGCATGGTAAGTTCGTTAACAAATCCACCATATGAAGCAATCAGACTCTGATCCATCTCGAAAAGCGTTCCATTTTATCAACGAATATATTTTAGGCTGTAGCTGCAGCACACAAAGGATAATAGACTACACCAATCATTATTACAAAAACTCAATGATGAACTGTCCTTTAGCCACGTGTTTAATCTCATTTTACATCAGACGGATCCCCCACCTCCAACTAAGACTCTACTCATTTTAAAGGGTATGGTAAAATTTCTGACACATGGCACGTGCATGTGGGACTTTGGAGTTCATAGAAAGAAAGTAATTTTAGGGCAAAGTTAGCATTCTCATAATTCCACTCAATGTATTTTATAACCTAAAATATTTCTCTTTGCTCTGCAAAAATGATTCATGCACCATAGAAAAAGCTAATTATTCTTGCTATTTTTTTTCAATTTCATAGGTGCATAAGGGTGGAGCCTCTACACCTCATACCCCAAACTCTCATAATGTTGTATTTCAAAGTTAAATTGTATCCTGATGTTTCTACCTAATTATATTGAAAATATATGATAGAAAATAAAATAAATAAATAAAACTAAACTTCAGCACAAGATGTGCTAATTAAGTAGGTCAAAATATCTCAGGCAAATTACAGTGATATTAAAGGATTAGAAGTGGACAAATTTCAATCATCTGATTGATATCTGATTGAAATCGATTAATCTATTATTTTATATTTTTTAAATAGATCGGGTTAAATTGATGTGGTTATTTAATTTGGATAGTATATAATTGTTTCGGTCGAATTCAAATAATTATTTTAAATCTGTCAAAAACCGAAATCGATCGAGCTGAACTAATATATATTTTATTTATTTTTATTATTATAGAGTTGTCTCATTATAAAAATATGAGATACATAATGATCCGGACTGGTCAAATCGTTATGCATGACCCAATCTACTTCTGTTACCAGAATGACCCAATTGTCTAAATTCAACCTCTTTGGTGGAAAGTTTATCTTTTTGCCCCTTTAATAGGGGAGACTGACCAACTTACCCTTGGTCATAACACTTCTCCCCGTCAGTCTCTGCTTGTCACGCACGGTTCCACCATCCAGAAACAACGAATACGCTTGTGTCCGTAACTATGCCTCTGTCCGCGCCAACGGCTAGTTATGGGCACGTCTGCCCGTCCTAACGACTAGTTCTGACAGTTACCTATTTTTCGGGTAACGACTATCTTGCCCCGAAAATATGGACTAATGGACAACTGCTAATTATAAAAACCCTCTAATTTTAAAGGATCAGGTATCAAATATTCACCCTGAAACATACATATTTTGTACTTACTCTCTCTCTTACTCGTTTTCTTACTTTAACATCGGATTGCCTTACAAGTACACTCTCACTTTTTCTTTCATATCCAACATCACAGACGTTTGTCTTTGACCTACTTCAAATTCTGATCAACCAATAAGATCACATAACAAAGTCCTTTTTTAAATTTAATTGTGATATTGTATATTTTTAAAAGTAAAAAAAGATATGCAATATAAAATCTTAAATATTATTTAGTTTATAATTTAAATTATGATGATTAAATTAATGTTAAATGATATTAAAAATATTATTAAGTAATAAATTTTTTTTCAATAATAAAAAGATAGTTATTCAATTATTCTAAAATTGATATTTTTTTAAAAAAAAATTAATAAGAAGAAGTAAACGTTTATGAGTTTTATAATGAGAAAATGGGTGATTCACATATATTGTAAAAGAATTTTATACTGTCAGCCAATCACAATCATAAATTTCGTCAAATCAAACTGTAATTTTAAAAAAATTTATATGACATGATAAAATAATATATTTTTATTAGATAATAGTGTAAAATTCTTTTACACTGTTAGTGCATTTCTTTAACTTGTTTTTATAAAAAGTGAGACATTTTTATAAATTTACTTTAATAAATATTAAACTGACTAAATCTATCTAATTTACTATCAAACCGATTTAATCAAAACCGTTAAAAACTGAAACTTTATCGATCGAAATTAGACTATAAAGATAATAGTGATTTATATCAGATTTAATAGTGACATATTGTGACTAGAAAACAAGAACTAAGAAAATAGAAAAAAATAGCCGTATACATAACTAGCGCAGCCCAATAACGTTCTAGTACATGTCAATTTAGATAATGATAATCTTTATAGGAAAAAATAGTACTCTTTAGAATTAAAAAATAATAATAATACGGCTTTTTCAACTAAATGGCACGTAGCGAATCTTGTTACAATTATCAATAGTACCATGTGAGTGTCTTTTTAATTTGGAATCAAGATCTTTCCTAAATAGGAAACTTAAACTATAAACCACTAGAATTAAAAGCTCAACTACTTTGTGATGATAAAGCTTCACCTATGCATATGGTTTTCCTTTTTTTAATTGCTCAGGTGATTTTGTTTTAATCTGTACTATATTAAAATTTCAATTATTATTTTTCTTTAATTGTATTAAATAAACAACAGTATACACAGCTTGAGTAAGATGAGTATAAACTATTCTACAAATTTATATTCTTTTAGAATATATAAGTAAATAATTTATTGATACTTAAATATTTTTGTCATAATCTTTTTTTATAAGCAACATTTCATTTAACGAGAAGTATTAACGGGATTCCAATTCAATATACAAATTACAACATCATCACCACCAACATATTACAATTTCACCTATAGATAACCAATTGAGTATTTTTACCATTCATAATAATTACATTTTATATTGGATCCTAAAGTCAACCACCACAATGAAAAAAGAATAATTCAAAGTATTCCACCGTAGCTGCTCCATATTTTTTAAACCTAAATCTCAATGCCACACATCCATATATCTACACATAATTTCAAAATTTTAAAGATGATTTTAATCCTAATAATTTAACAATGAAATATGTAAAAGTTAGTTTTTGATATAATTTTGAAACTTGAGCAATTGATCGTCTTAAAGTTTTAGATTTAAATTATATTTACGTTGTCTGTTCAATTCTATTAGAAGTTAACAATTTTTATGCGAGATTATCATAAGTTTGCTTCGCCTTTAAATTTAGACTTAATTTGAAAAAAAATAGTTTAACAAATAAAATATATTACCTATGTAAAATCACCTTGAGTGCAAATAACTTACATAGATAGATTTCAAGAACAAGAATAATATGACATAGTATTACCTCACCCTTACCTGTTATATATACATGATGAGATGATATATACAAATTTACATTTAAAGAGTCACCGCCTCAAAAGTGTTACTTTACTATTGTCCATTCCCAACATCACTATTTTATTCATTTTTTCACTATTCTCCCTTCATTCTCACCAATCTATCTATCACAAGCATTCACTCACTCCAACTTCACGCTCTGATATCAATTCCTCTCTCTCTCCATCTCTCTCTTTCCTCTGCTCATCTTCTGTTTTTCTCTGTTTTTTCAGTTACCCTTTAAATACTTGTCCATCTTTTTCTCCTTCCCTCCATCTTCATCTTTTGTTTCTATCTTTATTCCCTTCACATCACAAATGGACTGTAATAATAACCAGTTAAAATCTTCCTCCTCATCATCAGAGGAACAAATTGACATGATGTTGATGATGATGATGCAACTCCCTGAATTCTCTTCATCCAACAACAACAACAACACCAATGAATTTCCACCGTCAGATCAAGACTTCTATAGTTCTTCCGTTAATCCTAACAATAACACACGTCCTCTTTCAGATTTAATCGATAACCCTCCGAATCCATTCCCATGGTCATCATCTTCATCACTACCTTTACAATCAACAAACAATATCTCTTTCACTACCAACAACCCTGCTACTCCATTATTCCTTCAACAACAACAACAAGCTCCACCGTTAATGTTTTCGAATTCGAACAACAACCACGCTGTATCGAATCCGAACCATTACGGTGCATCTGAGAAGAGAACCTCGATGGCGGCGATGCGAGAGATGATATTCCGAATAGCAGCGATGCAACCGATTTACATAGACCCGGAATCGGTAAAACCGCCAAAGAGAAGGAACGTGAAGATCTCAAAGGATCCTCAGAGTATAGCAGCGAGACACCGAAGAGAAAGAATAAGCGAGAAAATAAGAATACTCCAGAGAATGGTACCTGGCGGAACGAAGATGGATACTGCATCAATGTTGGATGAAGCTATTCATTATGTTAAATTTCTCAAGACACAGTTGAAGACATTGCAGGAACATGCCAACAATAACAGGACAGTTGCTGGTTCTGGGATAGGGTTCCCTGTTTCATTCCCTAAGCCTCATCAGGCTCGTAATGTTGATCATTATGGTGATTAATTTTGTTGATTAAGGTTTAATTAGTATTTATAAGCTTAACTATCTACGTGTGAGGGATCATTTAATTATTAAATATAGTACTCTTTATTTCAAGGTTTAGTGCTTTAACCTATTTAGAATATTTACCATAATTTGGTAGTAGTAATGTACTTGTTTTTATTTTATATTAGTAAATAATATGGTGATAAAATTTCACACATATAACCACAATAATCAGGATTAGAATTCTAGTATTTAGGATCAAACTAATATCCATATTTGTTAGTTAAATTAGAATTTATAGATTTATGTGATTATTAACTATTTGGTATTTTTAAATTTTTTATATAAATATGTGTTTATTTTAAGGGTAACAAAAATTTGGCCAAATTGTGTATTTATTAGTTTGATTATTTGATTTTAATATAATTATTTGAATATTTTTATTGAAAGCGATATTGAAATGAGTGTGGGCGTGGCAGAAAGAAAAGAGATAATATTGTAAAGATAGGAGAATAGGGGATAACTCTATTGATTGAATAAATAATGGAGAAAATGATTTATAGTATATTTTATATTGATATATTTAATCATTGAATCTTGTTTTAAATATTGTATTTCACGTGTTATATTTTAATTAGATAAAGGAGTATGGTAGTAAACCAAACATTCTAGCATTAAAATACTTATTATGAATGTTTTAAAAACTAGTCGTATTAATAAAAGGTTATAATATATATGAAATGTTATGTTTCTTAACTATAAACATTTTTTTTGAGTATGGAAGCAGGGAGCAATGTCCCACACATGGTTAAACGGAAATTTTAGGCTCCCGGTTTTGGGTACAGATGTATGGTCATGTTGAAAACAACCCGGTGCATGGTTTTCTGAAGTAAACAAAAAATAATGGATTATATATATATATATATATATATATATATATATATATATATATATATATATATATATATATATATATATATATATATATATATATATATATATATATATATATATATATATATATATATATATATATATATATATATATATATATATATATATATATATATATATATATATATATATATATATATATATATATATATGAATTTGAATAGTAAGTATTTTTAACTTATTTCAAATCATAACATTTGAATTGAATATAATCTAATAGTTAAATTAACATTTTTATTTAATTAACTTATTAGATTAGATTCAATCCAAAAGTTATAATTTAGTGTAAGTTAAAAAAAAAACTTACTCTTAAAAGATAGTCTTATATCTACGCTTTAAAACATCTTGTTTAACTCAGAAGAGGAAAATTATTCTTCGTCTAATGAAGAATCTTTTTATGAAGAGGTTAATCAGATCAACACTCCTGAGGAGTTCGATTCTGACTCTGAAGAATGTAATCGATTTTTGTAATTGCAATAGCTATAAAACCATTAACGTGTTAACTAATCATCATGCTAACACTTTAATAGGAATATTAGATAAAATGGAAAAATCTAAAAGTAAAAATGCTTTCATGAGACAAATTAAAAACATTATTGATGAAAAATGATATCGGTAATAGAAGTGTTAATACCATTGAATTTAAGAATTGTCACACCCTAATTTTTAACTCTAAGATTCCACCTCTTTAAATCATATTGCGTGGCATCTTCAAGGCATAGGTTTTTGTGTGCATGTTTATTGTGACTAACCAGTTTGTGTAGGTGCAGCATTTTCAAATATGGACCCTTACAGAAGCTTTAGTGTATCCCCCAAAGAGAATTAGGGCTTCTTATTCACTGGTGTTGAATATGATCGTCTGAGGATTGGTTCTGGTTTCGTGGCAATTTACATCACAAGTTGCACCCTTATTTTCAAGTGTCCCTCAAGAAATGGGTCTCATGTTGAGATTTCTATCATCTAAAGGTTATGTTCGAATATTCGCCTTTATGCTTCGTGAAAGAATGGAATAAGTTTGTGTTTAAATTGAAAGTCAAAGCTAACGGGTTCATGGAAGTTCAAGTTTTGTGCCAAAGGTGGAAGAATGTTCATGTAATTATTTCTTTTGGAATTTAAGTAACAAATGAATTGGTCCATAGATCATTTCTAAGGCTCATTTCCCAATTCCGTCCACCCAATAATCTTTGTTTCTTACAGTTCAAGCCTATTATCCCAAGTTGCCATCAAAGTTCAAACCTGTGCTATTCAAGTTTTAAGTTGTGGAGTTCATTCATCAAGAGAGGCGCAGAGTGCAAGTTGCAAAGAAATTCTTATCTGATTCACGTCGGGTTTGATTCTAAAATTCAAAGATATAAGGTTTAAGACCAATTTCCAAAATAACGCAAGATAAAAAAGACTTCACATTGAGCTGGGCTC
Organism: Lathyrus sativus; assembly: GCA_963859935.3. Classification (NCBI taxonomy): domain Eukaryota; kingdom Viridiplantae; phylum Streptophyta; class Magnoliopsida; order Fabales; family Fabaceae; genus Lathyrus; species Lathyrus sativus. Next base: position 590,571,656 of record OZ012739.1, on the reverse strand, counting down.
AGTTTAAATACATTACAAATCACTACTACAAAAATGAATTTTGGCAGCGCATGAAAAGACAACGCTTTTTGAAAAAGCGCTGCTAAAGAGTCAGGAAAAAAAAAGAAAAAAAATAGTAGACTTTAGACAGCGCTTTTCAAAAAGCGCTGCTAAAGGTAGGCCATACGAAAGCGCTTTATAAAAAGCGTTGCTAAAAGTATGCCCTACGAAAGCGCTTTCAGAAAGCGCTACTATAGAGTAACCTACGAGAGCGCTTTTAGAAACCGCTGCTAAAGGGGTCATTCTAAGAAATCGCTTTTTGAAAAGCGCTGCTAAAGGTGGTATGAAAGATGTAACAGCCCAATTTTCATTAATTAATTATTTATGTTAATTAATTGAATTATTTGGATTAATTGCATTATTGGAATTATTGGTAGATATTTTGAGAAAAGATATTGGAGAGAATTAGAAGGGAAAGACATATAAGGAAAGTGGAAGGAAAAAGAAAAAGATAGAAACATAAGAGAAAGAATAGAGAAAGAAAGAGGAAGAGGAGAAAAGAGAAGGAAAAGAGGGAAAAGCTTGGAAAGCTCAAGAGCAACTTCTAGCTCCGATTTAATCAAGGTAAGGGTGTGAAATGTTGTTATTCTATCAATGTTTATGATTATGCATATGTTTGTTGGTTTGGTTGGGAGTATTGGAGAGTTTTGCTCATTTTCCATTTTAGGGCAGAAATGAGTTTAATCGGTAGAATCGAAGTTTTAATGGTTAAAACCGGGAATAAGTTGTGTAGTTTAGTCGAGGGATGTTAAACTAAGACTATAGAAACTGGTTTGGGGAGAATCGGTTGGTTTTGTGATGAGTTGTGGATTTTGGACAGTGAGGGTTTTGAGTTCGCAGACACTCGCTAGCACCTTCGCTAGGCGAGCTGGTCGCGAGCGTTCGCTGCAGCGAGCTGGTAGCGAAAGGTCCCAGACTTGCGCAGAATGGAAAGATCAATCTCGCTGGTAGCGAGTGGGGTAGCGAAATATTCGCTAGGACCTCGCTTGAGCGAGTAGGTAGCGAAGCTTGACAGTAGCTTCTGTTTGCCTTCACGAGCATGTTCGTTAGGCGAACAAGTAGCGAATGTTCGCTAGGCAAGCATGCTAGCGAGCATGACATCATTTGGTTTTCTCTGTGATTCCATCCTATGTTGATTTCTTGGTTCGATTATGTTCGATCCTTGTTGGGAATGAGTAATTGTGTGCTGTGAAAAATATGTTGTTGGTAGCCGTATGGCGTGAATCCTAGATTATGGAATGTGGTGTTATGACAAATATAATGAAAAATATGTTCTATTTGGCACGACATTGTGAATGCATATTGATTGTATTCGATTGTGTGTAAAGAATGCATGAGAATATACTGTGAATATATATGCATTTCTTGGTAAAGGTGATGATGATGTTGAAATTATGTATATGTGTAAAACTCATGTCACTAGGGTAGAATGACAAGATGTTGTTCCTGGTGGAGTTGTCACTAGGGTAGAATAACAGGATGTTGTTCCTAGCGATGTATAGTGTTATGGTCGTACTCACTAGGGTAGAATGATGTGATATCGTTCCTAGTGGAGTAATCACTGGGGTAGAATGATAAGATATCATTCCTAGTGAAATGAACACTGGGGTAGAATGGCAATGTGTCGTTCCTAGTGAAATGAACACTGGGGTAGAATGGAAATGTGTCGTTCCTAGTGAAATGAACACTGGGGTAGAATAGAAATGTGTCGTTCCTAGTGAAATGAACACTGGGGTAGAATGGCAATGTGTCGTTCCTAGTGGAATAATCACCGGGGTAGAGTAACTGAGATGTTATTCCTGGTGGGGTATAAGCGATGTACCCATAATCCTAAATGGGGATTGGTGAGAATTGAGGGGTTGTATATGAGTCACATGGTATAGATACCATTGTTATGTTAAAGTATGCTTGTGTATGAATCGTTGGATTGAGAATTTTGGATGTAGGCATGATGAAATATGCTTGATAATTATCCATACCTAATTATAAATACATGGTGATAAATTATAATGGATTGTGGTGAGAAATGTGGAATATATGTATTCTGTACTTGTGCATTCATATATAATTATATGCATTGATTATTATGATAATATTTCTCACCCTTCTGTTGTTTTATAATGCTCTATGAGGCATTGCAGATTAGAGTTGCTGGAGGTCTTTTGTGAAGTATAGCTTCATTCTTTTGGTCGGATTGCTCTGATATGTAGCACCGGGTAGTTAGGCTTGTATAGCATTCTTTTATGATACATCTGGATAGGTATCTGATGGCAAATGTTTTGTAAATCATGAATGATGTGGTGAAACAAATTGAATGATATGTATTTATGTGATTACATGTTAAATGATTCAATGTTTTAATCTTCCGCTTAATTTTAAATGTTAAGAGGTGGGTGTAAGGACGAAGTTCCTCTATTTGAAAACTACCCCACTGTTACATGTCTTTTATAGAGCAGGTGTTGTATGCTTAATTGTGTATGATGTGACATACTTCTTTCATACCATGTTTCAAATTTTACTCTGATGAAAGTTTATTATGTGATTTAATTGTTTTATTTTGGGGTATAGAAGGGGGTGTTACATTAAGTGGTATCAGAGCAGGTCGGCCAGTTGGCCAAGTTGTTAATGTGTTTATTCCCTATATATATATATATATATATATATATATATATATATATATATATATATATATATATATATATATATATATATATATATATATATATATATATATATATATATATATATATATATATCTGATTGTGTATGTGACACTATCGATATTGTTTATTCTTATGGAGTTCTGTTGTTGAGATACAGAATGATGGTTGCCGGTAGGAATGATGAAGCGATTGCTGAGGCTTTGACGAGGTTGGCTGGGGCGATTGAGCAGAATCCTCAAGCCAATGTGAATGCTAGAAACAATGTTGATGATGAGTTTCGTGCTTTGGGACGGTTCCAAATGAATAATCCTCCAATTTTCAAGGGAACCTATGAGCCTGACAAAGCACAAGTTTGGCTGAAATCAATTGAGAAAATCTTTCGAGTTATAAACTGTTCAGATGCACAGAGGGTGCAGTTTGGCACTCATATGCTCGAAGAGGAAGCTGAGGACTGGTGGATTAACACTCGTCAGAGGTTTGAAGAAGATGAGATTGTGGTTACTTGGGACGTTTTTAGAGAGACATTTCTGGAGAAGTATTTTCCAAAAGATGTGCGTAGTAAGAAGGAAATTGAGTTCCTTGAGCTGAGGCAGGGTAACTCAACTGTAGCCGAGTATGCGGCAAGGTTTGAGGAGTTGATTAAGTTTTGTCCTCATTATAACATTGCTAATGCTGAGAGATCCAAGTGTCTCAAGTTTGTGAATGGTTTGAGGCCTGAAATCAAGCAAGTCGTTGGTTATCAGGAAATTAGGCAATTTTCTGAGTTGGTGAACAAGAGTAGAATTTATGATGAAGATAGTAGGGCTCGGTATAGCAACTATAAGAGTTTGAATGATAAGAAAGGAAAAGGTCAATTCAGAGGGAAGTCGTATGTAACTCCTGCAGATAAGGGGAAACAAAAAGCTAGTTACGGTAAGAAGCCGAGTGGGGGAGGAGCTTCCACTCCAGTGAAGTATTTTAAATGTGGTGTTGAAGGACATCGTGCTCCTGAGTGCACGAGTGTTGAGCATAAATGTTTCAAGTGTGGCAAGCTAGGCCACAAGGCTTTTGAGTGCAGAAGCGGTGCAAATGTGACTTGCTACAATTGTGGTGAGCAAGGGCACATTAGTACCAAGTGTGACAAGCCTAAGAAGACTCAAGGGAGCGGGAAAGTGTTTGCTCTATCAGGATCGGATACTACTAGTGAAGATCGATTGATCCGAGGTATGTGCTTCATTAATGGTATACCTTTGATCGCTATAATTGATACTGGAGCTACACATTCTTTTATTTCCTTGGATTGTGTTAAGAGATTAAATCTTGAGTTGTCTGTTATGGGCGGTAGTATGGTTATTGATATTCCTGCTATGGGTTCGGTAACTACCCCGTATGTGTGTTTGAATTGCCCGTTGAGTGTTTTTGGTAAAGACTTTGGATTTGATTTAGTGTGTCTTCACTTAGATCAACCTAATGTTATTCTTGGGATGAATTGGTTGGAATTCAATTGTGTCTATATTAACTGTTTTGACAAAACGATTATTTTTCCTGGATCCGATGAGGAAAGAGACTTGTTTATGACTGCTAAGCAAGTCAAGGAGTCGGTGCAAGATGGTGTGAAGGTATTTATGTTGATGGCAACTTGGAGTATCAGTGAAAGTGGAGGAATTGATGCTTTACCAATTGTCCGTGATTTTCCGGAAGTTTTTCCTGATGAGATAAGAGATTTACCGCCAGAGCGAGAAGTGGAGTTTACGATCGACTTGATTCCTGGAGCTAGTCCGATATCGATGCCTCCATATCGTATGTTCGTGTCGGAATTGAAAGAGTTGAAGAGTCAACTTGAAGATCTGCTTGAGAAAAGGTTTATTCGTCCGAGTGTGTCACCGTGGGGTGCACCAGTGTTGTTGGTTAAAAAGAAGGAAGGTTCTATGAGACTTTGTGTGGATTATAGGCAATTGAACAAGGTGACTATCAAGAATAAGTATCCACTTCCAAGGATTGATGATTTGATGGATCAGTTGGTCGGTGCAAGTGTGTTCAGTAAGATAGATTTGAGATCTGGGTATCATCAGATTCATGTGAAGGCTGAGGATATTCAGAAGACTACTTTTAGAACAAGGTATGGACATTATGAGTATTCTGTGATGCCATTTGGTGTGACTAATGTGTCAGGTGTATTTATGGAGTACATGAATATGATTTTCCATCCTTATTTGGACAAGTTTGTGGTTGTGTTCATTGATGACATTTTGGTTTATTCGAAGAGTGAAGAAGAGCATGTCGAGCATCTAAAGATTGTGCTATCTATGTTGAAAGAGAAGCAGTTGTATGCTAAACTTTCTAAGTGTGAATTTTGGTTGAAGGAAGTGATTTTCCTTGGTCATGTGATTTCGAGTAAAGGTATTGCGGTTGATCCGTCAAAGGTTGAAGCGGTATCGCAATGGGAGACTCTGAAATCAGCTTTTGAGATTAGAAGTTTTCTTGGTTTGGCAGGTTATTATCGGAAATTCATTAAAGGATTTGCTAAGTTATCATTACCGTTGACGCAGTTGAGTATGATAGGTCGAGCATTTTTTTGGGATGCAAAGTGTGAGGAAAGTTTCCAAGAGCTTAAGAGAAGATTGACGACAACTCCTGTTTTGATTTTGCTGAATCTGACAGAACTGTTTGTTGTGTATTATGATGCTTCCTTGATGGGTTTGGGAGGTGTGTTGATGCAAAATAAATAAGTTGTAGCTTATGCTTCGAGGAAACTCAAAGTGCATGAGAAGAATTATCCGACACATGACTTAGAGTTGGCCGCCGTTGTATTTGTGCTGAAACTTTGGAGGCATTATTTGTTTGGGTCGAGATTTGAGTTATTTAGTGATCATAAGAGTTTGAAGTATCTTTTAGATCAGAAGGAACTGAATGCAAGGCAAAGGATATGGCTAGAACTTCTGAAGGATTATGATTTTGGCTTGAATTACCATCCGGGTAAAGCAAATGTAGTAGCTGATGCATTGAGTAGGAAATCATTGCATATGTCGATGATGATGGTAAAAGAGTTGGAATTGATTGAGAAATTTCGTGATTTTAGTTTGGTGTGTGAGAAGACTTCTTACGAAGTTAAGCTTGGTATGTTAAAGCTTACTAGTGGTATTCTTGACGAGATTCGAGAAGGAAGAAATCTGATTTGAGTTTAGTTGATCGGTTGAATTTGATCAATCAAGGTCAAGGTGGTGATTTTCGGATTGATGAGAGTGGTATCATGAGGTGTCGTGACAGAGTTTGTGTTCCGGATATTGTTGAGCTGAAGAAGAGTATTCTTGAGGAAGGGCATCGTAGTGGATTGAGTATTCATCCGGGTGCTACTAAGATGTATCATGATTTGAGGAAAGTATTTTGGTGGCCTCGTATGAAGAAGGATATTGCTGAGTTTGTGTATTCTTGTTTGACTTGTCAGAAGTCAAAGATTGAACATCAGAAACCGTCGGGTTTGATGCAACCGTTGTTTATTCCAGAGTGGAAATGGGATAGCATTTCTATGGATTTTGTGTCTGGTTTACCGAGGACGCCGAGTAATTTTGAAGCTATTTGGGTTATTGTGGATAGATTGACCAAATTTGTTCACTTTATTCCTATGCTAATGGATTACCTGTTGGAGAAATTGACAAAGCTGTACATCGAGAGGATTTCCAGTTTGCATGGTATTCTGTCTAGCATTGTGTGAGATAGAGATCCGAGGTTTACTTCGAGATTTTAGGAAAGTTTGCAAAGTGCTTTGGTACGAAGTTGCGTTTGAGTTCAGTTTATCATCCGCAGACAGATGGTTAGACTGAGAGAATGATTCAATCACTTGAGGATCTTTTGATAGCTTGTGTACTGGAGAAGGAAGGAGTTTGGGATAGCTACTTACCTTTGATTGAATTTACTTACAACAACAGTTTCATTCGAGTATTGATATGGCACCGTTCGAGGCGTTGTATGGTAGACGTTGTAGGACGCCATTGTGTTGGTATGAGTCGGGAGAAAGTTCTGTGGTTGGACCCGAGATAGTCCAGCAGACTACCGATAAGATTAAGATGATTCAAGAGAAGATGAAGATTTCTCAGAGTCGTCAGAAGAGTTATCATGACAAGAGGAGGAAAACACTTGAATTTCAAGAGGGTGATCATGTGTTTCTTCGAGTCACTCCGATGACTGGTGTTGGTAGGGCATTGAAGTCGCGTAAGTTGACGCCGCGTTTCATTGGTCCTTATCAGATTTTGCAGAGGAAAGGAGAGGTAGCCTATCGTGTTGCATTGTCGCCGTCGCTTGCTAATATCCATGATGTGTGCCATGTATCTCAGTTAAGGAAATACATTGCGGATCCATCTCATGTAGTCCAAGTAGATGATGTACAGATAAGGGATAACTTGACTGTGGAGACATCACCTATGCGGATAGAGGATCAGGAGTTGAAGCAACTTCGAGGCAAAGAGATTGTCTTGGTGAAGGTCGCTTGGGGAGGACCGGCTGGTGGAAATGTGACTTGGGGACTTGAGAGCCAGATGAGGGAGTCTTATCCCGAGTTTTTCGAATCAGGTAACATTTTCGAGGATGAAAATTCCTAAAGTGGGGGAGGGTTGTAACAACCCAATTTTCATTAATTAATTATTTATGTTAATTAATTGAATTATTTGGATTAATTGCATTATTAAAATTATTGGTAGATATTTTCAGAAAAGATATTGGAGAGAATTAGAAGGGAAAGACATATAAGGAAAGTGGAAGGAAAAAGAGAAAGATAGAAACATAAGAGAAAGATAGAAACATAAGAGAAAGAATAGAGAAAGAAAGAGGAAGAGGAGAAAAGAGAAGGAAAAGAGGGAAAAGCTTGGAAAGCTCAAGAACAACTTCTAGCTCTGATTTAATCAAGACAAGGGTGTGAAATGTTGTTATTTTATCAATGTTTATGATTATGTATGTGTTTGTTGGTTTGGTTGGGAGTATTGGAGAGTTTTGCTCATTTTCCATTTTAGGGCAGAAATGAGTTTAATCGATAGAATCGAAGTTTTAACGGTTAAAACCGGGAATAAGTTGTGTAGTTTAGTCGAGGGATGTTAGACTAAGACTATAGAAACTGGTTTGGTGAGAATCAGTTGGTTTTGTGATGAGTTATAGATTTTGGAAAGTGAGGGTTTTGAGTTCGCAGACACTCGCTAGCACCTTCGCTAGGCGAGCTGGTCGCGAGCGTTCGCTGCAGCAAGCTGGTAGCGAAAGGTCCCAGGCTTGGGCATAATGGAAAGATCAATCTCGCTGGTAGCGAGTGGGGTAGCCAAGTATTCGCTAGGACCTCGCTTGAGCGAGTAGGTAGCGAAGCTTGACAGTAGCTTCTGTTTGCCTTCGCGAGCATGTTCGCTAGGCGAAAAGGTAGCGAATGTTCGCTAGAGACTCGCTAGGAGAGCATGCTAGAGAGCGTGACAACATTTTGTTTTCTCTGTGATTCCATCCTATGTTGATTTCTTGGTTCGATTATGTTCGATCCTTGTTGGGAATAAAGAATTGTGTGCTGTGAAAAATATGTTATGGGTAGCCGTATGGCGTGAATCCTAGATTATGGAATGTGGTCTTATGACAAATATAATGCATTGTTTAAATTGATTAAAAATTCATGATGACTTGTGATAAAGTTGTTGCTATTTGGCACGACATTGTGAATGCATATTGATTGTATGCGATTGTGTGTAAAGAATGCATGAGAATATATTGTGAATATATGTCCATTGCTTGGTAAAGGTGATGATGATGTTGAAATTATGTATATGTGTAAAACTCATGTCACTAGGGTAGAATGACAAGATGTTGTTCCTAGTGGAGTTGTCACTAGGGTAGAATAACAGGATGTTGTTCCTAGTGATGTATAGTGTTATGGTCGTACTCACTAGGGTAGAATGATGTGATATCGTTCCTAGTGGAGTAATCACTGGGGTAGAATGATATGATATCGTTCCTAGTGAAATGAACACTGGGGGTAGAATGACAATGTGTCGTTCCTAGTGAAATGAACACTGGGGTAGAATGACAATGTGTCGTTCCTAGTGGAATAATCACCGGGGTAGAGTGACTGAGATGTTATTCCTGGTGGGGTATAAGCGATGTACCCATAATCCCAAATAGGGATTGGTGAGAATTGAGGGGTTGTATATGAGTCACATGGTATAGATACCATTGTTATGTTAAAGTATGCTTGTGTATGAATCATTGGATTGAGAAATTTGGATGTAGGCATGATGAAATATGCTTGATAATTATCCATACTTAATTATAAATACATGGTGATAAATTATAATGGATTATGGTGAGAAATGTGGAATATATGTATTCTGTACTTGTGCATTCATATATGATTATATGCATTGATTATTATGATAATATTTCTCACCCTTCTGCTGTTTTATAATGCTCTATGAGGCATTGCATATTAGAGTTGCTGGAGGTCTTTTGTGAAGTATAGCTTCATTCTTTTGGTCGGATTGCTCTGATATGTAGCACCGGGTAGTTAGGCTTGTATAGTATTCTTTTGTGATACATCTGGATATGTATCTGATGGCAAATGTTTTGTAAAATATGAATGATATGGTGAAACAAATTGAATGATATGTATTTATGTGATTACATGTTAAATGATTCAATGTTTTAATCTTCCGCTTAATTTTAAATGTTGAGAGGTGGGTGTAAGGACGAAGTTCCTCTATTTGAAAACTACCCCACTGTTACATGTCTTTTATAGAGCATGTGTTGTATGCTTAATTATGTATGATGTGACATACTTCTTTTATACCATGTTTCAAATTTTACTCTGATGAAAGTTTATTATGTGATTTAATTGTTTTATTTGGGGGTATAGAAGGGGGTGTTACAAAAGACATCACTTTTATAAAAGCGCTGCTATAGGTCCTGCCTTAGCAGACCTTAGAGAGCACTTTTATAAAGCGCTGCTAAAGGCCATGCAAAAGCGCTGCTGTATGGTTTAAGTGGCATAAATTAAAAAAAACCCAGAAAATTCATAAACATAAATAGTTGTGGTTATTGTTACGCAAAAAACGCAAAAAACCCAGAAATAGAGAATACCCTCCATTTCTTCTGTCGCTGCTTCCATTTCTTCCAGCCGACCGCCTCTGTCCGTCGCCGCCTTCCATTTCCGCCTCTTTCCGTCCGTTTTGACGGTCTGTCTTTTTCCTCCACCCATTATGAATGAAATTTACAGGTTTGCTTCAAACCAATCTCGCAATGTTGTTATTTGTTTCATACTGTTAGGTTTCTATGCACATGAATGGTGAAAAACGATTGTTAACATTTTCACAGTTTCTTATTACATTTTATTTCTATATAGGTTTTCAATTTTTTTATTACAATTTCTTTTTTTTGATTATTACTATTTATTTGTGTTGCTGATAACATTATGACATTTTATTTGCATAAATGTATTAAAAAGGATAAATGTTGTATATGTGTATTGCTTATGATCAATAAAGAAAATGTAATTGTATTGAAATTGTTGAAGTGATTTACAGGTGACTTTATATAGGTTATTATTACAAGTATTATTTGTCGAATCCATTAGCCTAATTTCTTAGTTTATTAAGCTACCGGTCATTTACAATTTGGATTTGGTCAGAGTTAGTTAGAGTTAGCTAGACTTTATATTGTTGTTGTTGTTAGTGTTGTTGTTAGTGTTGTTGTTGATGTTAAAATGTAATGTTGTTGTTGATGGAAAAAATAATGTTAATGTTGTGGTTGTTAGTGTTGATTCTAATGATATTGTTGTTGATATTGTTGATGGAAACAAATGAATTAATTTCATATATATGTTAATGTTATTCTTGTTGATGGAAACTTGAATTAAAGTAAATGAATTATTGTTGTTGATGTTATTGATGTTATTGTTGTTGATGAAAGTAAAAGAATTATTTATGTCTGTTAATTTTGATTGTTTCCAAGAATTATTTAATGTTGATGATGTTATTAATTTTTTCTGTTATAGGGGTTACATGTGTAGAGAAATATTGTGATCGTTTCCAAGAATCCTACTGTGTAGTTCTAGAAGTTGGTGATTTCACTACAGGTGCTACAGGTATTCGCTATTTTTGTTTAGCTTTCTTAGTTTACTTTAGCCTACTTAATTAGTATGGATAAAAAATGGATGTCTTCTAATTGATTTTCAAAAGAGTATGAGAATGGGGTATCAAAATTCGTTAAGTTTGCTGTTGAACATGCCAAAAACCCTAGTAGGATCGCATGTCCTTGCTTAGGTTGTTGTTATGGGCGTCAGATTGACGCAGTTCAGTTGGAATCTCAGTTACTGAGACATGGAATTGATCGAAGTTATACATGTTGGACATTACATGGTGAGATAAGTAACGAGAATGTCGAATCGGGGGATAATACAACCTATACTTCAAAGGACAATGGCACGGATACATATGAATGTGATCGAGTCGAAGAGATTGCAGAAGCACTTGAAGAAGATCTTCAGGATTGTCCCAAGATGTTTGAGAGGTTGGTAAGCGATGCAGAGAAACCGTTGTATAAAGGTTGCACTACTTTCACAAGATTGTCTGCGGTATTAAAGTTGTACAATTTAAAGGCGGGTAATGGATGGTCGGATAAAATTTTCACAGAGTTGTTAGCCCTACTACAAGCGATGCTTCCGGAGGATAATGTTCTTCCCAATTGAACCTATGAAGCTAAAAAAATGTTATGCTCTATTGGCACGAGCTATGATAAGATACATGCTTGTCCAAATGATTGCATTTTGTTTCGAAATGAATATGCATCATTAAACGAGTGTCTTAAATACGGTGTATCTCGGTATAAGAAAAAGTTGTCACCAGCAAAAGTCTTATGGTATTTTCCTATAATTCCGAGATTTAGACGCATGTTTCGTAGTGAAACAGATGCAAAACACTTGACTTGGCATGCAGATGATAGAATTATATATGGGAAGTATCGACATCCGGAAGATTCACCATAGTGGATGAAAATTGATAATGAGTATCCTGATTTTGGAGAAGAAGCTAGAAACCTTCGCTTGGCATTATCAACTGATGGAATGAATCTGCATGGTCTACAAAGTATCTCACATTCCACATGGCCTGTAATTATTATGATTTATAACCTAACTCCATGACTATGTATGAAGCGTAAGTACATGATGTTATCTATGTTAATTTCTGGCCCTAAACAACCAAGGAATGACATAGACGTATACTTGACACCTTTAATCGAAGACTTAAAGAGTTTGTGGGAGAACGGTGTGGAGGTTTATGATGGATATAGGAAAGAAAGTTTCAATTTGAGGGCGATGTTGTTTGGCACAATTAATGATTTTCCAACATACGGAAATCTATCGGGGTATAGCATTAAAGGTCAACGTGCGTGTCCTATCTGTGAAGAAAACACAAATTGGACGCGATTAGAATTTGGTCAGAAGAATGTATTTCTTGGTCATCATAGATTCTTAAATTCTAATCATCACTACCGTGGGTGGAGAAAAGCATTCAATGGAAATTCAGAATAACGTAGAGCTCCACCTACATTGACCGGCGAACAAATTTTTGAAAAGGTGAAAGATGTGAGTACTAAGTTTGGCAAGCCTTTTGCTCATATGATTGTCACGCGTGGGTGGAAAAAGAGGTCAATTTTGTTTGAGTTGCCGTATTGGAAGTCGTTGTATGTAAGACATTTTCTTGATGTTATGCATATTGAAAAAAATGTATTTGAAAGTGTTATTGGTACGTTACTCAATATACAAGGAAAGTCTAAGGACGACCTTAAATCAAGAAAGAACTTGGTAGCAATGGGAATAAGAAATGAATTAGGACCCTTGAAGAAAGGAAATCGAACATATCTATCACCTGGTGCTTATACTTTATCTAGAAAGGAGAAAAAGATATTGTGTGTAAGTTTTTGAGTGAAGTTAAAGTTCCAGAAGGATACTCTTCAGATATTAGAAGACTTGTTTCTATGAAAGACCTCAAGTTAAAGAGTTTAAAGACACATGTTTTCCATGTTATAATGCAACACTTTCTACCAATAGGTATACGTTCTATTTTGCCAGAAAAAGTGAGAAGCGCAATAACTAAATTGTGTTTTTTCTTCAGGTCAATTTGTAGTAAGGTGATCGATCCTGCGATCTTACCAACATTGCAAAAAGAAATAGTTATTACTTTGTGTGATCTTGAAATGTATTTCCTCCATCATTTTTTGACTCAATGGTACATCTAGTTGTTCATCTTGTGAAAGAGACACAACTGTGTGGACCAACTTATATGAGATGGATGTACCCTGTTGAACGTTATATGAAAATATTGAAAGGGTATGTGAAAAACCAAAGTCGACCAGAGGGTTGTATTGTTGAGAGATACATTGTTGAAGAATCGATTGAGTTTTGTACTGAATATTTATCCAATGTTCAATCCATTGGCCTCCCAAAATCTCATGTTGTTGAAAAAATAGTAGGAAAACAGTTAATTGGAAATAAAGTTATGACAGTTTCAAGGGATGAACGGGAGCAAGTGCATTTGTATGTTCTGCACAATGATATTGAGGTTGAGCCGTATGTTGAAATACACAAGGACGTTCTCCGAGGTTTAAATCTGAATAGAAATGAAAATTAGATAGTACGTGAGCACAATCGAAGTTTTATAACATGGTTCAAGGATTATATTTTTTTCAAAGTTTTATTCTGATCCCGCTTCAATAACAGAAAGGTTGAGATGTTTAGCATATGGTCCAAGTTTGCATGTGTTTTCTTATAGCGCATACGCAATTAATGGATACACATTTTATACCAAAGAACAAGATGATATAAGTACAATGCAAAATAGTGGTGTCATCGTGCTTGCCGAAGCAATGCACATTTCAAGTGTGAAGGACTTAAACCCCAAATATGTAAATCTGTCGTATTTTGGGGTTATCGAGTGCATTTGGGTGTTTGATTATGAGAAGTTTCAGATTCCTATCTTTGGATGCAAGTGGGTTGAAAATAATAGTGGCATACGAATGGATAACTCAGGATTTTTGCAAGTGGATCTTAATAAGGTGGGGTACAAAGATGGGCCTTTTATTCTAGCCACGCAAGCTAAACAAGTGTTCTATGTCACTGATCTGGAGAGTACGAAATGGTCTGTAGTTCTTTTTTCCAACAAAGTAATCGATGATAATATTGGAGACAAGGGTGATGTTGATGTTGAGAAGGAATCTTATATTATAGATGATCCAGATGAGAATATTAGAGCGGACGAATCATATATTAGAAATGATCATAACAAGAGAATTTGGATCAATCCATCCGTGTTGTTAAGAGACAAGTAAACCACGTTCCAACGAAGAAAAGAAAGATGTTAGTGAGAAAGGTACTTGTAAAATTACATATTGTCTCATTCAATAAAATTACATATTTAGTCTCATCTCATCTTGGCTCACGCATGAAACTTGTAGAGCATGTTTCTAGCTTTCTTTTGAGTACTAGAAGTCCTCCATTGGATTCATGGAACTCTAGTTATGAGGCTAACAAGTTACAGGTCATCAGATGAATGTGAAATTTGTCTGCAAAAGTCAACCAACTTCCAAGACATTTTTGACCTAGAAGGATGTTTCTCCTGGCTTTGACCCAAACATGAAAGTTGTTCCTCATGATCTTAGATTTCCAAAAAGTCCTAGAAGTCCTTCATCTGATTTTTATAACTCAAGCTATGAGCTTGGCAAGGCAGGGGTATTTTGGGAAAGTGAGATTATAGGTCATTTTCATTATAGGTCCATTTCACTATCTTGCACACCTCAAATAGAAATCTTTCTAACATAAAATGTGCTCCAAATGGTGTCAATTGGTCAACCAAACATTGAGAAGTCATGGATTTGGCTTAGAATGAAGAATTGGTATTTGAATTTTCATGAAAGGAAGCTTAAAAGGGCAAAATTGGAATTAATTCATGATAAATCATTTTTGTGCAAATAGGTACATTTTTTGAGTGCAAATCATGTTTTAAGAACATTGGCAATATTAGAATTTGGATTTGAGGTGTTTTGTGAGCCATTTTAAAGATTACTTCACCATGAAGTCACTTAATCAAAAACAACTGTTGGATTGGAAACAAGGGTTGAATCTTGACCATTCATACTCCAAACACTCCCAGAAGTTGAATTGAGCCAATTTGGAGCCAAGAAAGAGCCATTTTCGTGCTCTTGCATATTCAAAAAGTGGAGAAAACATGAAAATTCAATTGGGCTTTATGGACTGAAATTGGGCTCTAAAGTTATTCATATCCATCATATATAAAGTTTGGATCATGAACAAACTCTCACAACATGAATTTGGAGCCAAATTGATCAAGAACAAGTTTCAAAAAGTGGTGAATATTCAAATTTCGAATTCTGAGATTTACTCCATTTCAAGGCAAACTAAAGGTTGCAAAAGCTTCATTGAGGATCATTGAACGTGTTTGGATCATTTTCTTCAAGCTTCATCAAGAATTGAAGGCTCGGTGGAAGTTCTCCACTAGGTAACTTGAATTCAACCTTACACTCTCAATATGCCATGATTCTTTGCCATTTTTGTTGCATTGTGATCCTTGAAGCATGTAGGTCGTTTATGGATCATAATTGTTTGTGTTTGTGATTATTGATTTTATGAGCTCCAAACTTGTTTGATTCGGTTTGATCAATTCTTGAGGTGTTTTGCTTAGATTTTTATTTATCTATAACCTACATAACATGAGGATGATGTTAGGATAAAATTAATTGAGTTTTGGTGAACTTTTGTTTCTGTGCACCAAGCTTGTTGTTCACTTTTCTCTTTAATGGTGAGGAATTAATGAGAACTAAGGATAAATATGAGATCCTTGTTCCGAGGAGATGAATTTGCATCTAAAGAACATAAAAAATGGTTGAGATTTCGGAACTGTGTGTTGTATGGAGAAGACGCACTTGATGCGTCCGATCGGGGGGGTCTTTGCACGGACGGTGAAGATCATTTCCTACCGTGTTCCTTTTGTGCTCATGTGCATGTGATTGAAACTCAAATTCATTAATTGACATGGCAATTTGTGAGCTATTTGATTAGTCTACCTTTTGATCATGTGATGTATGCTGATTTCCACCATAGGCTTGCTTTGACCATGTACCATGCAATTATCCAGAATTATTTTGTTTTAATTTTTCTGTTGGGCTTATGATACCATGCGCTGTGTACACCCCCCCTTGGGCCTAGTCCAGATTTTGCACTCACATTTGTTGCTATTTGCCACACTTATTTGTCATTTAACTGTTAGTTTCTTTCAAAATTCTACTTTGTATGTTGTTTCATTTTAAATCAAATAAAAAAGTTCCAATATCCTAAAAATTTCCCAAAAATATTTTTCGTGAACTTTGAGATGTCTAGTATTTTCTGGATATTTTTATTTTATTTTTTGATTTTATTTTCCATTTTAAAATGAATTAAATATTGGGACTGTTTTAGTTGAATTAAATTGCAATATTATTTGTTCTTTATTTTGTTTTTCTCATTTCTTTTTGGTTCAATGATTGAAAATCAATCCTCATACTCGTGATGAGTTGAGTGATTTTTGAGGACCATTTTTCCCCTGGATAGTTGACTTTTGGGTTGACTTTTGTGGCTTTTCTTTTTGCCTTTGTTTCTCCCATTTCAAAGTGGTACCTCCTAATGAATTTTTCTTTTGAGGGTGCTTTGAGGTAATATTGGCCTTGTGCTTGTGGCCTTTGTTTGCCAACATGTTTAGCTTACTTGTGAATTTTATTTGTTAATTTTTGAACCATTTTCCTATTTTTTAGATGACTTGCAAATTAAGTCACCTCTAAGGGAGGTTCACACAAGTGTATGACCTAGTTTGAATTGGAAATGACTTTTATGGATCCAATAAGCTCTCAATTCTTTTTGTTTCACATAATAGACATGTTGAGCTTGCTATATGTTCATTTATAGGTCAAAATTATGTTCATTGCTTGTTGGTTTGTGCCTTTCCTTTTGTGCTTTCAACTTGAACTTCAATGTGATGCATACTTGCTTCCTTTGTGCTTTTGCTTGCATTTCTTTTTGTTTTGTTTTGATTTAGCTTTTGAGCTTTCTTATATTCATCTCCCTTCTGTCCAATGATCATGGAGTTTCATTTAAGGTGGTTTGGTCCCTCCTTAGGAGGTACTTGAAACCTACCTAAAGTGATGGAATCCTAGAGGACTTTTCTTGATGTTTTCTTGTGCTTCTTTGCACATAGTTTGTGATGCTCATGGTTGAGTGAATTTTATGAGTTCCTTGTTGTAATTATATTAGCCTCCCATCCTCACTTTGTTTTAGGCTTCCTTTGCCTTTCATTTGTGCATTATGTTTGATGTTGTTTGGTTTAGGCCATTTCTTTTCTTTTGTGCATTGGTGTGATTTGCTTTTGTTGCATTTCTTCCCCTCTTCTCTTGCATTTATTCATACTATGGCTTGAGGTTGAGATGAGCTTGTGGAGGCTCCATCCCCACACATATTTCCTCCCTCACTTGCATTTCATCCTTGCCTTCCATGTTTGCATTTCATGTTTGCATTCTTATGCTTGTTTTCTTCTTTTTCTTTTTGTCTTCCTTCCCTTAGGATTTCCATTCCTTCTTGTTCAAGTTGGAATGTGAAAAACATTAGGGTTCTAACCATGCATGATAACAGTAGGTAGCTCCCTCCTAAACTCAATCATAGGATCAACTTTGCATGACAACTTTAGGATTGGATTAGTTCCCCTTTAGTGCGTCTTTTCTCTTCTCCTCTTCAAACACTTCTAAAACATCTAATAAAGGATACCAAATGTTGTACGCTACGAGCCTTAAGCTACTTGGGAAATAGTAATTGAGTGGCTTCCTTTCGATTGCTTAGAGTGTTTAGTGTACATCCTTAGGATGTTATGCGACGCATTCGCTCCTAAGTCATAGTCTTTAGTGCAACATGAGTTACAAACAAAACTCAAAACACTTCTTCTCTAAAAGACTTCAAAAACAAAGATCAAACTTCTTTTTGTCCCTTGGGACCTTTAATCCTTGGAAAACATTTTCATAAAGAGAGTTTTTTTAACTCTCGGTTCTACCGCAAACGGTAAACGCCTAAGTCTCCAATGGTCGAGCTGCATACACCAACTGCTAGAACCGTTTGTTAACCCTACTCGGATAAAAACTGTTGAACCAACCTGTGGTCTTGTTAGCCCAAACTACGTTTGCTCTGATCTTTCATTCTAGATGAAAGTACGTAGGCACGAGATGCGATATCTCGGCGAGCAACCTTCCCCACCTTTCACCCGTAGTTAGGCAAACTACGTTGACTCTGATTTCTCGTTCCAGACGGGAATACGTAGGCATAGAGCTGCTGTGTTCTGCCGAGTCATTTTTCTTTTCTTTTTTCCTTAAGCCTTTAGCTAGATAGATTAACACCCTTTTAGATAGACGACAAGCGTGGATCCCGTCGAGTACGAAGGACGTGAGGGGTGTTAATACCTTCCCCTTGCGTAACCGACTCCTGAACCTAGGACTTGGTTGCGATGACCTCGTCTTTTCCCTTTTTCGTTAGGATTTCTCTGAGCGTTTCCTTTCCCTTCTTTTGGATAAATAACACATAGTGGCGACTCTTCTGTCATTTCCGGCCTTGTTTTTCGCAGTAGCGACAGCTGGCGACTCTGCTGGGGACACGTACATCCCCTATGCGAGTCAATCCTAGCGCTTGGTTGTTTTTATTTTTGGGTGTTGTACATATGTGCTTTATCTTTCTGTATTTACTTTCCCGCATTTTACTTTTCAGCATTATCATTATCATTGTGATGTTGTGGGGAGGAGGTTTAATTGAGAGATAAGCCAGACCCAGGCTTGAGTATAGACTTAACATTAGAAGTGGAGATTAGTGGTGAGCCTATTTGCTTAGCAGATACCAGTTCACCGCGAAATCCGCGCTCAGACGAGATTCTCTTTGATGACTTCTTTTCTGGCCCTTAGGGCTTGACGAGTTGTTGGATCTGAGGGTTGTCGACTCTGGGGACCGATCATTTGGGATTCAGCTAAGTGAGGCCGCTTCGGGAGATGATGATGCCAAACCAGAAATGGTGAACGTATCATTGTTTCTTGAAAGTTTGTGACGCTGATGACCGCATAGGATGCCATACCTTTATTAGTGGATTAAGTCCATACATGTGAGTGGGACTGGGGTTATGCAGGAAGCCTTTGCCTTCAGATTACCCGGTTTTCTCTACAGTTTGAATCGGAATTATTGGTATCAGTTGGTTCCCATCAGAGCGGTGCTATGTTTTGTCAAGGCAGAGCTTTGGTTCTTCTCAGCAAAGTGATCTTGATCCCTTGTGTGTGCATTTGCATTTTGCATTTTTGCATTGTTCAGCATTTTCATTTCATTTTTGCATATCCATCCTCAGCCGGAACAAGGAGCTTACCTGTCTTTTGTCCGCTTCGTTAGTTGGTTTCCCGACATTTGCATTGGACTTGAGTTAGCATCTGGAAGGATCATGGACTCGGGAGAGCAGAACTTGGTTGTTACTAGGGCAGAGTTTGAATTGTTGAAGAACCAGTTGAGTCAGTTTATGGAAGCCATAACAGTTGTGACTAGAGGAGAGGCCAATATTCAAAGGACTCCGGTGAACAATGTAGCTCAGCCTGTGCAAACCCCTGTCAAAGACAAAGATTCATCTTCTCTCGATGACACAGAGTATCAGAGTTTCACTTTCTCCATGCCAGATTCTCCAAGGATTGTTCTATCTCCAAGAGTTGTTCCACAGGTTAATACTGAGAATCCACGGATTGTTGAGTATATGAGAAGATTGCAGCTGTTGGAAGATCAGATCGCTACCCTGACGAGTAAGAATACTCTTGATCTGAATGCTTCGAGCATGTGTTTGGTGCTAGGCCTTTTGTTGCCTCCGAAGTTCAAGATGCCCAATTTTGAGAAATACAAAGGAGATAGTTGTCCGAAGCTACATTTGGTTATGTTCTGCAGAAGAATGACTTCACATGCTACCAATGACAAGTTTATGATTCACTGTTTCCAAGACAGTTTGAGTGGGGCATCTTTGGACTAGTACATGCGGTTGGAGAGTGATAGCATCAAATCATGGTCTGATTTAACCAATGCCTTCGTGAAGCAGTACAACTACAACTTAGATATGGCTCTTAGTCGCGTGCAGTTGCAAGAATCATCTCAGGCGGAGAATTAATCCTTTAGAGGGTATGTGCAGAGATGGACAGAATTGGTTACTCGTGTTCAACCACCACTTCTGGAGAGAGAAATGGTTGGCCTCTTCTTGGGTACTTTAAAGGGTTGTTACTATGACATAATGTTTTATTGTGGAATGGCAAGCTTTGCGGACTTGATGAGAATA
This sequence comes from Lathyrus sativus, assembly GCA_963859935.3. Taxonomy (NCBI): domain Eukaryota; kingdom Viridiplantae; phylum Streptophyta; class Magnoliopsida; order Fabales; family Fabaceae; genus Lathyrus; species Lathyrus sativus. Next base: position 590,551,591 of record OZ012739.1, on the reverse strand, counting down.
GGAGAGCATGTCGAGAGCGGACTCAAGAATGGAAAGACTCGAGATACTCCATACATCCCTGTTGATAATAATGAATCAGTTGTCAGTTCTCAATAGGAGTGGGAAGGACGAAGTGATATTGTCTCAGAATCTCTAGCATCTCAGGCTCAGTTTTCAGACGTTTCAAGTGTCCAAAGTCAACAGTCATATCGTCGTCAGCCGCGTCAGCACGCCCGACGAAGACCAAGGAAGCCTGAAAGGCAGTTTACTCAGCTATCGGTGTCGTACAGTCAGTTGTTGCCAGATTTGGTCAAAAGTGGGCTGATAGTGCTGAAAGAGACTAATCCAATAATTCCACCGTATCCTCCAGGTTTTGATGCCAGCGCCCACTGTGAGTACCATGTTGGGGCACAGGGGCATTCAACGAATGATTGTAAGGTGCTTAGGAGCCAAGTCCAGACTTTGCTAGACTCTAATAGGATATCTATCACACCTCAGGGTGCTGTTCAAATTAATGATTCTCCTTCATCCAATTGTGTGGGTTCATCAGTTAATGTTATGGAAGACTCCACCGGAAGTGTGTGTTTGGAAGAATGTCAAACTGAGGGCTCAGTTGAATATGAAGGAAGTTGCTAGAGCTTTCTGTGCCGGGTGTCGCGTCTGTTTTCTCTGCTGACCTATCTAGCTTTCGTGCATTGTTGTTTGCTGACCATCACCAAGCTTGTTGGCTGGGGTCATTGTATTCGTGCTCATTTGTGCTTATCTGTTGCTTTTACTGGTTTTGCATATTTGTGTGAGGTGTTTCTCTTTGTGCTTATAACTTGGGTTTCTCTTTGTCTTGTTATGAATATGTGTTTGCTTTTTGCATTGCATTCTTGCATGACAGGTACTTCAGAAACGTGGGTCTTATTTCCTGTTCTTCACTAGTTTGTTGCAGGAATCCCCTCAGAGTTATGGAGCAGAATCAGGATGAATTGATTGAAGCCCGAGGCCAGTTGGGGCAGCTTATGATGGACATGCAAGAGTTGTGTATGGATCAGAAGACACTCAAAGAGGAAAACATTCAGCTGAAGACCCAGGTGGGCTTGATCATAGAGGTGTTAAAGAATGTGCTCAGGAAAGAAGATGATCAGCTACCTGAAGCCGCGGCAAAGATGCTTGTTCTGTTTGTGCCTGTGGAACCTGTGCCAAAGGTTGATAAGCCTCAGATGTGTAATAGACGACAAAGAGCTTTGAATTTTTCTCTTCAGCGCATTGCTTCTTGGGATAATCATGTGACTAGGAGGGGGTATGCTCAGAAGGTAAAATCAGCTGACAGAACTTTCGACCAAATCCCAATGACATACACTCAGTTGCTGCAAGTCTTGCTTCAACTCCGATTGGTCGAACTTCGGATTCTGGATCCTCTGACTGGTATCCCTCCACCAGGATATAATGTGAATGCCCATTGCGATTTCCACTCTGGAGCACTGGGGCATGACATTGAAAACTGTAAAGCTTTTAAGCATAAAGTCCAAGACCTAATTGAGTCATAAGCTATTGAATTCACGCCAAGCGGCGTAACTGTACCTGATGGTCCTATTCCAGTTGTTGCCAAGATGATGGGTGTTCCAGAAGCTGCAGTAGATCAAGAGTATATCCTGAAATCAATGGTGTCAAAATCCCATTGCTCTCAGTTGATGCCTGTGCCTAGACCAAGTTTGAGGATGAAAGCACCTGAACAAAAGGAGTCCCTGTTAATTCAGACTCAACCTCCGAGTGTTTCAACTGTTCAAGGTCAGCAATCTGTCCAGTCTTTGCAACAGACATCAGCTCCTTTCCAGGGTCAGCAGCCTTATCATTATCGGTCAAACCTGCATGCCAAGCAAAACCCAAAGAAGTCAGAGAGGCAATTTGGAGCCAAGAAAGAGCCATTTTCGTGCTCCTGCATATTCAAAAAGTGGAGAAAACATGAAAATTCAATTGGGCTTTATGGACTGAAATTGGGCTCTAAAGTGATTCATATCCATCATATATAAAGTTTGGATCATGAACAAACTCTTACAACATGAATTTGGAGCCAAATTGATCAAGAACAAGTTTCAAAAAGTGGTGAATATTCAAATTTAAAATTATGAGATTTACTCCATTTCAAGGCAAACTAAAGGTTGCAAAAGCTTCATTGAGGATCATTGAACGTGTTTGGATCATTTTCTTCAAGCTTCATCAAGAATTGAAGGCTCAGTGGAAGTTCTCCACTAGGTAACTTGAATTCAACCTTACACTCTCAATATGCCATGATTCTTTGCCATTTTTGTTGCATTGTGATCCTTGAAGCATATAGATCGTTTATGGATCATAATTGTTTGCGTTTGTGATAATTGATTTTATAAGCTCCAAACTTGTTTGATTCGGTTTGATCAATTCTTGAGGTGTTTTGCTTAGATTTTTGTTGATCTATAACCTACATAAATGATGTTAGGATAAAATTAATTGAGTTTTGATGAACTTTTGTTTTTGTGCACCAAGCTTGTTGTTCACTTTTCTCTTTAATGGTGAGGAATTAATGAAAACTAAGGATAGATATGAGATCCTTGTTCCGAGGAGATGAATTTTCATCTAAAGAACGTAAAAAATGGTTGAGATTTCGGAACTGTATGTTGTTGGGAGTAGGCCGCGGCCACCAGCGGTAGGGGAGAGGGCAGCCGGATTTTCGCCGGCGAAGGGAAAGGTTTGTGTGGAGAAGACGCACTTGATGCGTCCGATCGGGTGGGGTCTTTGCACGGACGGTGAAGATCATTTCCTACTGTGTTCCTTTTGTGCTCATGTGCATGTGATTGAAACTCAAATTCATTAATTGACATGGCAATTTGTGAGCTGTTTGATTAGTCTACCTTTTGATCATGTGATGTATGCTGATTTCCACCATAGGCTTGCTTTGACCATGTACCATGCAATTATCCAGAATTATTTTGTTTTAATTTTTCTGTTGGGCTTATGATACCATGCGCTGTGTACACCCCCCTTGGGCCCAGTCCAGATTTTGCACTCACATTTGTTGCTATTTGCCACACTTATTTGTCATTTAATTGTTAGTTTCTTTTAAAATTCTGCTTTGTATGCTGTTTCATTTTAAATCAAATCAAATAGTTCCAATATCCTAAAAACTCCCCAAAAATATTTTTCGTGAATTTTGAGATGTCTAGTATTTTCTGGATATTTTTATTTTATTTTTTGATTTTATTTTCCATTTTAAAATGAATTAAATATTGAGACTATTTTAGTTGAATTAAATTGCAATATTATTTGTTCTTTATTTTGTTTTTCTCATTTCTTTTTGGTTCAATGATTGAAAATCAATTCTCATACTCTTGATGAGTTGAATGATTTTTGAGGACCATTTTTCCCCTGAATAGTTGACTTTTAGGTTGACTTTTGTGGCTTTTCTTTTTGCTTTTGTTTCTCCCATTTCAAAGTGGTACCTCCTAATGAATTTTTCTTTTGAGGGTGCTTTGAGGGAATATTGGCCTTGTGCTTGTGGCCTCTGTTTTTCAACATGTTTAGCTTCCTTGTGAATTTTATTTGTTAATTTTTGAACCATTTTCCTATTTTTTAGATGACTTGCAAGTTAAGTCACCTCTAAGGGAGGTTCACACAAGTGTATGACCTAGTTTGAATTGGAAATGACTTTTATGGATCCAATAAGCTCTGAATTCTTTTTGTTTCACACAATAGACATGTTGAGCTTGCTGTATGTTCATTTATAGGTCAAAATTATGTTCATTGTTTGTTGGTTTGTGCCTTTCCTTTTGTGTTTTCAACTTGAACTTAAATGTGATGCATACTTGCTTCCTTTGTGCTTTTGCTTGCATTTCTTTTTGTTTTGTTTTGATTTAGATTTTGAGCTTTCTTATCTTCATCTCCCTTTTGTCCAATGATCATGGAGTGTCATTTAAGGTGGTTTGGTCCCTCCTTATGAGGTACTTGAAACATACCTAAAGTGATTGAATCCTAGAGGACTTTTCTTGATGTTTTCTTGTGCTTCTTTGCACATAGTTTGTGATACTCATGGTTGAGTGAATTTTATGAGTTCCTTGTTGTACTCATATTAGCCTCCCATCCTCACTTTGCTTTAGGCTTCCTTTTCCTTTCATTTGTGCATTATTTTATGCATTATGTTTGATGTTGTTTGGTTTAGGCCATTTCTTTTCTTTTGTGCATTGGTGTGATTTGCTTTTGTTGCATTTCTTCCCCTCTTCTCTTGTATTTATTCATACTATGGCTTGAGGTTGAGATGAGCTTGTGGAGGCTCCAGCCCCACACATATTTCCCCCCTCACTTGTATTGCATCCTTGCCTTCCATGTTTGCATTTCATGTTTGCATTCTTATGCTTGTTTTCTTCTTTTTCTTTTTGTCTTCCTTCCCTTGGGATTTTCATTCCTTCTTGTTAAAGTTGGAATGTGATAGACATTAGGGTTCTAACCATGCATGATAACAGTAGGTAGCTCCCTCCTAACCTCAATCATAGGATCAAATTTGCATGACAACTTTAAGATTGGATTAGTTCCCTTTAGTGCGTCCTTTCTCTTCTCATCTTCAAACACTTCTAAAACATCTAATAAAGGATACCAAATGTTGTACGCTAAGAGCCTTAAGCTACTTGGGAAATAGTGATTGAGTGGCTTTCTCTCGATTGCTTAGAGTGTTTAGTGTACATCCTTAGGATGTTATGCGACGCATTCGCTCCTAAGTCATAGTCTTTAGTGCAACATGAGTTACAAACAAAACTCAAAACACTTCTTCTCTAAAAGACTTCAAAAACAAAGATCAAACTTCTTTTTGTCCCTTGGGACCTTTAATCCTTGGAAAACATTTTCATAAGGAGAGTTTTGTTAACTCTCGGTTCTACCACAAACGGTAAACGCCTAAGTCTCCAATGGTCGAGCTGCATACACCAACTGCTAGAACCGTTTGTTAACCCTACTCGGATAAAAATTGTTGAACCAACCTGTGGTCTTGTTAGCCCAAACTATGTTTGCTCTGATCTTTCATTCCAGATGAAAGTACGTAGGCACGAGATGCGATATCTCGGCAAGCAACCTTCCCCACCTTTCACCCGTAGTTAGGCGAACTACGTTGACTCTGATTTCTCGTTCCAGACGGGAATACATAGGCATAGAGCTGTTGTATTCTGCCGAGTCATTTTTCTTTTCTTTTGTCCTTAAGCCTTTAGCTAGATAGATTAACACCCTTTTAGATAGACGACAAGCGTGGATCCCGTCGAGTACGACGGACGTGAGGGGTGCTAATACCTTCCCCTTGCGTAACCGACTCCCGAATCTAGGACTTGGTTGCGATGACCTCGTCTTTTCCCTTTTTCGTTAGGTTTTCTCTGAGCGTTTCCTTTCCCTCCCTTGGGATAAATAACGCACAGTGGAGACTCTTTTGTCATTGTCGGCCTCGTTTTTCGCAGTAGCGACAAGCGCGTGTGAGGACCAGCATTGCACGCGTGATGAAGCTAGTACAAATATATCATCCACGCGTGATGCAGCTAGTACAAATTCATCGTACACGCGATGCTGCATGTGATTAGTCCAATAGTTGCACGCTTTTGCTCCTTTTTCACCCGATTTTTAACTAAATCCAATTTCTTCACACTTAGTTATTTTTTCCTCATTTTTTGGTATTTATTTTTCATTTTATCTCCTCTTTGACTTGTTTTCCTATGATTATTTGCCTAATTTCATGCAATAATGGACTATCATCAGTTTCTCGCTTTCAAATCATAAGAGGCTTTCTTAGACTCTTCATCATTCCAATCCTTTGGGGACTTTAATAGTTACACCATCAACGACCCTTTTAGGGATAAAAGGGGCGTCTTAAATAGCTACCCAAAGTATTTTATAAATCAACATCAAGTGTACATACATGTTATCTTTCCAATATTCATAATTCTCGCGTTTGAAAATAAGGGCTCTATTGTACCTCTCTTCTTATCATCTTTATTCTCAACTTTTGAAGTCATAAAACATGATCAAAAGACCAACTCTGATGCTAATTTTAGGTAGAATATGGTTGTATATTGTTTTAGAGGGTTTGAATAAACCAATCCCTTAAAAATCAAAGTTTCAAAGTTTCATGAAGACATTAAACACACGATTCTTCGATTATCTAAGTTCAATTTTCACGTAAATTGAATATAGTTAATCATATAACCAATATAGCATCATAAGTCCGCGCAATAATAATCTTCAGAAAGAATGCTAAAATGACTTGATTTATCACAGACCTACACATATACAATAAAGCATTATTAAACTGGTAAAACCTAACCACGCACGATTTCTAGAAAAATAAATAAACCTAAGTATATAATATTATAATAATAATTAAAGAGAGATATACACATGATTTATATTGGTTTAACACATTCGTCCTTGCTTTACGATTAGTCCAGCTTCTAATAATAAACTATTACAATATATTTTGTGTTCCACTAAGTTGCAAATTAATACAAGAGTTATGGTACAACAAATAATCAAGATAACACTAAATAGTTCAAGCTAAACAATACTTAAGAAAATACATGTCTAGAAATTTATTTTCATTCTAATGAGGCAGAACACTAAAAATTGTCAATTCACAAGATCTTCATTGATCTTGAGTCAATTCCTTGTTATAACCAAAACTTTGCTCTAAGCATCCGTCGGTAATGACCTTCACTCAAATCTATCAGATGTCCTTTGTTTGAGCCTTTGTTTTACTGAACGATATTGAAACTCCCAACTTGATTCTACAACAGCCTTCACTCAGCTCTACCAAAGTCTTCAAAGGAGTAGATATGATTTTTATCTTTGCTAGAAGTTAGTTTCCAGATGCCATAATCACAAACTTGATTCTTTAACTTAATGCACACAAACAGCTTCACAAAAATATTAGTTTCTCTAATGTACCTTCGCATCTACGTCTCAAATTTAATCTTTATAGTTGTGTACCACAATAATGGGGTCTCTTGATTCACAAGTTGAAGGTGGTTGATGATCTGAAGAATCTCAAACAACACTACTGAATCTCATAAAAACAACACTCTGAAAAAAATTTCTCTAGGATTTAATCAAAGGGGGGTTTTGTCAATGGAAGAACACATCTAGATTTCTCTCAAGGATTGTAAAAGTATAGGTTTTTGATTTTGTTAGAATTTTCTATCTCTATCCACAATATTTTGAGATAATGAAAAAATAATTTTTATATGTGTTAGAGGTTTGACACAAAAAAAGATGAGAAAGGGAATAATTTATTCAAGTCAAATGATTAAATTATGGTTTGAATTAGATGAAAGAATGACTTGAATCAAAGCGATAAAATCTAAAAATGGCTATGTTTGATTCGAATCATGATTTGAATCAAGCAATTACATGTTTCGAATCACATAACTAAAGGTGATTTTTTTTTTAAAATTGATTCAAATCAACCTTGGCTGTGATTCAAGTCAAGGCGTATTTGACTCTAATCAGACACATCCTTGATTAGAGTCATCATCACAGTACAAAAAAAATCACATTTCTCTTTGAATTATTCAAATCAGTCAAAGTTGTGATTTGAATCAAAGTTCAAACATGCTTGTTTTAATTTTTCTAACTTGTGATTTAAGGCACATAGTTGATTTTGACCAATTGCTCAAACACAAAAATATTAAAATGGATTCAATCTAATTGTGTTTAAGGGATAACTCAAGATAAATTTCTACAATTATATATATATATATATATATATATATATATATATATATATATATATATATATATATATATATATATATATATATATATATATATATATATATATATATATATATATATATATATATATATATATATATATATATCTCCTTTAGTCTTAGGATTAACTCAGTTTTTTTTACAACATTTATGATTTAATGATGATTGTCATGATTGTTGGAAGTAAAGATATTAGTGAAATGAGATATGAAAACCCTAAAAGTGTCCTCTATATTGTCAAAAATGACCTCATTATTGTTTTAGATAGCCATAATTTTGTGTCCATTGTCTAGTTCTGACTTTAAGAAAGGAATTCTCCATATTTAAACTCAAGTAGGAACATACAAAGTTAAGTTCCTCGAGGAGGATAGCTTTTGTCCAAGGTTTAACCATTAGCCACGATTTACAAAATAATTAAAGGTTCTCATTTAAGATGTGATTGTAATCTTCAAGTATCTTCATGGTAATATGTAGCATGCTCTTTTTAGCCTCCATTATCTGTGGTCCAATTAAATTGCACTAAATGTTTGCGTTCCCATGCTAAGAGAGTTCTAATTAATAAATTTGTCAATAATTCTTTTTTATAATTATATTTCACTTTAGTTCTTTAGCTAAAAAAAAATATAAATCATTTCTTTAACTTCATTTTTGTTATTTTATTTGGTCCCTTCTTTAATTTTTTATCAAAAAAACGTTAAGTTTTAGTAATGTAGCATAACAAAGTTATTGATAAAAATCTGAGTCAGTATATATAATTAAAACCTAATACTACTGTAGTTTTGTTTTCGAAAAACTTCACAATTTAAACAGTAATACAATAATACCAATAACATTATTGTTATCTTGCATCACTAGAACTTAACTTTTTTTTTATAAATTAACAGAAAATATTAAATAAGATAATATAAATAACTTATAATGTTTTCTTTAATGAAGGAACTAAAATGAAACATTAAATTAAGAGATTAAAACATGTATTAAGTCTAATTTTTTTCAGTTAATAAATTTGCCAATTTATGAACCATTTTAGACAATTTTTAACACCATTATCATCATAAACTAAGAAATCACCTTATTATTGTTAAGGGACAAACAATCAACATAGATTTTGATTGAGAGAGAAATGCTAAATTTATATTGATATTTTCTTTTCATCTAAAATATAATTGTGGAACAATTAGCTTTCGAAGACTCAACTGATAAAAAGAAAAGTACATTAAATGGATTAAAAGAGAAGTAATTACACACTAATAAGAATTATAGGCAGTATACCTTATTATTGGTGATGATTAAGATAGCATGCGTACTCAGCTTCAAATTATTAACTTCATTTTTTTAAAAATGTACTTAAACAACAATAATAACTAATTCTTATAATACAAATGCTAAAGTAGAAAGAAATTATGACCATAATTTCCATAATACAAAAATGAGACTCCAAACATTGACTAGACTTATATGAATAGACTAAATATAACCATTATAATTTGTTCCATTGCATTAATTTCCTGCATGTGAACAAAACTTAATGCAATAAACTCCAACCAACAAGTCTGTAAAATTCAGAACTTCCTCCTTTCTTTTGCACGTTTCAGAGAACTTTGGCCTCTGATCTTCCACTTTGCATTCCCAGCTGGTTGCCTCTGCTCTTCGATTTCTAGAACCTTACGCTTCCTACAAAACAAGCACGTTGGTATGAAGTAAAGTTAAGCTCGATAGAGTGATGTTTTTTAAATTCATGCAAGTAATAGACTGCATTGAAAATATGTTTCTTTCAATGCCTATCTTACCTGTAAGCTGAATCTTTTTTATCAGCAAGCAACTCATCTGCAAACGTTTCTTTCCTTTCTTTCTTTGTTAATCTGCCTGAGAAGTAGTCCAGCGGAGATCCTACAACTGTTCCGATCTGATCATACACAAACGAGGACAAAAAGTTAAAATGAATCACCAGAAAATCAGTTTTTGATGGGACTTTCAACAACACTGAACTTACCTGAAAGTACTTTGGAAGAGTCTTTGAATTTGAATCACACTTCTTGTAGTGCCGTTTTGGATCAATGGCACCCCTCAACTGTGACCATCAACCAATATTAAAATGTAAGTATCATATTTCCACAAAGGAAGCCATAAAAAGTTGTGAGGTATGCAAAATAAAAAAGATAGCTCAAGACAAATTGATATCCATGTCAGCAAATATTGCATAAATGTCTGCAATTATTTTAAAATGTTATTGAAGTGAATCGATGAACTATGGTCTCAACAATTCTCCCTAAACTCTCAGTATACACATCCATGAGCATTGTAGTTTATTTCACCATGTCAAGCAAGTCTCCAGAAGGCTTTGATTCAATTGTTGCCATCAATATGCTAACAAACTTATAAATTTGGTTCATAAGTCAATGCTAATCATAATTTGTTAGGGTAAAACACAACACCTATATAACATGTGAAGTGAACTATAATTGATGTGAGAGATTAACTAGAAAACCTACCTTCAAAAATAAACTACTCTCTTAAATCTAACTGATTTTTTAGTTTGTAAATACCAAATCTTTGCAGAAAAACAGTATCCTACACTTGCTTTTCATTCTTTCTTATCATCGAGGAAACTAGTGTATGTATATGTCATGCTTATCAACTTAATATAAGCAAACATCATGTCATCATATTGAAAAATGAATATATTCCAGATCCACTTTGGGGGGGGATGGAACATAATGTCCAAAAATCAATCACCTTTTGTAACTTCAGATTTCTCTGTAGCTCAGGGGTCATGGTTTGAGCAGGCATGCCAAACCTGTAAAGATTTAAATATAATTAGATAACTCCCATTATGATTTCTAATGTAAGAGCACACAGCAAACATAAAAATCAAAGGAAATGTATAAATAAATATTCAACAACAGCCAAGTCATATCCTTTCAAAACAAACAATCAAACAAAACAAAAAAAGGTCTCATCCCACTAAGTGTGATCGGCTACATTAGATCATATGCCGGATGCCATAATGTTCAATCATTTAATAGAAAAGTGCTGGCTATTTCATTGTAAAACTAACATTCATTTTTTCTTAAATTCATTAGAGTTATAAACACAACTCTCTCTTCTGTCAACTCTTACAAAATCAATATGAACAATTCTTCGTCCCTTCTATTTATGGGAATGAAGAATTGTTCATATTAGTTTTATAAGAGTTGACAGAAGAGAGAATTGTGTTTATAACTCTAATGAATTTATGAGAAAATGAATGTTAATTTTACAATGAAATAGCCAACTTTTATTTATAATAGGCCGAGTCTGAACTGAGGTAGTTACACTCAGTTACAGCTCGGCACATGGTTGTTGTAAAAACCTTCTAGAGCTTTCTAACTATTTTTTGCTAATTATATGCAAACGGCTACAGACTTGCTACTATACTCTAATATCATTATTATATCTCTATCCAACTCAATAATCTCTAGATCAATCATTTTTCTAGGCTTTTTGTGCCTTTAGTTATTTGACTACTCTGCATCTTGCATCTGTCAGAGCCACCTAAGGCGAGTTTCTATCATCTCTTTTACAATAGGCGCTAGTCCCTTAACTCTCTGTCTGTCTCTAATATTGTCATTTCTAATCTTATCATGTCTAGTCTTACCATATAATTCAACTAAATGAATGTATAATTGATAAAAAAAACAACCCGTATCACTAAATGTTCAGTTAAGTAGTGTAAAAAATGATATAGACAACTAAACAAAAAGATTTCAATCTTGGTTGCATTAATAAAAGCAAAACTTGCTTTAGATCATACCATCCTTTTTCAGAAGTATCCTTAACTTGCTGTCTCAATAACTTATTTAATTTTCTGGGATCATTCGGAGGAACCAATAGTCCACCAACCAATTCGGAATTTGGTTTCCAGATAGTGTTATTCTGTCCCTTGGCTGCTGGAAATTGGGCATGAGATGGATCATATGGAAAAGGCAACTGTGGTTGCCATGAGAGGCCAACCACTGGCTTTTTCTCCGACATTCCTGAACAAAAATAAATGCACAGTGAAATTTAAAAACAAAATGCATAAGGCCTAAAAAAGATGATAACTAAAACCTAACGAAAATTCATAAAACTACGTTAAATCAGAGTTATCAATTTCGAATAATCTCGAATGGCGTAGTGGAGCAGGCCAATCCCAAAAATGGTATTGCAGAATGACTAGTATTAAATTATTTTTTAGACAAATTAAATGAATAATGACTATAAGCATAAATCAAACAAATAAATCAATAATACCTATAAGAGATTCATAGGTCAAACTATAAAAACACAGGGTTTAATCAAAAACTCATAATCAATTCAACATTAACCAGTTTTAAATTTAATTGAAACATCACTTGTCAAAATTCAAACTTAGAGTAATACTATTATATTAAGAATTTAGATTAACACTATTCTTCTGAGTAATACTATTATATTAAGAATTTAGATTAACACTATTCTTCTTCAAACAAAGTAACCTTGCCTATAACTTCAAACAAAGTAACCTTGCCTATAAATAAAGAGACTCCGCTAATAAAACAAATGAAAATATTGATCTAGATGAAAGATTTAGATAATTTTTACAGGAAGAAGAAGAAAAGTATCGGCAAAGACGAAGACGGCGTGGGAGGGCGACGACGATGGTTTGTCCTTCGAATGGAATCGAAGGCGAGAAAGGGGAAGACAAACACAAACGCGAGAGAGGAGAAGAAAAACAGAGTCGAACAAACGCGAGAGAGGAATCAACTTCTTTAGAGTTTCCGGCAACCTTTTATTTTCCGGTGATTCCGGTTTGTTGCTTCGATGGAGTGTTTGTTGCTTCCGGCAACCTTTTATTTTCCGGTGATTCCGGTTTGTTGCTTTGTTACGGTTTGTTGCTTTGGAGTGTTTGTTGCTTCGATGGAGTGACTGAGTTGTTGTATTGATATAGGGTTTAGTTTTATTTAGAATTTAGGTTTTTAGTTGTGCATGGGAATTAATTTTTATAGTGATATATCTGCTTATGGGTATTTGTATTTTATACCCTTAGTTTTAGTAAAAAATAAATCTATCCATTAAAAAATATTGGATCATTTTAAATTTTTAACAAAATTAATAAAAAGTTCAAAGATACTAGTATTAAATTATGAAATAAATAATTTAATTATAATATTTTTTTTAAATAGATAAACATACATTTTTATATGATGATATAAATTAAAATATATAAATAAATTTTACACGGATATGGGACCGGTGGATTCTAAGATACTTGTATCCATTATATCTACTCATTTTAATAGATAATTATTTGTGTTTGTGTGCCTATCAATTTTAGATGTTTTTTCCTTATTCGTTGTAGGTATTTTTTGTTGGTGCTTATTTTTTGTTCTAAGATCATAGGCCGGATGCCTTAAAAGTGTTGGCCTATGTAATGTTACATATTTTATATACGTCTTATGGATGACAATTGGATTCATACTTAATGAGCACCAACAAAAAAATACCCACAACAAATAAGGTAAAAACATCTAAAATTACACAAATAATTATCCATTAAAATAAGTAGATATAATGGATACAAGTATCTTAGAATCCACCTCGTTCCATATCCGCGCAAAGTTTATTTATATATTTTAATTTATATCATCATATAAAATTGTATGTTTATCTATTTAAAAAAAATATTATAATTAAATTATTTATTTCATAATTTAATAATAGTATCTTTGAACTTTTTATTAATTTTGTTAAAAATTTAAAATGATCCAATATATTTTAATGGATAAATTTATTTTTTACTAAAAGTATATGTTTCGGTCTGGGCCCGACCTCGGCAGGCCCAATACCACGTACGGCCCAACAAGCGAATCGGACACGCCGGGCACGTGCGTCCCGCGAGACGAGCAGGGCATGCTGCCGACACGAGCAGCGCATCCAACAGCAGCTCGTCGTCCCTCTTACCAGCCGAGCAGAACCAACCCCGGCACACCAAAGCGCGGCCTTGGTTCCTCCCCTCCGCGGGGAGAATTACGCGCTCCGGGGCACCTCCCGAGCTCCCCTCCGCGGGGAGAACAACGCGCTCCGGGCACCCCGCGAGCTCCCCTCCGCGGGGAGAACAACGTGCCCGGTGCACGTTCTCCACGTGCTCCCCTCCGCGGGGACACGTCATCAACCAACTGCCCACCTCCGAAAGAGCAGGTCAAACCCACTTTCCGGAGATCTAGGAGCAGTTGGACTAGGGCGAAGACCACGTCCTGGTCTTCACTACGCCACGTAAGCCCTAGCAGTCATTAGGGTTGGGCCTGGTCATCCAATCCATCTCAAATGACCGTTGGCCCAGCGCTGGGGTCTCTTTATAAATACCCTCTTCCTCAAGAGGGTCAGGTAATTCAATTCTCTACCAACTTTCTGTATTTGCTGTCACTCTGCCCAATTTCTCACTTTGGCATCGGAGTGCCTTGCAGGTACACCCCATCCTCATCCTCCACATCGGTGAACAGGAAGCAGTCCAACGGAGCGTGGCCATCCAGTGATCCCCTCCTGATCAGGTCAGATCAGTATAAAATACAAATACTTGAGTATCCATAAGCAGTGATCCCCTCCTGATCAGGTCAGATCAGTATAAAATACAAATACTTGAGTATCCATAAGCAGATATATCAGTATAAAAATCAATTCCCATGTGGTATGAGTTTGGTAAAAAAACCGTAAATTCCAAATAAAATTAAACCTTATAGCAATACAACAACTCAGTAGCTCCATCGAAGCAACAAACCGGAATCACCCCGAACTCAACTGGCCGGAAAATAAAAGGTTGCCGGTTGCCGAAAACTCTCCTCTCTCGCGTTCGTTCGACTCTGTTTGTCTTCTCCTCTCTCGCGTTCGATTTCATTCGAAGGACAAACCATCGTCGCCGCCAGTGCAGCCTCCCACGCCGCCGTCTTCGTCTTTGCCGGTACTTTTCTTCTTCTTCCTGTAAAAATTATCTAAATCTTTCATCTAGATCAATATTTTCATTCAATATTTTCATTTGTTTTATTGGCAGAGTCTGTTTCTTTATATACAAGGTTGCTTTGTTTGAAGAAGAATAGTGACTCTGTTTGTCTTCTCCTCTCTCGCATTCGATTTCATTCGAAGGACAAACCATCTTCGCCGCCAGTGCAGCCTCCCACGCCGCCGTCTTCGTCTTTGCCGGTACTTTTCTTCTTCTTCCTGTAAAAATTATCTAAATCTTTCATCTAGATCAATATTTTCATTCAATATTTTCATTTGTTTTATTGGCAGAGTCTGTTTCTTTATATACAAGGTTGCTTTGTTTGAAGAAGAATAGTGTTAATCTAAATTCTTAATATAATAGTATTACTCTGGGGAAGCGAAAACAGGCATGTGTTCGGCCTGTGTTCAGCCTATAGCTAGCCTTCTTCTCTTATCTAATTGTTGCTCCTTCTTCTCCTCCTTCTGAGTCAAAGTCAAACAGAGAAAATAAAACATGTGAATGAAGATAGATTGACCTTCCTTTTCTCTTAGTTTGAATTTTGACCAATGATGTTTCAATTAAATTTAAAACTTGTTAATGTTGAATTGATTATGAGTTTTTGATTAAACTCTGTGTTTTTATAGTTTGACCTATGAATCTCTTATAGGTATTATTGATTTATTTGTTTGATTGATGCTTATAGTCATTATTCATATAATTTGTCTAAAAAATAATTTTATAATTCGACCTATGAATCTCTTATAGGTATTATTGATTTATTTGTTTGATTTATGCTTATAGTCATTATTCATATAAATAATTTAATACTAGTCATTCTGCAATACCATTTTTGGGATTGGCCGGCGCTCCGCTCCACTACGCCATTCGAGATTGATAACTCTGATTTACCGTAGTTTTATGAATTTTTGTTAGGTTTTAGTTATCATCTTGTTTTTAAAATTTCACTGTGCATTTCATTTTTGTTCAGGAATGTCGGAGATGATCCATCTCATGCCCAATTTCCAGCCAAGGGACCGAATAACAAACCAAATTCCGAATAGTGGACTATTGGTTCCTCCCAATGATCTCAGAAAATTAAATAAGTTATTGAGACAGCAAGTTAAGGATACTTCTGGAAAAGGATGGAAAAGGACGGTATGATCTAAAGCAAGTTTTGCCTTTTATTAATGCAACCAAGGTTGAAATCTTTTTGTTTAGTTGTCTATATCATTTTTTACACTAGTTAACTGAACATTTAATGATACGGGTTGTTTTTTTATCAATTATACATTCATTTAGTTGAATTATATGGTAAGACTAGACATGATAGGATTAGAAATGACAACATTAGAGACAGACAAAGAGTTAAGGGACTAGCGCCTATTGTAAAAGAGATGATAGAAACTCGCCTTAGGTGGCTCTGACACGTTTGCAGATGAGTTGCTTGCTGATAAAAAAGATTCAGCTTACAGGTAAGATAGGCATTGAAAGAAACATATTTTCAATGCAGTCTATTACTTGCATGAATTTAAAAAACATCACACTCTATCGAGCTTAACTGAAACGTGCAAAAGAAAGGAGGAAGTTCTGAATTTTACAGACTTGTTGGTTGGAGTTTATTGCATTAAGTTTTGTTCTCATGCAGGAAATTAATGCAATGGAACAAATTATAATGGTTATATTTAGTCTATTCATATAAGTCTAGTCAATGTTTGGAGTCTCATTTTTGTATTATGGAAATTATGGTCATAATTTCTTTCTACTTTAGCATTTGTATTATAAGAATTAGTTATTATTGTTGTTTAAGTACATTTTTAAAAAAATGAAGTTAATTTTGATTTTTCTGATGAAAATTAATTGTTTTTTTTTAACGATTTCTTAGTATTTTTTTTCATAATTATTACTAATTATTTTAATTCAATTCAATTTAATGTCAATGAATGGTTATTAATTTTAAAAATGGTTGGATGGAGTTAAGAATAAATTGTTGGATTAAGAATTAAGTTTTAGTAGAAATAAATTTGAGGGAAATTTGGTTTTAAAACTGGTCCAAACAAAAACTGATATTTTAGTGCAAACCAGTTATTAACCAAACCGATCCAAATATAAACTGGTTTTGAAAAAATAAACCAGTTTTATAAAAGTGGTTTTAAAAACCAAACTGATTCATATATTTGGTTCAATTTGGTTTGGTTTTAGAACCATGCGCACCCCTAAACAAAACAGAGAGAAAAATATAAGAAGAGGTTGAGGACAACACCTGTGCAAAAGCAGAGGATTTTGACATCCTTAGTTCAAAAGCTTTGGAGTCCCACTTTATTGAAAACTCGGAAGAAATCTCTTGCATCAACCAAACCTTCTGCTCCAAGGTAAAAGACTTTGGATTCAAATTTGCAGCAAACTGACAAGTAGTAATTTAATGAGTCAGTTCAGGAATAAGTCATAGATATGTATAACTGTAATGATATATAATAAAAAAAATGAGAGTGACCTCTTGATTGACATAACATTCTAAGGAGTTTCCGTATCTCTCTTGAAATATTTGCCGAAGGTCATGTAACTCTGGTAGATCAGAAAATCTTGCAGCAGCAACAATCAGAGACGCTATAGCTTCCCTGCATTCCTCAGGGCATCCACTATAAAAGATTTAAACAGTTTAAGTACACATCAATTAAGGGATGTTTGGACCCTGCATTCCTCAGGGCATCCACTGTAAAAGATTTAAACAGTTTAAGTACACATCAATTAAGGGATGTTTGGACACTGCATCTGTCAAGAATTACACGCCGGCATACAAAAACAGGTTCAACAACAGCATTTCACAGGAAATATTGGACAAATGCCCACTGGTATAAGAAGAATTATGGGGGAAGCGGAGTAGTAGGGCCAATAATATGATGATCAGCTCAAAATAATAATATTGCAACACTAAAATTTATACCACAGAAAATGAATAATTTTGTCACTCTTAAACCTTCCTATATTTCACTTGCCCGACATCAAGTATATGACTTCACAACATTAAGTTTTGTTCTGTGTCTACCGACAAAATGAAAAATTTTGGCCTTTCTTTCACTTTTCGGTACAATGTGCTTCACATGCAAGCCATCAAGTATTAATTCTTATAACTTTCAGACGACTATTCATGAAAATCATCGGTTACAATTCGACGCCATATTATTCTTAATATTCCACTTTTAAGAAAGCCTATTCACTCAAGCCATATTCAGCAATGTGCTGCAATATGTATAAGGATTACATACCCAGAGCTATATTCAGCTAGAAACATGTAAGATCTGTACACAGACACATTTACTTATGGTGCATTACCGACTTATTTAGTTTATTTTCTTTCAAAAATTATGACATTGTTGAAGAAGGAAAAGATTTCCCTGAGTGGTTCAAAATAATATAGTGCACAGTGATTCCATTCCATTGCCTGTTTTCAACCAAAATGAATAAATATTGAAAAAAATAAGCTTAAGAGATTCATTTGCTTTAAATACAGGAAAGTAAAGTGGCAGCAGGATAGCGTACAAGATTTTGTAAGAATGCTTCTGTTAAGAAATGTGGTTGGGCCTAACTCAACCCTACAAAACCGGTTGGTAGAGTGAGGATTACCCCCACTTATAAACACATGTGGGTGCCATATATTGTCCGATGTGGGACTCTTAACAGCTTCTATATTATCCAACACACTAAAATGTTTCTAAGATTTATTTTCAGATCAATAATAGGGATTTAGGATGGCAAAGTTATTGAATAACAAGATTCAAAGAGCAAATGAAACTGAACACTCAATTCACATAGGAACAAGCTGATAAAAGTCAGGTAAAATTAGAAAACCATGCAGCCGTAATTGCCTGTCTCTTTCATATAACTGCCAAAAAAGTGGGACTACTGAATTTCTATAAGAGATGGCTTTTCATACTTCTATACAATTGTTGATGGCTTGGGCATTGACGCCCAGTATAAACATACAATCATTAGTCATTACTCATTTTCATGCTCCATAAACTTAAATCTAAAAATAAAATCTACTTTCATGCCTAAGCAACTATGAAGCACGAACACAGACACGGACGCCAGACACGACACCGCACTGACACGTCGACACCGACGTCTTTTTTCAGAGGTGTTGGTACTACAGAGCTAAGCAATTAAAATAGACACATCAAGCCTGTCATGTTGCTTTTATCAATTATCAGCCATGACTCAAATGAAAATACACCCCTGAGAAATAAAACTATTGCATCCACATCTGAATCATAACCATTAGAATAGAATTATACCTCAGTTTCTGCAGCACTGAAAGGTGCTTCAACACAAAATCACAGGACCACTCAACAAAATCATAACAAGATGTCAATGTCAACTCTGCAGTGAGTCCTTCAGCCTGTAAAACCATCTCATGAGTAAAGAAGAGTTAAATCAAGAAAATAGTGTGTTGCAAACACAATAATCATTGGCATATTTAAAATTCTCATAAGTCCTAAGGTCTCTATCAATTCAAAAAGAACAATTACAGCAGATAAGTTACTCATATTTCCAATAAATTTATCAGAAAAAAAACACAACGGAATACACAATCCTCATCTCACTCAAGTTCCATTCTATGTCTAATTCTAAACCAAATTAAACAAAGTCTCAAATCGCCAAAACATCTTCAGAATTCAGAATCCAGTCTACAGTCTTTGACTATTAGTAGAACCATGCAAGACAAAAACACAGCATACCTATAACACAGAGCTCTCTCTGTAATGGAATACACAACCCTCATCTCACTCAAGTTCCATTCTATTTCTAACTATAAACCAAATTAAACAAAGTCTCAAATCGCGAAAAACATCATCAGAATTCAGAATCCAGTCTACATTCTTTGACTATTAGTAGAATCATGCAAGACAAAAACACAGCATAACCATATCAAAATAAACAGTGGAAAACACAGTTATCATCTCACTCAAATTCCATTCTACTCCTAATTATAAACCGAAAACAAAGTCTCAAATCGCCAAAACATCATCAAAATTCAGAATCCATTCCACATTATTTGACTATCCGTAAAATCAAGCAAGGCCAAGACTCAGCATAACTATTTCAATCGATATAAACAGAAAAACACAGTGGAAAAAAAAAATCTCATCTCACTCAAGTTCCATTCTATTCCTAATTATAAACCGAATAAAACAAAGTCTCAAATCGCCAAAACACCGTCAAAATTCAGAATCCATTCTACATTCTTTGACTAGCAGTAGAATCAAGCAAGACCAAAACTCAACATAACTAAATCAATCAACTTCCATCCTATTCTAATTATAAACCGAACAAAAACAAAGTATCAAATCACCAAATCATCATCCAACTTCAGAATCCGTTCTACATTCTTTGACTACCAGTTTCAGATAATAATCTCACATAACTGAATCCATAAGAAACAAAAAAACAACAAAACCAAAAACAAGAAGCAATTACCCTTCCATAAGCATTAACATCTAATCCATTCGCCAACAGATCAGCGATATCTTTCTTGAGAAACTTTTCCGTCGCTTTCCTCTTCCTCCTTATCACATCGATCCGATTCTTCGTCAATTTGATCAACGATTTACTGAAGAAACAAAAAAAAGTAAAAAACAGCATCATAACTGCATTTCAAAACTCTTCCACTTTTTCTCTATCAGAAGCTAAATCTAACATGCAAAAATCATAAAAATAACAAATCGAAAAACTGAACCATTTCGCGGCGAATCCTCGGCCGAGCAAGCCGTCAAACATACTGGAAGATCTGTGCAGGTTCAAACTCGGTATTTAGACTCAGTGAACGATTCAACTCAGAAGCTCAGAACGGAAGATTCGCATGTTCCGTTTTTGCTTCGGAAGAGTAATAATTTAATAAATAACACAGAGCTCCTCTGTAGTGGAAGGTGACGAAGAACGCGAAAAGAATAAGAAAAAAAGAGTAAAATAAAGACTACTTTTGTATTTTTTTAATGTTACTTCAATTACTAAAATGGCTTTCTTTGAAATTTAATAACACTTTTTTTGTGTGTTAAAATTTATACATTTCAATCGAATAATATCAACTAGCTTTGAATTATATGATTTTCATTTTGATTTTGACTAATTAATAAAATTTGTTGAGAAAATGGTGTTGATAATAATAAAAAAAGTCAATAAATGAGATGTCACATATTTAATCACACATATAATCTGATATTTTTATATATCTATCATTTGAATTGATTTAATGAAAAATATTATTTTTTTATATATTTTAATCTTGTTTCTTAAATAGATATTTATTTAAGATATTTGAGTTAATTTAACATATTATTTTAGTTTTATTTTAAAAAAATAAAAACTAGAGTAATAAAATTTATGTTTAATAGTTATTCAATTTAAAAAAATCAAATCTCACTTTTATTAACAATTCCTTAGAGTAAAAGATATTTCACAAAGATGTTACCAATTACCAAATAATAATAATAAAAATAAAAATTGCACACTACTCTTTCTCTTTACAAAAATATAATTTTAACAAAAAATTATTATAAATGCTATTTTTAGTTTTTTTTATAAAATATTGTTTTTAGTTTTTTTTTATAAAATGTTATTTTTAATTATATATCTAATCAACATTAGTATATGAAAAGAAAATATTTTAATAAATTTCAATTATCTTTCTTCAACTTATGAAAGAGAGATATTAATTAATCATTAATGAATGAATTTTGGTCTGATGCAGATGAAGGAGAACAGATAAGCTAGTTAAATTTATAGCCTTTGATGTAATAACTTTTAAAATTGAGAAATATGATGAACGGTGGAGATCTAAAGTTAGAGGAATCAATAAGAATATAGTGATGAACGGTGATGATCTAAAGCCAGTGGGACCAATGAGAACATTTGTAACGGTTTGAACATTAACATTAACATGTACTAGTAGATACATTGCATAAATATTCTGTATTTAATATTCAGTTTGATTTTACTATATAGTTTTAATTTATCCCAACACTATCTTTTTTAGATTGTTAAGAAATTAATTTTCTGACACTGTCAAACTTTAATAGCATGATGTACTTATTTGTTTCCATTGATGTTTGTATTTTCAATCATGTTGGAATGTTTTGGTGGTGTGCACCATTAGACAAAATAGCATAATTTTTAAGTATTTGTCTTTTTCCATTAGTTATTTTCATATTTGGTGTCACATTTTGATGTATACGTATTAACGTTATTACTTTGTAAGGGTGTTTTTTAATAATAGAATCAAGACAAATTGAGGTGGGATATTTGGTTGATATATGATATGATTATTTTACTAATAACTCATTAGATAACAAAATAAAGGAAGATTTACCTCATACCCCTACACTTGTATCTATATCTCTACGTTAAAAAATTTTGGACCAAAATATGCTCGTATAAAAATTTATTATTTTTTAATTTTTTTATATTTTTTTATTTGTTTACCGGAAGACTTTTTGGAAGTCTTTGGATCCACATTTTTTTTCGTATGTTTACCGGAAGACTTTTTGGAAGTCTTCCGGTTCATATTTTTTAGTTTGTTTAACGGAAGACTTTTTGGAAGTCTTTCTGTTCATATTTTTTTTTAATTTGTAATTAATATTTAAGATTTATTAACTTTATATAAAGACCAATTTAGTGAATTTTTGAATATTATACTTAAAATATAAAATTTTTATAAATAGAAAATTATTTTCAGAATATTTTCTATTTGCTATAATTATTAGAATACAATGAGATTAAAATCATTTATTTTAAATGATCATAATAGTAAAATTTTCTCAAATATCTTATTAATCTTAAATATTAATAAATAAAATAAATTTAAATATAGGATATAAGTTTACATTATTCAATATATTTAATCAAATGAAAACATATGTGATAAATAAATAATGTATTTTAACTTAAAATGATCACAATAAGTTAACTTGCAAAATAATATAAGTAATAAATTAATAATGTATTTTATTTAAAATAATCACAATAATAGAATACGCAAATAATGTATTTTATTTATAGGACTGATATAGTTTTATTGATTATTTAATTTTAAATACTACTATGAATATAGTATTTAATCTATACTTTAGAACTCACATAATTATAAATATAAAAAATATTGTTTTATTACCCATATTTTTATTTAATTAAAAAAAAAAGAATATAAATTTATTATTTGTTTTTCATTTTCGTTTGATCTTTTTTTTATTTATAAATTTTTTGCATATTCTATACTGTGCTTACTTTAAATAAAATATATTATTTATTTTATTAAAAATATTAAATAAAGTGAAATAATTAAAAAGATCAAACAAAAATGAAAAACAAATAATAAATTTATATTCTTTTTTTTTAATTAAATAAAAATATGGGTAATAAAACAATATTTTTTATATTTATAATTATGTGAGTTCTAAAGTATAGATTAAATACTATATTCATAGTAGTATTCAAAATTAAATAATCAATAAAACTATATCAGTCCTATAAATAAAACACATTATTTGCGTATTTTATTATTGTGATTATTTTAAATAAAATACATTATTAATTTATTACTTATATTATTTTGGAAGTTAACTTATTGTGATCATTTTAAGTTAAAATACATTATTTATTTATCACATATGTTTTCATTTGATTAAATATATTGAATAATGTAAACTTATATCTTATATTTAAATTTATTTTATTTATTAATGTTTAAGATTAATAAGATATTTGAGAAAATTCTACTATTATAATCATTTAAAATAAATGATTTTAATCCTAGTATTCTAATAATTATAGTAAATAGAAAGTATTCTGAAAATAATTCTCTATTTATAGAATTTTTATATTTTAAGTATAATATTCAAAAATTTACTAAATTGGTCTTTATATAAAATTAATAAATCTTAAATATTAATTACAAATTAAAAAAAAAACATGAACCGGAAGAAGTCTTCCCGTAAACAAACGAAAAAAATATGTACCGGAAGACTTCCAAAAAGTCTTCCGGTAAACATAGTAAAAAAATGTGAACCGGAAGACTTCCAAAAAGTCTTCCGGTAAACAAATAAAAAAATATTTAAAAAATTAAAAAATAATAAATTTTTATACGAGGATATTTTGGTCCAAAATTTTTTAATGTAGGAGTATAGGTATAAGTGTAGGGGTATGGGGTAAAACTTCCCAAAATAAATAAATAAATAATCAATTTCACAATAAATAGTGATTCTATTTTAGTGTCAAATATAATAGTATATTGTAAAAATAGTTATAGTGCCTTTGATAGAAATGTTTTTAACTAGAAAAATGTTATTCCTACGCCCTTTTTTACACTCAATACTTACACCGTATGCACTATTCACCGTATTTATACGGTGAACAGTGTTTTTTTATTAAAATAATATTTTTTTTTTAAATATTATTTTTTTAAAAAAACAATATTTATTTTTAAAATTTATTTTATAACACAAATATAAGATTGCGCATTAACCAACTTCACAGTTGCATTAACTACAAAAATCTACATTATTAGCCAATTATTTTACCTATAATTTACTAACCACTTTCACTACTTCATTAACCAATAAAATACACACTATTAACCATATTCTGGAAAATTTATTCAAGTATTTGTGAACAGTAATTGAGGTGTAGGGTGTAAAAATGGGTGTCAACATAACAATCCTATTTTAACTATACTCAACATCTTTGTCTGTATTAATTATGAAATGAATTTAAGTAGGAAGAAAAACATCAAATTAAATAAATGATGTAATAAAACGTGTTTCATAGACAGTGAAACTTTGCCTAAAAATGGATAAAAGTTTTTTTTCACACTCATTGTTATTGATGAAAAATAAAAAAATAATTAATTATGCCTGCATATATCACTGTTGATTAAAATCACAACACCGATTTACAGTTTCTTTTATCAAAATTTTTTGATTAATGTGAACTTTAAACAAAAATTTCAATTGAATTCATATTTATCATTGTAAATATGATATGATATGAAATATATTAAATATAAGTATAACTTAAGAGATGACAAATATACATATAATTTTATATTTATCAAATACTTTAAAAATTGATTATATTAAACTTTAATAATGATCTAATTTTTTAATCTAGGGATAATTTTAGAGGTCTCGTTCTAATTTAAAAAATAGATCCAAATTTTAAAAAATGCAATTATAATAATTTAAAGAGACATATAAAAAGTATAATTATGTATTCATAAAAAATAAATAAATTATAATTATTTTGAATTTTGATCAATCTCAAATTTTGTATATTTAAGTTTTTATCATAGATTTTTTTATTAAGTTTTTAGTATAAAATTTTGTTTATTTCTATTAATATTTATAAATAAAAAAATTGAACCTTTTAAAATTTGGGGCATTTCAAAATTTAGGGTCAGTAGCACTTGTTGTACTTGCACAAGGTCGGGCCTAATTAGCTATAATTTGATTTTACTAGATAAATCCTAAGTGGAAAAAGTAATATATCCTTGATAAAATACAAATGTGTGACAACATATAGTGATTAGAGGTTGTTATAGGATTGAAGAGGTTTTAAGGTTGTTGTAAGGTTGAGACCCAACTCACGTGGGGTGAGAAGCTCATGTACGTGTACATTTCTATGTTGTAGATATTTCTGTCCATCATAATAATGATGTATTTATACTCTCTGGGCATGTATCCTCCAAGTCTTCATAAGATGTAGCAATTAATCCAGAAATGGATAGTTTGTTGACTCATCACACGTTCCACACACAACCGTGCGTTGTGGGCGTAGACACTAAGGATCCAGACAACGTATCCGAGAAAATAGTGCTTGAACCAATAAAAAGGTGACTTAGAAAGAACAATTGGTGAAACATATGCCTTTGCCATGCCCCCATGATTTCTTCCAATTACTCAACTACATAGTCCCTCAAGCACGATGGCTCATAGAGACCGAAGTGTTTTCCTCCCTTACTGGTCTTCGGGCTTTCCATAGGAGCCTAGTCAAAATTTGACTATTACCTTTAGTTTTCGGGGTTTTAGTTGAGTCCTTCAAGTGAGACTTTGTTGAGTCCTTCATGCGATATTTAGTTCAGTCCCTTAACCGAGACTCGGTAGAATCCTTCGGGCAAGACATCAAATGTGAGGCGTCGCCTTTGCGTGGTTGGTTCTAAGACATGTTCTCATGTGTTAGTGATACAACCAACGCGCCAGCTGTCGGAATTCGAACGTTAATTAACTGAAAGAAATTAAATGTTAGTTAGTTGAGAGAGATTGAAGCAACGATTGGACAAACGTGCATTATATTAAATATAATTAATACTAATCTTTCTTAGGAAGCCAAAATTGACCTTACTCCTTACATGAGTATCAAATACAATGGATCTTTCCTATTTCTTGTAACTATTGAGATGTTCTAGCAGTAGGTTGCCCATATAACTGGACTTATTCCCTTATAAAAAGGCCTAGGTATTTTTCCTCGAATCTGTTTTCCACTCAAACTTTCGTTCCTACTCAGGAGTTTGTATGGGTGCAAGGCTCATTTTCCCCAAGGTCTTGATTGTAGTTACATGTATGACTCCTCTCTTCCATTTTGCTCTTGATTTTTCTTTGGGATGCCAAATTACTCTTTTAATATCATAGATAGGGACTCTAATGAGATGAAAGCCCATGCGTTTTTTATAGTGATTTTTTTTTGTAATTCTTGTGCTTATCATAAGTTAATAAGAAGGGGTGACAAACACATTAATGTGCAGGACTTTGCATCTCTATATTTTGATGAAGAAAAGGTTACGACCTTTCAACGACAGATTAGGCTTTCCAGCATTGGCACGAAGAATACGTAATCTTAAAGCTTTATTTTAAAGGGGTGGGGCTAATATGGTTGTCATGGATGGTTCATTCATTCCTTATGTCTACTTCCATCTTCCTGTTATTTATTATTTTGGGGTATTGATCACTTTCACACTATTTGAGGTTGAATTCTTGACAACCAGCAACGCTGCCCCTTCTAAAATCACATCCAATGTTTGAGGTATCATCAGAGCCTTCAAGATTCAGTGTCACATCATGAACATTTCTCTTACTGTTAGGCTATTATTTTCTTTCTATAATGTCAAACCTAACCCTACAAGTGGATGAATGACTTTGTTTAGTCTTCTGGGGAAGAAGCTTCTAGCATCCCACTCTAACCCTTATCCCGATTGGAAGGACAAATTTGTGAGATTCAAGAGCGGTATGATGCTTCAATGGTCATGACTGGGGAGACACGTTCTCCCTTTTTTCATTGTATTGGACGAGTAATCTGAAGGTCTCTGCTAGTTTATCTCCTGATGATTTCACCCCCTTTGAGCGGAAGGTGGTTCAAGAGTTGTTAAGCTTCAATATTATGTGTTCCATTACCTTTATCTCTTTCGATCTAGGAGACGACAATGAGATAGGCGAATATCTAGGTGAATTTATTTTTCATGAAAGTAGATAGAATGGACAAATCAAACAAATTTGTAACCTACTGTATACGAGTAATTTTCACAAATTCAATTATTGTTTGTTAAATTATGATCATTGCATGTTGTTCGTGAGATTGAGTAAATGAATTTTTTATTATTCATTTGCTTAGTTCCATGATGATTTGTGAAAGTTATGGCTCAAAATGGTGGAGGTTTAAGTTTGTTATTTTCAAGGAGGAAGATGAGTTCATTTCCATATTTAATTTGGACCTTCACATCTGGCACTGCAGGTCGTGTCGTGTGGAGCTTACCCTTTTTTTGGGGCCATTTGAATTGGACATGGGTGCAATTCTGTTTTGCACCCCTAATTTCATGTTTTGTATGTTTTTCTTTCTTTTTATTTATTTATTTATTATTTTTGGATACAAGTCGTATACCTTGACCATTCAAATATATGTCATCTATTGAAAACTTAATAACTCGACCAAATTCAACTCGTCTGCTTCACGAATGTAAAAGAACTAATTTGGCGTATGCGTCTTTTTTCCTCGGGTACTTAGATACAAGTCGTATATCTTGACCATTTGAGTGCTCGTCATCTTTGACGAATATTGAGCTGATTCGTACCAAACCTCTTTCACAATAAAAAAAAACTCCAAAGATAATATTTCACAAATAAATCAAATGAAAAGAGATTAATTGGGTGTATGCCTCTTTCTTCCTTGAGTATTCGGATACAAGTCATATAGCTTGACCATTCGAATATTCATCTTCCACTAAAAATACAATAATTAATCAAATTTGTTTCACTCTTTGGTGGATGAAAAGGGACTAATTTGTCGTATGCCTCTTTTTTTCCCAAGTATTCAAATACAATCTGTATAGCTTGACCTTTTAGATGCTTGTCCTCTTTTAAGGGATTGTGACTCTATTCATCTCACAGATTTTATAATAAAATTGGATGAAAAAAGGATTAATTGGGTGTATACCTCTTTCTTCCCTGAGTATTTCGATACAAGCCGTATAGTTTGACCATTTGAATGTTCCTCAACCACCAAAAAAACAAATCCAACCAATCAAACCTCTTTTTTGTCTCAACTAACGCCAAACCTTTTCACAAATGAATGACATTTTATCCATTCTGATGTGAAGCACAAACTAACGCTTCGATTTTCCCATGTGCGATTAGCGAGCAACGTCGTGCACGAATGCTATTAAAACACAAACTATGAGAATCTGGATCTTGTTTTATCCATTGCAAGATCAAAACAAGATGATTGCCATTTCAAGCAAATCTTCGTTATCACACCGTCGAACTTTCTTAGAAGACGAATGTGTGTCAAATTTAATTGAACATAGGACTGAAGATCATCACGAAGAAGGGGTGGGTTAAAACAAACTTTGAGTCGTACATCCTTTGTTTCTATAACCGTGAGGCAGACCATGTTACAACCCTTAAAAGAACTAATTGAGGCAGGGTTTATTCTGAAAGTATATTATAGTAAGGTTGCATAAATTGACTCCCACAATATTTGCTAATATTCTTCTTGTTGTATCTTTTACATCAGTTAAATCAGCACTGCATTTGGATTAATGGTCCATTCGTCACACATTATCACATCATTCCATCCAGAGGCTCTTTTGATTAAGATAAAATTCCTCCAGTGCTTAATCAACACAAGTCGAGTCGCTTCAATGCTCATTTTGGGGCAAGCTACCTTAAGAGTACACAGAAGCCAGTTGCTCTAAATGTCGAGTAACCGAGAGAAATTAATTCAAGACTCAGATCGGGATAGATAAAGTTCAACCCCCCAAAGGGTGGTCAATCATAAGTCTACCATCTCAAGAATTGGGTAATCAAAAGTAGACTGTTTCAAAGTTCAAGACATTGGGGCAAGTCACCTAATATTATTGGCATGAATAGCTTCTTCCAACGTTCTTTCAAGGATAACACTTTCAGATACCCAACAGACTGGGGAAAGATAAGTCACAGACTAGGGCAAGGTGTGTTATAGAGTGGCAAATCCTCTCCATGCCTTCAAGTTGCTTAAACAAGCAAGCCATACGTTAACAACTTTTGAGTTCAAGACGAGTGCCGGGGAATTATGCCATCACACCCCATCAAATGACCTTTTGCTTTCTAACAGACTAGAAGCTTTGCTAACAAAGAACCTTTCCATCTATTACCCACGTCTGGGGTATCTTTGGAAACCTGCAATCATTTGCATAAATCATTCTCATGCATTAACTATGTCGCTTCACTCTAGTGTTAAGCCACACATATCATCTCATTGAGCATATGTCCACAGCATGAGAGAACAACTTCAAAACAAATTTTCGTCTGATAAACCATTTGAAATCTAGTCATCCTTAAACACTAGTACCTTCCTGGTAGTCTATCATCCAATACCAGTTCATCCAGTATGTCTTGTGCATCCTTAAATCATAATCCAGTGATCATTGACATATTCAAAGTCCAACTTTGTTGGTAATCACTCAAACATATACTTGTCAAAGTTTATCTTTTTTGTCAATCTGAGGTTTTTTCCAGATCATCTACCACGTAAGTTATATTTTCCATTACCTTCTTGTCTGACAAAATTTCCAGATATTCCTCCGGATGTTGTGTTATCAAGTTTTATTGTCAATTTTGGTCATGTATGAATCCAGAACCCTCTTTTGTTAGTTTTTTGCAAATTCGAAACTTTTGTTTTGGGTCTGTGCAAATTTGAAACCCTTTCTTTTAAAAATCTGTGTGAACCCAGAGTCTTTTGTTAGTTCTGTGTGAATCCGGAACTTTTCTGTTATACTCTGTGTGAATCTGGAGTCCTTTGTTTGTTCTTGTTGCACCCTAATTTTTGACCTTAAGATCCCACCTCCTTACTATTGAAACCACTATTGTTCAAGTAATATCCCAAATTTTACCCTTATATTTAGTCGATTCATATCGCATAGCATCTCATTTTTTGCATCAATTAACCATTAACGGGCTACGTAGTCTGTTTGTTTTGCAGGAATCGCATCAAGAGCACTTTAATTGTGACAAGGGCAAAGTGGTCATTTTCACGTTGTTGCCACCATTTTTTTTGAAGATGAGTTGTCGCCAGATTTTGAGATAATTGAGACATTATTTCTGAGACATTCATTTGCCACATGGTCTGATTACATTAAGATGTCGATCTGGTTTGGTTGGTATCGAAGTGCTTCGTCATAAACACAATTGGATTGTTCCCAATTCAAGTTTGTGCTTCTATTTTAAGTCGCTCCCAAACATTTATGTTTCTATTAATTATGCGCGGCTTAATTTAGAGTGTTTGGTTGTTCCAACAATATGTATTAGAGTGCCAGAATTCGATTCGGGTGATTGTTGGATCCTTGTTCATGGATCTTATTTGGAACTATTTGATCAGTGAAAGTTAATTGAACATTTGATGTTAAAGTCAGGTTATTTTAAACACAGGCAAACTATCATTTGAGAATGGGTTTTTATGATTGTTGGTGCATGCCCGCGGTTGGCACAGAAAAGTGATGGAATAATAGTGGAGAGATGTTGGTAGCTTATTCAAAAGGCATATGGTTTAAAGGCAAGAAAGTTAACCGAAATCCCGAGCTCTCGCATTGTTATTAAGAAGTATTTTATGCTTTTAAATGTAAGGTTAAGACTTCTACTGGATATTCAAGTATTTGGAAGCATTCATTTGGACCTCATCAAACAAGTCATACGTGATGTACAAAATACCGAATTCATTCATTCAACATAAGGGAGGTACATCCAGGTATACAAATGAGTTTATTGCAAAACAGGTCATACTCATTTCCAAAATAGCACGTATGAAAATAACTACCAAGTTACAAAACTCTGTTTACACACTAAAATCAACTAGGAATGCATCAAACTAAAGCTAAACCAATCTATGAGCAAAGCATGTGTAAAAAAAAGGGAGAAATGCTCAAATGCCTTGAGGAATAGGTGGCTCGATTCTTTTTGACAGCAGGTGCTTTCTAGTGACAGAACAGCCAAATCTCAATATTCTAATGACAGTTCATTGCCTGCTACTCTTCCAGAATATTGATAAGTTTGGAGGCGATGTTTATCACTCAGCTGTTACTGTTATGAATGAAATACTCCATAAAAACCCTACATGTTTCTCTATTCTGCACGATATGGGTCTTCCTGATGCTTTTTACCGTCAACTGGATTTGAATTACTTCCTTCATGCATTCCGATTAGTCTTGGGGGCCATTTGTCTTAATACCAAAGGTTTGTTGACATCTTCACAAGTAAAAGGAGGCTATTGTTCCTATGGCAAATTCTGTGGAGGAACTTCCACGATAGGTATCTTCACTGAGAGGTACTGGTGTTGACCTTATCTTTGAGATCATCAACTGCATCCTTTAGAGACGGTAATGCTACAGGATCTGCAGGAAAATCCAATAAGGACAGTGCAATGGAAACTAATTCTGAAGATAAGGAAAATGAAAACCATTGCTACCTGGTAGGGATAAGGGGCGAGCGGTTTGTTCCGCTATGCATTCTTCATTTGATAGTATTGGTTCACCGGGCTATGGAAAATGCTGAAACTTGTCGGCTGTTTGTCGAGTCTTTATCGAAGCTGTTATTACAACCAACTATTACACAATCCTCAGATGGCATGTCTATTGTTTTGCATAGCACCATGATATTTAAAGGATCTGCACAACGTCACTCCGCTCCACCGGCATCATAGAAGAAGTGGGAACGACGCCGCATATTCCTACCTGTCAAAAGAAAAGCAGTCAGTAATCAGAACACAATTTCAGACACGAGTCAAAGCAAATAACAAGATGAGCGGAATTAAAATTCAGCCCTCAGTTTAACTCATCATCGGGCGTGAAACTCGAGCGGCTAGAAGGGCAACGGCCGAAGCTGGTTACCGACTCCCTACCGAGCGTCGAGGATAATAGAATTGCAAGCAAACAATAATTTGGGACAAGTTCTCAACATCCTTCGAAGCCTCCATCCACATTCAAGGGGGAAACCACATCCAGATTTTCAGTTCAGACCCAAAGTCATCATCACTGAAGCTTTCGGTAAAATCCAGACATAACCAAAGGCAAATGGCAGCAATATTGTTTTCTCGACGGTTCAGACTGAAATGTCTTCATCACCACGTCAAACCTTTCTCGGCGGCACTGATCCGACAATACCCGAATCACCAGTTCTCTATGAAAGAAGAAGAAGAAAAGTTAGTGTATGATCAAAACAGAAATCAGTTCCTCAACAAATAATCCAAACTGGATCAGAAACGGAATCCGAATTGCAGTTAAACCAGATGTCTAAACCAAAAAGGCATCAAGAAGAAAACAGTTTGAAATCCCTGAATAGGAAAGAACCAAGTAACCATATCATACAAGCCAAATAAAATCTGTTTCAAAACAAGTCCAGGAAGGGAAAGAAAATCCAATCATATCAGAAAGAATGTTAATCCAAAATCAGAATGAATCCAATCATCAAATTTCAGTGAAAAGTAACGTAATCAGAATTTATCCAAGCCCAATGAAATCAGAAGAATATAAAAAGGGAACAATTTCACCTGTGAAAACCCTAACAAAGAGGGATAATCAACGGCGCAAGCAGAAAACCCTAGCCATAAGGGTCTGTTCATCAACAAACAAGATATCAAACGAGCTCATCGTAAAACCGCGGCGAACAAACAAGCTGCAGCGAAAGTCTCGCATAGCCATCACCACGAGCGAACAAACCGAAGGAGACCGCCACCGCCGTTCATCAAAACAACGGGCAATCAACTTTGAGGCTCAGGTTATAACATCATCATTGCCTTCATCATTGTTAACGATCACCGAAACCCCACCGTGGAACCATAAACGTAAGCCACAACGTGTTTTTCTCATGATTTTTATGTTTTATTTCCATATTAGAAAAAAAGATGAAGAGAACGTGAAAGAACATGAAGCAAAACGAATAGAACACGAAGAAAAATGAGGAGCGCCGCTGATGGAATCAAGGGCTTTAAACCCTAATGCATTCCTTTCATTTCGTTTGCAAGCCGGGTTGGGTCCGGGAGTGATGACCGGCCCAACCCCCTTTTTTATTATTTATTGTTTTTTATTTTATTTTATTCTGTTTTATAACCAAAAACTTTTTTTTTCAAATTAATTAAAACTCTTGTTTTTTTCAAATAATAATTTTTTTTAAAACGTTAAACTAAAACATGTTTTTAACTAACATTAAGATTTTTTTAATTAAACCAATTGTTCTTTTAATGATTAAATCCTTTTCCAAAATATCATCACTAAAACTCCCTTTTTAAAATAATTAACCAAACTTTCACTTTTTTATTAATAAATATTTTTTTTTAACTCAATTAAAATTAATCTCTCTTTTCACAAATTTAAATCCTTGGTTAAATTTCACAAGACCATAAAAGTCCTCCAAAATCCATACGGCTTGTTCCTCATCCAATTTTGATTTCGTTTCCGTCTAACCCCGTACGCTAACAGTTTCTGTTTGTTCATTTTTTGCAGCTGTTCATATTTATTGAAATTTATTTTCAGTTTAAGTATTATTATAATTGTAACTGCTTATGGGATGTAACCTTTTGCGAACAATTGTCGCATTTATCTTTCCGCACTTTATTTTCGGTCGTTGTATGAATATTTACTCTTCTCGCATTTTCTTTACCGTTAATTTCACTCCTCCGAAGGAATTAGGTCTAGTCGTTTGACCGCCGTGTCAATAGTCCTCACTCTCAACCCTTACACCTTTACAAACCCTAATTTTCATACATGTCTCGCCATGGACAAAATTACCCCTTGTTGCACCCTAAAATTTGCCCAACATTTCTTTACCTAGCTTATGTTTCATTTCATTCACATTAGCATTATCATTTGCATTTCATTGACATGTATGCAGGAGATCAAGAGGTATGATTACCAATTAAGAGCTACACAAGAGTTTGAAGCTAGCTAAGAAGGTTATTCAAGTGCTCAAGGGTTGATATCCTTGTCAGAGAAGTTAAAGGATCCTCAGAGTGAGTGATGGAAACCAAGGTTGTGTGCCTCCTAACTTGAGAGTTGTGGGAGCTCCTCAGATGCTTCTGAAGCCAAGAATATGGACTTGAAGCCTTTAGGGAGCTTGTGAGATTCCTTGAAAGCCATCATGAAGCCTAGACAGGTCATTGTGCAAGGTTAAGAAGCTTTAGCCATGATTGGTACAGCTAGGGTTTGACTGGGTCAACCCTAAGTCAACTGAAGACTTGGAGGAAGTTGAGACCTAATCCAAGATCCATGTTATCATGGATTGATGCATTGAGAGGCTATAACGATGATTCCAAGGTCAAATCATCATGATTGAAGAGTTTGAGAAGCTTCAAGCTAGGGTTTCTAAGGCTTGACAGTGTAAAATCCCCTAGTTTGACCCGTATCTTCAAGACAGTTTAGCTCAAGATGTGATTGGCATCTCATCTTACCCCCAACATGAATGTTGTAGAGCATGATATTAGCTTTGATTTTAGTGCAAGAAGTCCTTGATAGGATTTGTAGAACTCAAGTTATGACTTTGACAAGTTACAGGTCATCTGAGGTATGTGAATTTGGGAGCTTGAAAGTTGTCCAACTTACATGAAACTTTTGCCCTAGAAGGATGATTCCTATGAACTATTGGTCAACATGAATGTTGTTCCTTATCCTCTTATCTTTCTAGAGAGTACTAGAAGTCCTTGATAGGATTTTTAGAACTCAAGTTATGGCTTTGACAAGTCAAGGGTATTTTGGTCGTTTGGAGATTATAGGTCATTTCAAGCATAAGGCCATAACTCCTATTTCCAAGCTTCAAATGGGAAAATGTTCAACATCAAACTTGTTCAAAATGATGTTTTAAGGCTAGTAAAGAGGTCATGAGATTTTGGAAGTGCTTGTATCTCAAAGTTGCAAAAATGACCTAAAATAAGGGTATAAGTTAAATGAACCAAAGTTGGAAATTGATATTTTTGATCTACATGTCCAAACCAAGGCATGTACTATATCATTTTGATTCTAAAAAACATTTTAAGAACATTGGTTTAGCCACATTTTTGAATTGAGGTGTAATTTATGGACTTGTTTTGAAAAGTAGTTACTTACATCATAAGTAACATTTGCAAAACCTAAGTTCAAGGCATAACCAAGGCTCCTTGCAAGCCAAACACTTCCAAAATGTCATGAGGGGAGAAATTGGAAGGAATTGAGAGTGATTTCAAGTTGTTAGCAGAACTATGCATACCATGGCATGTGATTGAAATTCTCATGACATGAGAGATTGAATTTCTCATTAGAAGGATCTAGAGGTTTCTAGATCACCCATACATGTTCTATATATTGAGTAGAGGTAATCCAAGGCCAAGGTTGGTGATGATTGAGAGAGAAAGCTGAGCTTGCACTTTGAAATTTCTCATTGCAAATCAAAATCGGTTACAAGGTTAGAGGCCATTTCAGTCCAAGAAATTGATCTCAATAGCTTGCTCTGAGGTTGGTGATCAATTCCAGATCAAATTCAAGGCACTGTGGTGGAAGAATCGTGAAGTATCCATTGGAGAGTGAAGCTTGCAACTCAGAATCGGATTTGATAATTCATGAAGGTTAAACTCTTTTCTTTGCATACAGAAGATTGATTGTGATTCAGTGAAAGATTATGCAAGTTCTTGAAGGTTAATTTGAAGATTCAACCCTTCTGTTTGCTCAAGTTTACCAGGTATGCAATCCTTGTGCTATGGCTTAAATTAGGTAGAATTAAGATGAATTGTTATGGTAGATGCATAGTAGAATGGGGTAGGAAGATTTGTGGATCATCAATTTGGAGATTAGCGACCAATTAAGGTTTATGGAATTTTCAGTTGAGATTGTTATTCTTGGATTCTTGAACTGTTAGCATGATTAAATGGCATAGGAAGATTCCTTGTGAAAATTGGAGTAAGATTCATGTAGAGACCTCTTGGAATGGAGGCCTGTGGAGAGAGTTAGGGTTGGGGACGATGACCGGAGTACCACCGGCGACGGCCATGGCTGCGCGCGTGTTTCAGAGGTTCAAAATGAGGAAGATGACTTGAGAGCCATCAGATTGTGGTTGGACTTTGACTGAGGGCATGATCCAATGGCCATGAATGGATTTCACATTGTGAAGGATTCTGAGTGATGAAACGATGCGTTTCATTTAATTGATGGTTTTGGGCCTAAGTCACAGATTGATACCTGCACCCCCTTCTTGGCCCAGTCTGGGAAATGAACTGATTTCTATTGCTACCTGCACCGTGTGTTTATCATTTTATTTGGATTTTTATATCATTTTTAATTTTATTCATGGATATTGATTAATTCATAAAAAATGGAAAAATAACTCAATTGATCCCATTCTTTTTGCATTGGATTCATGATAGGATCTAGTATTTTTTAGATAAAAAATATTTTTATTTCATGCATTTTCTGATTTTATGGGAATTTTTATATTTTAATTGATATTAAAATAATCATGCTTGATGGTTGATTTTGTGGAATTTGGTTTGATCATGTGATGATGATTTTGGCCTTGATTTTTTGTGAGTAGTTAGCATAGATATGCATGCTCCCCATATATTTTTCTCACATTTTTGTAATGAACATAAGTGGTAGTTTAGGTTGAAACCTTTAGATGCTCCATTTTTAGGGTTTATGGTTGATACCTTGTGGTTTAGATCTTGTTTTTATAACTAGGTGGATGATTCAACCTCTGATTTTTGTATGGCATATTCATGATTGAATTAGGGTCCCTTAGAAATGTTTGTAGGAATTTTCAAGGTAGTTTACTATTTTTGATTGATTTTAGTTTAGGTGCTAGTTTTAGATGATTCTGAGGTAATAACTCAACTAGATTAACTTCTTTAGTTCCCTTAGATTAGGGTTTTGCTTTGCTTGATATTGGATGATGATGAAGACAAGATTGAAGATGCATTGGATTGCTTGAAGAGGCTTGGATTTGAAGATCTTCCCTTCTTTTGGTGTAGTTTTGATTAGGTATTAAGATTAGGGTTTGTAGGCAGAGCTTCTAGATAGTTCTCTTCCTTCATAAACATGGAATATGTTGATCAATTCCATTCTTCCCTATGATGTAAGGTCCCCTTGTAAATGCCTCATCCCTCCTTTGGTAGGATGTGTGGCTCTTTGCAAGTTGGTAGAACCTTTGAGGGTCCCTTTCTCTGATGATAGGATGCTTAGTGGTGACCTTTGGTCTTTACTCTGCTACCAATCATCCAAACTTTGCTCTTGATAGATGAATATTTCTCCCTTGTTAGAGGATGGAGTCCCTTGCTTGAAGAAGATTGGAGATGATGGAGTTGATACTTCTTTGTGTTTGAAGACTATTCTGAGAGGCTGAAGCTTGTATATGAAGAAGAGCAAGTTGATGCTGGTAAAGAAGAGAGAGCTGAAGCTTGAAGGCCAAGGAGAACAAGTTGACACTTGTGAAGAAGATTAAATTGATATTGAGTGAAGAGTTGAGGCTTGAGGAATAAAGGATAAGTTGATACTTATGTTGATGCATTGAGAGCCTGAAGAAACAAGTTGATACTTGCAGTTAGGAATGGAGCCTGAAGGGGGAATTGACTGGAGAGCTGAAGCTTAAAGAAGAAAGAATAAGTTGATACTTATGTTTGGTGTATTAAAAACTTGGAGAAGCAAGTTGATACTTGCTATTGAAGATGATAGCCTTGAAGGGTAGGTGAGGTCTGAAGACTGAATTGCTGCAGAGTTGAAGCTTAAAGCTATGGAAGCTGTTGATCTGTTTCCTTTTTTGTATTGTTGTGCCTTGTTTAACTTGCTTGATGCATTAGAATAGGTCCATATCTAGATTGATTTAAGCTAGGAGCATGATTGCACTAGAGGTTGAGTTGCTCCCTCTGCTTGTATTTTTACTGTATGGCTTTGCTTGCGGGTATTCGGTAGAGCCCTGCTCCCTTGCCTATGTGGTCTGGTGTTTGCTTGATAGCATGTTATTTCCTCTGTATGATTGCAGTGGCTCATTATTTTGCTTGATAGCATGTTTTATTTTCCTGTATGACTGCAGTTATTCATATCTGGCTTGAGGTTGAGATGAGCTTGTGGAGGTTGATGCCCCACACACATTTCCTCCCTCACTTGCATTGCATGCATTTTACAGTCATTTACTGTTTACTGTTTTAGCTGAGGCTTTATCTGTTTTTGTTTATCATTGACATGATCCCCTAGGAATCTCACTTCCTTTGATGAGGAAGTGATGATTAGAACTTTAGGTTGAAACCTATGCATGATAACTTCTAGGAGTTCCCTGTTTCAAACCTCAACCATAGGATGAATCCTTGGCATGACAACATTAGGACTTGATAGTCTCCCCTTAGTTGAGCCTGTTCTCTCTTCTCATCTCAAAACAAATTAAACTACAGTAATAAAGGTTAACTGACGTCGTACGTTACGAGCCTTAAGCTATCTGAGAAAGGATTGTTGGAGAGTTTCTTTTCAACAGTCTGGATGTTTAGTGTGGTACCCTTTGGGTGACATGCGACGCCTTCACTCTCAGGTCATAGTCTCTAGTGCGATATTGGTTGCAAACATCCATAAAAAACAGTTCTTCCGTAAAAGACAGAAAACAAACTTCAAACCTTTTGCCCCGTGGGCCCATAATTCAAAGGAAGCTTTTCTGAAGAAAAGAGTGTCGTTAACTCCTAGTTCTACCGCAAACAGGCTTTGTCCCTAACTGCTGGAACTGTTTGTTAACCCTACTCGATAAAACAGATGAATCTGAATTCCCGTATGCCGTATTATCCCGAACTACGTAAGCTCTGATCTCTCATACCTGTTGAGAGTACGTAAGCACAATACTGACGTATTGGCGAGCCACCTTCCCCATAACCCGTAGTTAGTCGAACTACGTTGACTCTGATTTCTCATTCTCTGATGAGAATACATAGGCATAAAGTGCGACGCTTTGCCGAGTCATTTTCTTTTGTTTTCAGACCAGCCTTGATAGGTAGATAGATAAAACCAACCCGTCCAGTAAACACAACAAGCGTGGATCCCATCGAGTACGATGGACGTGAGGGGTGCTAATACCTTCCCCTTGCGTAACCGACTCCCGAACCCAGACAATGGTTGCGATGACCTTGTCTTATACCTTTTCGTCAGGTTTTTTCCGATCGTTTCCTTTCCCGTTCTGAGGGATAAATAACGAAAGGTGGCGACTCTTCTGTTTTGCCGGCACCTTATTTTCGTGGAAGCGACACCCCTTACCCTAGCTTTAGGTCAAAGAGTTGTCGTACTCTATTTTAGGGTTTCCCACCGTGGAATCCCTAATTTAACCCTAATTTCAATTAACTTTGTCAACATAGAGATCGGAGTTTCTACACTCCACGTAAGCGTGTCCTTAAGATGCGTTTATTCCCCATTGAAACCTTGATCACAGTAAAGAAGTTTCTAACCTCCCTTTTGAGGGGAACTATAGATACTCTGATTTCATTCCCGTCAGGATATGTAGGCAGAAGATGCGACTTCTTGGCGAGTATACTTAGGACTAACCCCTTTAGGTCTTTCTATTTACCTTTAACCCTTAGCATTACCCTTAAGCAGATAAACCATAGCAATAAACAAACATAAAACAAGAGGTTCCTGTAGAGTACTACAGAAACTTAGGATGTTAGTACCTTCCCTAAGTTTAACCAACCCCCAAACCTAAAACTCTATAACCTTGCATGTGCATTGCATTGTGGGAATTTCGATATTTATCCCTTCCTTTGGACAAATTAAAGATCAGTTGCAAATGAATAAAGATTCAAGCTAATTAATAGTTTGGTATCCAAATTTCACCGCGACAGAAATGGCGACTTCACTGGGGATCCCTTAGTGGGTCCCCTACCTTGTTTTATTTATTTGTTTATTGGTTTATATTTGCTTACTTATTTATTTGTTTATTTGTTGATTCTTTATTTCTTTTGGGTTATCCTTGAGTGGTGAGACAAATTCCTACACCCGGACTTGAGAGAAATTATGATAGGATGGTGATATATTCGAAGAGGCTTATAGGGAGTGAGTCCCGACTAAGTTGACTCGAGAATCCCGCTTAGTTGAGACCCTGTTGAAAATGGTTCGGTTAAACGAGTTTAGTCGTGAAAACTTTTACTATTTTCAATTGGAGTCCATGATACTAAGGATCGTAGTTACCTCTAATCCCACTTTGGCCTTTATTAGGACGTAGTGCGGGACTATGAGGGAGTAAGTCACGAAATAGTGCTACGCGATGCTACACTCAAATGAAGTTCTCTTGAGAATATTATTAACCCCCGAGTTAGTTGGGAAATTGATAATATCTGAAAGATAGGCTGATGACTTTGGGAACCTCTTTAGAACCTTGTTCTGCAGGTACAAACAACCTTTAGTCCACATCCTTTGGGAATGGGTATACCTTTGGCTCCATACTCGTTGCAAACCTAGGACCTTTGTTTGTCTTTGTGTGTCCCTATGTGCTTACTTGTGTTTGTTGCATTCATATAGCATTATATTACACTGGACTTCATGGGATTTACCTTTGTTTATGAACATTGTAGGGCATTATGGATCCTAACCGAAGAAATACCTTGCGATATACTTTTAAGAGTCCCAAATTGGATGACCTAAGGGAGTTGGGAGCTTTGATTAAAGACCAAGAGAAGTTCAAGGGTAAATATGGGAAGTTACTATCTTTGTTGAGACGTAAGGCAAATGAGGATCTCCTTTCTGCTTTGTTACAATTTTATGATCCAATGTACCATTGCTTTACTTTCCCCGACTATCAGTTGTTACCGACTTTGGAAGAGTACTCCTTTTTAGTAGGTTTACTTATTCTTGAAGAATCTCCTTTTCCTTTCTTGGAGAAGGACCCCGAAGAAAGAGACATTGCTAAGGCCCTTTCTCTCAGAGTATCTGATGTCAAGGACAACATGATTGTTAAAAATGGAACTTTTGGTTTGACTACAGATTTTTATTCAGGAAGGCCTTATTCTATAATGATTTTACAAACAAGGATCCATTCGAGGCAATCTTCGTCCTACTTGTTTATGGGATGTTTTTATTTCCAAGTTTTGAAGGGTTTGTTGATCTCAATGCAATTAAGATTTTCATGAAGAATAACCCGGTGCCGACTCTATTGGGAAATGCCTATCACTCTATACATCTCCGAAACCTTCATGGTGGAGGAATGATTACTTGCTGTTGTCGCTACTCGAAAAATGCATCGTGCAACGACGGGGAGGCGAAAAAGATAGACAGAAGAGTCGCCACCGAACTTTATTTATCCCATGAGGGGAAAGGAAAATATCGAGAAAACCTTAAGAAAGAAAAGGATAAGATGGTCTCGCGACCAAGAACGGGTTCGGAAGCCGGTTATGCGAGGGGAAGGTATTAGCACCCCTCGCATCCATCGTACTCGATGGGAACCTTTTGTTTGTCGATGTGAATTTATTTGCTTAAATATTATGCTATAAAAGTGTTCCACAGGGTAAAAGAAGGGTTAGAAGCAAGAAAGTTAGGAGGAAAGAGAGGACGGGGGAGAAAAAGAGAGAGAACAGACTCGGTAGGACTTCGCAGTCCTATGCCTACGTATTCTCAATAGATGTGAGAAAGTCAGAGTCGACGTAGTTCGGGGAACTACAGATATGGGGGGAATGTGCTCGGCAAGGATTGTGGCCCTTGTGCCTACGTATCTTTACTTGAAAAAGTAAAGAATCAGAGCAGCCGTAGTTCGGCCTACGGTGTGTTGATATTTTTTATGGATGATGCTATCGTGCGCATTCTAGCAGTTAGGTGTTTCGCTGCTCGCTCGTTGGAGACTTAGGCGTTACCTGTTTGCGGTAGAACGGACGTAACATATCCTTTTTTGAAAAATTGATTAGTTTTCGCCACGCGGGGCAAGAAGTCACGTTTGATTGATTGGATTGTTTTTTAGGGGGGGGGGGCGAGACAGGTCCTCGGATAGTAACCCCTACGGGTAGTACCCAATTCGTTATCTCAAAGTTTTTGTTATATAAAAAAAAGTGTCGCGAACGAGGCGTCTTCGTATTGAAAGACGAGCGTCGAAACCACCCTCACTACAGTGGGCATTCCTACGCTCGGAGAAGAAGAGGTCTACACCCAATCCTCTCTATTTAATTCAATGCAAGGAGAACTTCGTTCTCTTATTAAAGATGTTTTTGGTTTTGAATGGTAAGTGCTTTGCGACAGAGAACCCTACGGTAAACGTCCGCACTCGGGATAGGAGAAGGCCTACGCCTAACCACTCCACGACCATTCAAGTTTTTGTTATGAAAAGATTTGAAAATGCACTCGGTACGGGACCGAGGTTTTAGGTGTGAAAATTGTGGAAGGAAGTTGTGAAAGCAAGATGGTGGATAAAGTCGCGTCCTCGTATCGAAAGACGAGTATCGAGACCACCCTCACTACAGTGGGCATCCCATCACTCGGAGAAGAAAAGGTCTACACCCAATCTTCTCTCTTTAATTCGATACAAAGAGAAAACAATTTATTATGGTTTGAAAAAGGACTCGGTACGAGACCGAGGTTTTTATGAGGAAATGTTGGAAGCGTCTTTGTATTGACAGACGAGCATCGAGACCACCCTCACTACAGTGGGCATCCCTACGCTCGAAGAAGAAGGGGTCTACACCCAATCCTCTCGTTTAATTCAATACAAAGAATTGATTTCTTATTGAAAGGTGTTTTGAAAATGCACTCGGCGCGAGGCCGAGGTTTTAGGAGGGAAATGGTTTGAAAATGTTCTCGGTGCGGGGCCGATATTTTAGGAGAAGAATAGTTTGGAAAATAGAAAGAATGGAAAGAAAAACGTCTCCGTATTGAAAGATGAGTGTCTAAACCACCCACACTACAGTGAGCATCTCGGCACTCGGAGAGGAAGAAAGTCTACACTTAATCCCCTCTTTTAGTTCAATACAAAGATGATTTGATTTTAATTGAAGAGGTTTTGAAAATGAACTCGACGCGGAGCCGAGGTTTTAGGAGAGAAAGTATTTGAATATGGAGAATACAAGCGTCTTCGTATTGAAAGACGAGTGTCAAAACCACACACACTACAATGGGCATCTCGACA
Source organism: Lathyrus sativus (assembly GCA_963859935.3). Lineage (NCBI taxonomy): Eukaryota > Viridiplantae > Streptophyta > Magnoliopsida > Fabales > Fabaceae > Lathyrus > Lathyrus sativus. Next base: position 590,508,283 of record OZ012739.1, on the reverse strand, counting down.
CTCGGAAAGAGAGAAAGTCTACACTTAATTCTTTTTTCAATTCAACGCGAATAAAAACTGATTCCTTATTAAAGAGATTTTAATACCTTCGTGGAAAAGCTAAACATCCTTGACCACAAACTCAACGTTCCACAACTCTTTGCAACCAAATCAGATAAGAAAACTCATATCATTTGAGTTCAACATTAGTATCAGTTTAAGGCTGCCATTACCAAATTGAATATACTAAACAAATTAAACATCAGCTGAAATCAAATTGAAAATCTATGAAATAAGATATTGTTAGTAATGCATAGTTATCACAAAATTGATATAGCCTAAATAAAACGCAGTACTATTGAAATTGAAATCTAAGTATGTAAAAAAACAAACTAATCTTTAAACCACCTATCAAAATACTGTCGAAGATGCAACCAAAACCACACTGTATGTTAACCATATAGGTATCAGCAGTAATATAATAACACATGAGCTAAACAAAAGTTATTATCCCATTATCCACATTCTGAAAATTTAACCATGGCTACAATACCATCAATAAAAACATAATATTTACAAGACCAATATCAGGAAACCGAAAACTAATGGCATAGTCGAATACGGTAGACGGAATCATTATCGAAATGAGACAATAGTAAATCTCAACAGCAGCATACGAGCAAATTAAAATAGGCAAAGCACTGCCTATTCGAAACGCCTACCATGAGCTACCACTAAGTTGTCGGGCGTCACGGGGAAACAAAAACATAAACTTCCAACGACCAGTTGCTGTCGAGTCTACTGTAAGTGAGTCCAAACTCGCGCTTACACCGAGCTTAGACTCTCATCAACGGTACCTGCAAAAAATGAAATGAATGCCATAACAGAATGCTTATTGTCTCAGTTAGCGGTGTTGTCTTCTGAGTTGTTGTTGCAAAGTCGTTAAAACGGAGTCGTGCCATTGTTATTCTATGCTTCAACACCGTCGTAACCGTTATCGTCATTGAGGATGCAACAGGCCTTTTTCAACACAACAGAACAAATAGACAAAATCAGTTATACACATATTATGAATTGAATTGGAATTAATGATTACCGCAAAACCCGAAGTCGTCTCTGAGTCCTTCATTATCAACTCTATCAGTGGCGAGATAATGAGTTCTTGCAAACAGAATCTACAACTTGTGTGAACACGAAAAAATGCGAGCTGTTGCCGATGAGAGCTTATGATACAGTAGAGACTCAAACCATGTCGAGTTATACTGCAAACTTGCTGCTGAATTGAATCTGCCGTCGGTATATCGTTGTTCTAGTGGGGACCGTCTTGCTGCTCGTTGATGACTCATCTCTTGAATCTACTCCGAAACATGAAAACGACGATGAACTGTTTTTGCTGAAATATGTTGCCGCGTCGAAGCAATTTTCGCGATGTTGTATGTTGAGAAATGAAGAGCTGAGACGTTGATGTTATCACCCGAGTTGTGGTAGTCTGGAGAGTTCTTGAAACCTACTGCCGTTGAACTGTGTTGTTGCTGAAACATAGCCTGTAACTGTGGATTACGGCCTTGGAACTGTGTGGGGTCTTGTCTCTGAAGAAGCTGCTGTACTACCTGTTGTTGCATTATATCATCTGGTTTGATATCCAGCCTACGCTTTTTCAGCAAGTGGGATATACTATTTGGATCTTGAATGAAAGATCCTGCAACCTGGGCACCCATTTGATGCAAAGACAATCCAGTTTGAGAAGCAGGTAAATGCGTAGAACTTGAAGCACCCTGCAGCTTCTGTTGATTCTGCTGCAATTGTTGAGCATTCTGATCTTGATGAGAATTCTGCTGTACTACTGAGGAACCATCCATTGCAGGTGACCCAGAAATACTAATATTATTCGATGTGAATGACAATGGTGAGGCAGGTAATCTTAAATGCGAGTCTCCATTAATGCTTGCACTTCTTTGCATATGGCGGTAGAGAGTGCAGAATTCGCATCCGTGACTAAAGAACTAGCTCCAACACTTGGTACTGAGTTTGCAACACTGTTCAAAATTGCATTGTTCATATCCCCGGGAGCTTTCATGGTTGACGCTGATTTTGTAGCAAGATCGGCTTCCTCGTCGGTTACTCGAAATGCCGAGCTAAGGCTGGGAATCTGAGCTGCCAGTTTGTGATTTCAGCCGCAGTCCATATCTGCTCTTGATACCGGAGGATTCGTTGTTCAACTTCATCATTGCAGATCAGAATTGTAGCTTAGACTAACGTCGTATCCGGTACAAACTTGTTGCTATTGCGCTCTCGTAGTCATCGCTGTGTCGGCATCAGAACTCATAACCTTTCACCTCACAGTATCCGGCAATTGGCTAGCAATGTGTTTTCTTCTGTTGAAGGGAGTGACCCAAATAGCTCTAATGCCACAAACAGCAGCAACAGGTTTGCTTTCACAAGAGAAAGCCCTACTGTCCAACGTCTCAGAATCACTCACATTCACCACGCTTTTTCCAACTTCCCTTTGAAAAACAAAATTCCCAAACTGAAGAGTGGTTGGACGCAGCTTCTTCTCCCTTTTCCTTGCACTAGCTGAATGCCCATCATCTGAGCAAGATGCTACTCTAAAAGCTTCTTTGATTGGTTCTGCAACCACGCAGCCAACAATCCTCTGGAGAGAAACCAACAAATAAACCTTACAGTGTTGATGTGCTATCCATCCACTTCCCATCTCAATTTCCATCATCTTCACAACCTCTTGAACCTTGTTTCTGTCCGTACTTCCGCCAGTTGTATCCATCAGATGCCGATGTCCTCGGAACAGAAACTGAAGATAAGGCTTTACCACCAGAATATTTTTTTTGTCTACCACTCGTACAGGTGTGTTACTAAAGCTATGAACAGGTGATAGTTCAGGCAGTGGAATTGAACACACAGTCACTTGAAGCTGATTTTCAGTCGGAGTTGTAGGTGTCGGGGCTGCTTCATTTGCAGTAATTTCCTTTTCAGGAGGTCCAACTGTTTCCTGATTTTCAGCTTTAACACACGAATTCAGCGAATTAGGTTTCCCCGGTAAATCGAAACTCTGCTTCTGCGAAATCGAAGATGGAGGAACAATTAGGGTTTCTGAATTTCGCTCTATCGAGTGTTTAATAGAATTAGCTGAATAGTTTTGTTTCGACCCGGTGACACATGGTGATTCACCGACTTGTTCTTTTTCGTGTTGGTTTTTTTCATCGTTAGTTTCAGAGTTATCCCAATCGATTTGGCCTCCTCCAAAATAATTTAAATCTTACACGAACATACAGTGAATCAATATGCGCAACTAACTCCAAATCGAAGCTTAACCAAGTTAAGCACGGTTGTTGAGTTGTACACGAGTGTGCTGTTACTGAAACCGTGCTATGTTGCTGTCAAAAACAACATCGGTGACATTGAAACAGATGGATGTGATATTGTCGATCTGCATATCGATGTAGCCGAACGTGTTGTTGAGCTGGCGAACAACTGGGACGTTCTCTGGTCACCACGGTTTGTTGCAGAATGAGACAAGCACTGTTGCGAGTTTGAGTTGTTATAATCGTCGAAGATGTTGCCGCGGCTGGTTCGGAATCGCAGCAAGGAGTAAAATGAATGTGAGTTCAGCCGGAATGAGAAGATTGATAGGTTTGAAGGTTATGTTTTGATGATAATGAAGGGGTTTAGTTTGAAGCTGAAGGTTGTTTGAAAGGGAACGAGTTTGTTTGTGGTTGCCGATAAAGTTTCTGGGTAGGGTGGTTCTGGTGAGGGCGGAAATGGTGGAGGGAGATAAAGGTGATGTTAGGGTTTGACGGCGGGAGGTAGGGGAAGATTAGAGATTTTAGGGTTTTGGTCATTGGTGCTGACGGCTAGGGTTTCTCTATGGGGAGAGATGAACAGTGCCTTCCATCCCTCTTTCTCGTTGAATTTTCTCCCTTATAACACCCGAGTGGGCTTTTTTTTTGATGCTGGGCTGTCTTCAATCCAAATATGATTCTTTTCTCTGAATTAACTAATCAATTAATCTTCTTCTTTTACTAACTATTTAAATAATAACATAAATTTAAATAATAACAATAAAATAAAAACTAATATTAACATAAATTAATATATACAAAAAATACTATTATTACTAGTATAAATAAGAAAAAGCTTAGGAAACTGTAAAAAGAACCAAAACTCCCAAAACGTCTTTAGACCACGTGTCACACCTTAATTGATTAAGAAGATAACCTTCTAAAGAATCAACCAATTGTGAGCGGACACGTGTCTAAATAACGAGAAAATAAGCGGGCAATGCAAAACCAAACATAGAATAAAAAACGAAAATACTTAAAAAGGGTAGGACAAATTTAGGGTATGACAGCTGTGTGCCTTTATTATACAAATTGTTCCTTACACACTTGCCCAAGTATGTTTCCTTTTGGCATCTTAATGATAGGCGTTGGTTAGAAAAGATTATGGCTTTTACTCATTCTGACATTGATTGGTACATCCGTGAGTATGATGAGATTCTAATCATTGATGGATGTAGGGATTTTGCTAATATACCATTGCTTAGCTTTGGTGGAGGGATCAATTATAACCCAGTTTTAGCTCGTCGACAATTGGGATATTCGTTGAAGGGACCGCCTAAGAGTATACAAGTTGAGAGCATTTTCTTCGAAGATGACCGAGGACTCCGAGAGAAGATTGTGGAGGCTTGGAAACATTTGCATAAGAAAGATAGGAACAGCTCGGGAAGGCCCAACTGTGTGTCTTTAGAACCTTATCTTCAGTGGGTCAGGAACAGGGCAATCAAGCTGAAGATGCCTTATTCTCGTCAAGATCCTATACCTCCCAGAGAGGAGCCTACTTATATTTTTATGTCTGACGCCGATAAGTTGGGGGTTGCCTTGAGAAAGTCACAACATGAATCATACGTGTGGAAGAACAAGTATCAAGTGTCTGTTGCAGAGAGTAATGTGTTTCAGAAACAGAGTAATGAATTTCAGAAACAGAATGTTGGACTTCAGAGACAGATTGTTGAGCTTCAGGAACAACTGCAGTTGAAGGATGAAGAGTTACTCCCCTACAAGAGAAGGAAGGTGTTGGAGGATTTATTTTCCTCCGACTCTCAGTGTACCGTCTGGAAGATGATTGTGGAGAATCTCACCCGTGAGAAGGCTCAGTTGGAGGAGCAGCTCAAGCAACATAATTCGAAACTCCTTTAGTATCTTTACTAGCTTTTATTTAGCTTTTATTTGGGACTTTTTAAAAGAATATTTATGTAATCCATTTCAATTTAATAAAACGTTTCTTTTTACCGCAATGCCCATAAATAGAGGAATCCCATGAAGTCCTACTCATCCATTCTGCATTCTGCATTTTAGCACCCTTCATTTATCATTTGCATATGCATGTATCTCTGTTGTGGCTCATCTGGTCTTTTGTCTTTGTCTGTCATTTGACATATTGACCGTCTGACCAAACTTGAAGCAACCATTAAAAGATAGTAAAAAGAATAAGATATGGATCCCATGACCAATTTCAGGGTGATGACTAATCTGGTATTTGATCTTCCCTCTGATGACAAAGTTCAACAAGCAGATATTCCTATACAATCACAGCCCATGCAAGATAACCTGTTTGTTCCAGTTGATGAAAGGGATTCCCAGTTGCCACGGTGTATACCACATCCTCATAGTATTCATATTAAGAGGATCGACTCGAACACCAGCTGCGAAGTTCATGATGGAGTAGTGGGGCATTCGATTGAATAATGAAAAGTTTTCCAAAGAAAAGTTCAAGAGATGATCGACGACAAATTGTTGAACTTCAGAAGAGAAAGCTCGGTCTTGAATGGAACACTGTTATGTTAAGGAATACAAATACTTAACGAAATCCTTTAGAAGGGCTTGTTTGGCTGTTCATTTTGTTTGCTTATGTGTATTTTATTTCTCTGATTATAAAGACATAATTGGCATGTAGGAACTTGTGTTTCTTGAACAATAATGCATTAAACATGTTTGTCTTGAAGAAATCCATTCGTTTCATAAAATTATTTTTCATAATTTATAATTCCAACTTTATCCAATCTCTTGCTTTGGCAGAGAATTGGGAGGAGGATGATGAATCAAAAACGTAAAAATTTCCTGTCATATGCTTTTGAATGAAACCCTACTGATGATGTAAGGCATTGTTTCAAATCCCAAACACTGGAGATATAAGGAAGATAATCCCTCTTTAACCCCTTTTGAGCCTTGAAGTAGGAGTTTTTTTTTTTTGCTAAATACAAAACCCTCGATTTTAACCTGGGGCAGGGTAGTTTTCAGTTATGCTGATCGAGCAATCAGACTCTCAAAAAGGAGGAGTGAACCTTCGAGAATCCATTTTATCCATCCCTAACATATAAGGAGGCTAGAAGTCAAAAGATACAAACGAATATCCCTCAACTATCCAAAGAGTGGGGCAGTCACAATCTTTTCAAAAATGCCAAAATGACTTATAGTCACACGACTTGTTCAAAAATAAAAAAAATAATGAAAAAAAGAAAAGTCCACTAAGTCAAAACCTGTGAAGGAGACTTAAGCAAAATAGAGACGTCCCGCTGGACTTCAAAGTCAAATTCAACAGACTTCATCCAGGCAAAAGTTAGGGAATACGAAAAATGCGAAAAGAAAAAACAAAGGATCACAAAGAAATATCCTTAGTAAAGAACAAAGTCGTATGATCAAACACCAAAAGAAAATAGGTGAGTGACTGCTATGTCCAAAGCCTCGATTGAGTTCTTGACCATATCAAAATCCTCTTGAGAGATGAGTGCTCGTATCAAGTTTAACTGAACATAGGATTGGAGAACATCACGAAGAATGGGTGGGTACAAATAAACTTTGAGCCTTTATCCTTTGTTTCTTAAACCGTGAACCAAGCCACGATACAACCTTTAAAAGGCCTAATTGAAGTAGGGTTCATTTTGAAAGCATACTCGATGAGATGACGTTTCCTGACTCCTATGAGCTATGCTCAAATTGACGCTGGCCTTATAAATTAAATTTGTATCCTAACTAGTGATTTGATCACAAGTTATTGTGATATCTTTTTCAACAAAAAAAAGAAGAAGAAAAAACTTCAAGACAAGTATATATGTTGCGTTAACAGTTTCAGGATTAACATTTCATGCGTGTTGATTTTGCCTGATATATTGGAAAGCTTACATATAAGACATCAATGATGAAACTTGAAGACCATGTTCAACAGGGGCAAGTAGTTTCCAAGTTGTCTACTAATGCAAGTCTGACTTTCTCAGAAGTAAGTTTTGAAGACTCAGTTATACATAACACCGTCAATCAGGGCCAGTTACCTCGAGATTCGATAAATCTCTCCAAGAGTTTGAAAATAGTGGGGCAATTGAACTCCCTGTTCTCTGTAAAATCCTCTTGGAACGACTTTTTTTCTCATAAAGCATGTACTCTGGGGCATTTGAGAAATGAAGAGCACGTCATCCACTCACAACACCTATTGTCCAAAATGGTGACTATTATAAAGCTACTTGGTTTTCACAACATTCTTCATATCTCCAATGAATCTTACTTCTAGTGGTCATGATCCCTCCGATGGATCTCTATTTCAAGCAGTGATGATCAATGCAAGAAACCTCCAGTGGGTGACCTGTTTGTTTCTCCAGTGATTCGCTCAACTTCACCTTCCCGAATGAAGTGAACGTTATTTCCCTCCTCAGTGGATCTTTCACAACGCCAGTTTTCCCCAGCAAGGTGGATGTTTATTTCATCCCCATAAAGTTTCGACTCTGATATATTCAAGCGGCTTTGTTACCCAAGTTTCCCCATTGAAGTGGATATTTATTTTTATCCCCTATGAGACCTTGAGTCGAGTATTTTCATTTACAACTCCGACGAGAATCCCTCCAGTGAAGTAGGATATTTGTCCGTGAAGTTTCTTCTAAATTGATATTCATCTTGACAAATCCTTCAAGATCAAGATATTGTATCCCCCAAGTGGAATGTTTTCTATCCCCTAAAGGAATTTTAAAACCCTGAAGCAGGACTGTGATCCCGTATTTGGTTCTCCATTTATCCCCCAACAGTGCTTCTATCTTTGAGGATTGGTCGGATGTTTGTTCTGAGATGTTTATTTCATCTCTGGTTTCCTCTTTCCATTTGTTGTGTCAACGTCGGCATATAGCATACGCATAACATATAAATAGATAGCATGGCATATACATTTTGCATCTTTATGTCTGTTTGTTCTATCACTTTGGTCGCGTTTATCCCCAAGGATTGGGTTGTGTCTTCTCTTTCCAAGTAGAATTGTCATCCCTAAGCAGAAAAAGTACAATATTTCTATTTATCCAGGGAGTTCGATCCTCGTGGAAGACAGTTGCTTTAGTTAAATCCCATTTGAGTTCATACCTCAATGGTCGAGTCTTGCTTGATAGTTTCTCTTCGGCTACTTCCCGAATTGAACTTCGGTCCTTGGCAATCACACTATGGACATCTCCAACTTTTGAACATGGATTGAGCGTGCATTCATTTTGCACTTGCCTCCCTAGAAAAGGGTCTTTGTGAAAATCATCATTGAAGACAGGTACTTCTTCAACAGTCTACATTTGACCTATAAGCAATCTCTTTATTTGAGCAACTCGTTTTGACCAAGACTCTATTCAAAACGACACATGACAATCTCCACAAGACAGGTTATTCACCCTCAGTGGGTTTTTCGACATTATCAACTCGTCAAATGACATCTCTCTGGAAATCCATCAGAGAAGTTTGTCGAGGACATTACAGATACTTCTCTTTATTTGAGAATTCACAGAATATTTTACAACTACAACAATGACACTCCACAGGAATGTATTCCCCCAGTGAGTTCGCTGCACAAGTCTAAATGGCATCTCTTCGTAAATCCATTAGAGAAGTTTGCCGAAGACACTACAAGACATCTCTCTTTATTTGAGAGGACATATTTTGCAAATTAACCGACCCACATCTCTCCTGAAGATCCCCGGTAAAGTTTTGCAACCTCTAGTACATTATGGCTTACAGCCGAAGTTCTACAATCTACAATGACATCTACAATCTACAATGACATCTACAATCTACAATGACATCTACAATCTACAATGATATCTACAGTTTACAATGACATCTACAATCTACAAAATCTACAATCCCCTGTGAAGATGCTCTCACAAGTTTTCATCATTTCGAGTAAGAACTGAGACCCGTTCATGGCATCCAGACCATGAGGCGTGGGGAGGTTATTTCCAGAACTGAGACCCGTTCATGGCATCTAGACCATGAGGCGTGGGGAGGTTATTTCCAGAACTGAGACCCATTCATGGCATCCAGACCATGACGCGTGGGGAGGTTATTTCCAGAACTGAGACCCGTTCATGGCATCCAGGCCATGAGGCGTGGGGAGGTTATTTCCAGGACTGAGACCCGTTCATGGCATCCATACCATGAGGAATGGGGAGGTTATTTCCAGAACTGAGACCCGTTCATGGCATCCAGACCATGAGGCGTGGGGAGGTTATTTCCAGAACTGAGACCCGTTCATGGCATCCAGACCATGAGGCGCGGGGAGGTTATTTCCAGAACTGAGACCAGCTCATAGCATCCAGACTATGACGCTCAGGGAGGTTCTACATCAAGAGACTGAGACCGGCTCATAGCATCCAAACTATGACGCTCGGGCAGGTTCTACATCAAGAGACTGAGACCAGCTCATGGCACCCAGACCATGACGCTCGGGGAGGTTATACATTGTACTATTTCCAGTTGGATTTCAAAAGAAAAGAAAAAAAAATATATAAAAAAAATAGTGACCAAAAAAACAAAACAAAACAGAACTGAATTATTGATTCGATCAGAGAATTCACTTTGGATATTACCGTCATCTGGATTGCTCCGTGGTGATAATAAGTTATCCTTCGATTACAAGTTTCTCACCTGTTGTTAAAACACCATATTCTTGGCGTATGTGTTGCTGTTATACTTTGGATATTTCCCATTGGTGGTTGTATCCTGTCCCCGTGGAGTCCCGCTTCATTGAGTCTGTTACTCATTTGTTTCTCGCATGTCGTGTCTAGTTTTCTCCCCTATGGCGCCATTAATCCACAAGACCCTCTTTGTCTTGCATTTCATAACACTGCATATCATTTGCATACGGTGGCTTCTTATGGCCAAAAATCCGTGCAATGTTTGTATTTAAGTCCCTCCTATCTCGTCGAGACGAAGATTTCAATCTCCATATCTCCGAATAGAAGTAACTTAAATAGGGGCATCTGTTGCACCCTAATTTTTGACCTTAAGATCCCACCTCCTTACTATTGAAACCACTATTGTTCAAGTAATACCCCAAAATTTACCCTTATATTTAGTCGATTCATATCGCATATCATCTCATTTTTTGCATCAATTAACCATTAACGGGCTACGTAGTCTGTTTGTTTTGCAGGAATCGCATCAATAGCACTTTAACTGTGACAAGGGAAAAGTGGTCATTTTCACGTTGTTGCCGCCATTTTTTTTTGAAGATGAGTTGTCGCCAGATTTTGAGATAATTTAGACATTATTTCTGAGACATTCATTTGCCACATGGTCTGATTACATTAAGATGTCGATCTGGTTTGGTTGGTATCGAAGTGCTTCGTCATAAACACAATTGGATTGTTCCCAGTTCAAGTTTGTGCTTCTATTTTAAGTCGCTCCCAAACATTTATGATTCTATTAATTATGCGCGGCTTAATTTAGAGTGTTTGGTTGTGCCAACAATATGTACTGGAGTGCCAGAATTCGATTCGGGTGATTGCTAGATCCTTGTTCATGGATCTTATTAGGAACTATTTGATCAGTGAAAGTTAATTGAACATTTGATGTTAAAGTCAGGTTGTTTTAAACACAGGCAAACTATCATTTGAGAATGGGTTTTTATGATTGTTGGTGCATGCCCGCGGTTGGCACAGAAAAGTGATGGAATAATAGTGGAGAGATGTTGGTAGCTTATTCAAAAGGCATATGGTTTAAAGGCAAGAAAGTTAACCGAAATCCCGAGATCTCGCATTGTTATTAAGAAGTATTTTATGCTTTTAAATGTAAGGTTAAGACTTCTACTGGATATTCAAGTATTTGGAAGCATTCATTTGGACCTCATCAAACAAGTCATACGTGATGTACAAAATACCGAATTCATTCATTCAACATAAGGGAGGTACATCCAGGTATACAAATGAGTTTATTGCAAAACAGGTCATACTCATTTCCAAAATAGCACGTATGAAAATAACTACCAAGTTACAAAACTCTGTTTACACACTAAAATCAACTAGGAATGCATCAAACTAAAGCTAAACCAATCTATGAGCAAAGCATGTGTGAAAAAAGGGAGAAATGCTCAAATGCCTTGAGGAATAGGTGGCTCGGTTCTTTTTGACAGCAGGTGCTTTCTAGTGATAGAACAGCCAAATCTCAATATTCTAATGACAGTTCATTGCCTGCTACTCTTCCAGAATATTGATAAGTTTGGAGGCGATGTTTATCACTCAGCTGTTACTGTTACGAATGAAATACTCCATAAAAACCCTACATGTTTCTCCATTCTGCACGATATAGGTCTTCCTGATGCTTTTTACCGTCAACTGGATTTGAATTACTTCTTTCATGCATTCCGATTTGTCTTGGGGGCCATTTGTCTTAATACCAAAGGTTTGTTGACATCTTCACAAGTAAAAGGAGGCTATTGTTCCTCTGGAAAATTCTGTGGAGGAACTTCCACGATAGGTATCTTCACTGAGAGGTACTGGTGTTGACCTTATCTTTGAGATCATCAATTGCATCCTTTAGAGACGGTAATGCTACATGATCTGCAGGAAAAGCCAATAAGGACAGTGCAATGGAAGCTGATTCTGAAGATAAGGAAAACGAAAACCATTGCTACCTGGTAGGGATAAGGGGCGAGTGGTTTGTTCCGCTATGCATTCTTCATTTGATAGTATTGGTTCACCGGGCTATAGAAAATGCTGAAACTTGTCGTTTGTTTGTTGAGTCTTTATCGAAGCTGTTATTACAACCAGCTATTGCACAACCCTCAGATGGCATGTCTATTGTTTTGCATAGCACCATGATATTTAAAGGATCTGCACGACGTCACTCCGCTCCACCGGCATCATAGAAGAAGTGGGAACGACGCCGCATATTCCTACCTGTCAAAAGAAAAGCAGTCAGTAATCAGAACACAATTTCAGACACGAGTCAAAGCAAATAACAAGATGAGCGGAATTAAAATTCAGCCCTTAGTTTAACTCATCATCGGCCGTGAAACTCGAGCGGCTGGAAGGGCAACGGCCGAAGCTGGTTACTGACTCCCTACCGAGCGTCGAGAATAATAGAATTGCAAGCAAACAATAATTTGGGACAAGTTCTCAACATCCTTCGAAGCCGCCATCCACATTCAAGGGGGCAACCACATCCAGATTTTCAGTTTAGACCCAAAGTTATCATCACTGAAGCTTTCGGTAAAATCCAGACATAACCAAAGGCAAATGGCAGCAATATCGTTTTCTCGACGGTTCAGACTGAAATGTCTTCATCACCGCGTCAAACCTTTCTCGGCGGCACTGATCCGACAATACCCGAATCACCAGTTCTCTCTGAAAGAAGAAGAAGAAAAGTTAGTGTATGATCAAAATAGAAATCAGTTCCTTAGTAAATAATCCAAACTGGATCAGAATCCGAATCCGAATTGCAGTTACACCAGATGTCTAAACCAAAAAGGCATCAAGAAGAAAACAGTTCGAAATCCCTGAATAGGAAAGAACCAAGTATCCATATCAGACAAGCCAAATAAAATCTGTTTCAAAACAAGTCCAGGAAGGGAAAGAAAATCCAATCATATCAGAAAGAATGCTAATCCAAAATTAGAATGAATCCAATCATCAAATTTCAGTGAAAAGTAACGTAATCAGAATTTATCCAAGCCCAATGAAATCAGAAGAATATAAAAAGGGAACAATTTCACCTGTGAAAACCCTAACAAAGAGGGATAATCAACGGCGCAAGCAGAAAACCCTAGCCATAAGGGTCCGTTCATCAACAAACAAGATATCAAACGAGCTCATCGTAAAACCGCGGCAAACAAACAAGCTGCAACAAAAGTCTCGCATAACCATCACCATGAGCAAACAAACCGAAGGAGACCGCCACCGCCGTTCATCAAAACGACGGACAATCAACTTTGAGGCTCAGATTATAACATCATCATCGCCTTCATCATCGTTAACGATCACCGAAACCCTACCGTGGAACCATAAACGTATGCCACAACGTGTTTTTCTCATGATTTTTATGTTTTATTTCCAGATTAGAAAAAAAGATGAAGAGAACGTGAGAGAACATAAAGCAAAACGAAGAGAACATGAAGAAAAATGAGGAGCGCCACTGATGGAATCAAGGGCTTCAAACCTTAATGCATTCCTTTCATTTCGTTTGCAAGTCGGGTTGGGTCCGGGAGTGATGACCGACCCAACCCCCTTTTTTATTATTTATTGTTTTTTTGTTTTATTTTATTCTGTTTTATAACCAAAAACTTTTTTTCTCAAATTAATTAAAACTCTTGTTTTTTTCAAATAATAATTTTTTTTTAAAACGTTAAAATAAAACATGTTTTTAACTAACATTAAGATTTTTTTAATTAAACCAATTGTTCTTTTAATGATTAAATCCTTTTCCAAAATATCATCACTAAAACTCCCTTTTTAGAATAATTAACCAAACTTTTACTTTTTTATTAATAAACTTTTTTTTTAACTCAATTAAAATTAATCTCTCTTTTCACAAATTTAAATCCTTGGTTAAATTTCACAAGACCATAAAAGTCCTCCAAAATCCATACGGTTTGTTCCTCATCCAATTTTGATTTCGTTTCCATCTAACCCCGTACGCTAACAGTTTCTGTTTGTTCGGTTTTTGCAGCTGTTCATATTTATTGAAATTTATTTTCATTTTAAGTATTATTATAATTGTAACTGCTTATGGGATGTAACCTTTTGTGAACAATTGTCGCATTTATCTTTCCGCACTTTATTTTCGGTCATTGTATGAATATTTACTCTTCTCGCATTTTCTTTACCGTTAATTTCACTCCTCCGAAGGAATTAGGTCTAGCCGTTTGACCGCCGTGTCAATAGTCCTCACTTTCAACCCTTACACCTTTACAAACCCTAATTTTCATACATGTCTCGCCGTGGACAAAATTACCCCTTACCCTGCTTTAGGTCAAAGAGTTGTCGTACTCTGTTTTAGGGTTTCCCGCCGTGGAATCCCTAATTTAACCCTAATTTCAATTAACTTTTTCAATATAGAGATCGGATTTTCTACACTCCACGTAAGCGTGTCCTTAAGATGCATTTATTCCCCATTGAAACCTTGACCACAGTCAAGACGTTTCTAACCTCCCTTTTGAGGGGAACTACAGATACTCTGATTCCATTCCCGTCAGGATATGTAGGCACAAGATGCAACGTCTTGGCGAGTATACTTAGGACTAACCCCTTTAGGTCTTTCTCTTTACCTTTAACCCTTAGCATTACCCTTAAGCAGATAAACCATAGCAATAAACAAACATAAAATAAGAGGTTCCTGTAGAATACTACAGAAACTTAGGATGCTAGTACCTTCCCTAAGTTTAACCAACCCCCGAACCTAAAACTCTCTAACCTTGCATGTTCATTGCATTGTGGGAATATCGATATTTATCTCTTCCTTTGGACAAATTAAAGATCGGTTGCAAATGAATAAAGATTCAAGCTAATTAATAGTTTGATATCCAAATTTCACCGCGACAGTTCTGTGCGAATCTGGAACTTCATTTTTTATGGTTATGTGAGAAGCATTAACCCATCTCTCTTTTATACTCTGTGTGAATCCGAAGTTTTTGTCGCCTTTGCTTTTTATACTCTGTGCGAATCTGAAGTCTTTACTTTTATTACATTCAATTATCTATTTACTCTGTGCGAATCCAGAGCATACCTTTCATTGAAATTTTTTCATAACCTTTGGTTTGTTCCGTGAGAAGGCAGAACTAACCATTTTCCTAAAATATCCCTAGTGAGTAAGTCTACCTTACTTTTTTCAATCCCCAGCAAACCTCATTGATAGTCATCTCAATAATCCCCTCAAAGTTCATTTCACATTTCACCAATAACATAGAGTCCCGCATACATGTATTCATACGTATGGATGACACCCGAGCATTTTTGTTTCCATTCTGGAGTTTACTGTGTTTCGTTCACTTTGGCGTTTATTCCCCAAGTGGTCAGGTTTATCATCTCTCTCCAAGTAGAGTCATCAGCTTTAAGCATAAAATGCACATCCTTTTTAAATTCTCCATTGAGATTGATCCTCGTGGATGATGGTTGCTTCTGTTATTTTCTCCATGTTTGGATAAGATAAACCCCATTTGAGTTCATTCCTCAATGGTTGGAGTCTTTTTTGACCGTTTCTTTCTGGCTTGTTCCTAGATTGAACTTTAGTCCCTCGCAAGTGTTACTTTGGTTAGGTCGTCGAACCTAGTTTGTACATGCATTTATTTTGCACTGTATGGAAGAATCTTTTACAAATCCCCATTGCGGATAAGTGGCAATCTCTTTTGATAAGCTTATCCATTATTGTTAATAAGTGACAATGTCCCTTGAGAAGCTTGTTTCCTTTTGCCTTTTTTCCAACAAGTGGCAGTATCTTTGAGAAGCTTGTTGTGCTATTATGATAAGTGGCAATCTCTTTCGTTAAGCTTATCCTTTGTCAGATAAGTGGCAATCTCTTTCGAGAAGCTTATCCCTTTTTCCAACAAGTGGCAGTCTCTTTTAGAAACTTGTTTTACTATTATGATAAGTGGCAATCTCTTTTGAGAAGCTTATCCATTTTTGTTAACAAGTGGAAGTCTCCATTGAGAAGCTTGTTTCCTTTTGGTATTATGATAAGTGGCAGTCTCCTTTGAGAAGCTTATCCCATTTTTGTCAACAAGTGGCAGTCTCCCTTGAGAAGCTTGTTCCCTTTTGCTATTATGATAAATGGATGTCTTCTTTGAGAAGCTTGTCCCATTTTTGTCAACAAGTGGCAGTCTCCATTGAGAATCTTGTTTCCTTTTTCTATTATGATAAGTGGTAGTCTCCTTTGACAAGCTTATCACATTTCTGTCAATGAGTGGCAGTCTCCCTTGAGAAGTTTGTTTCCTTTTGCTATTATGATAAGTGGCACTCTCCTTCGAGAAGCTTATCCCTTTTCTTCGAACAAGTGGCAGTCTTTTTGAGAAGCTTGTTTTGCTATTATGATAAGTAGCAATCTCTTTCGAGAAGCTTATCCTCTGTCATTATAAGTGGCAATCTCTTTCGAGAAGTTTATCATTTTCCAACGATAAGTGGCAGCCTCTTTGAGAAGCTTATCCTTTCTTGGTGGTGTGTAAGTCCCTTACGACGATAAGTGACAGTCTCTTTTGAAAAGCTTATCCAAAGGGTGTTTCCCCGTGAAGTCCAATTATTTTGACGTACACAAGAGCTTAAATACCATATATATTTCTTGATGTTTCCTGAAGATCTCGCTTGATCTCTTCGTTTTAAGGAATTTCCAGAAGCTCAGATGTTTACTTTTGTTTAAACTTCAGCATTTGCTTGCATGATCCTATTGGTATAAGGATCATGCTTTACCTTTTGTCCTAGAGTGTCAACCGATTATGCCTAAACTTATTGATCGATAACTTTAGATTTTCCCAGTTGTTTCTTTTCCCCAATGTTTAGTCATCCCCAGTGAGTTTTGCTACTCACTGTGTTGACTTTATCCCTGTGTATTTTCTTTCTCTTTCTATTTTGCATGTATCATCCCATCATTATCATCATGATAAAGTTCATTGCATGTCAGCATTACATAGTTTTTTTTTGTCCATGGTATAACATGTCATATGCATTCAGGATCGAAATTCAGGTCTTCTTGGTATTTAACTATCTCCCACTATGATCATATGAAGAATAACCTTCTTCCTACTCTCTAGTTGAAGATATTTAAATAGGGGCAACTGTTACACCCTAATTTTGACCCTGAATCGCCAGACTATTGCACTTTCATCATCTATGCATCTTATCCTTTATTCATGCCATCTAACCATTGTGCATTTAGAATTTGTACCTTTTGTTTCTGTGTTATCTAAGCTCAAGTTTTGCAAGATCGAATCAAGGATTAGGAAATGTTATCAAGTCAAGGATTTAGTTCTCAGCAAGCCATTGTTTCATCAATGTGCACTCAAGGCGAAGATTATGGTTTCTCAGCCTTTGTGTTTAAAATGGGTGAGTATCATTTAGTTGAGTTTTATTCGAGGCTAGCAGGTTCAATGTACGTGAAGTATAGTTATCAGGTCAAATGTATGTATGGTGTGGTTTTAAATTCAATGGGAGTTTGACCTAATCTTGGTCAAACAAATGATTTGCTTCAGTATCAAGTTATCAGGTTATGGCAATGGCAGTTGTTGCAGGGTGGATAATCATCAAAGCCATATCACTTTCAATTAGGGTTTTGGTGCAGTAGTGGCATAGTTCATATCTCGAGTCATCTGTGTCAGTGGCTATTTTGAAGATAAGTGTGGATTGAATACAAGTACTTGTGTTTGAGGATCTGGATCAAGGTTTATCTGATGAGATAAAGTTGCATATCCATCAAAAAGTCAAGACATCTGGTCAATATTTCAAGTCATTCACAAGTCTTGATTATTGTGGTTCGCATTTCTGTCATGGGAGAATTCAAGCTTTCTATTCAGATCAAGACCATTTCAAAGGTGAGACCAGTATGTGTTGTCACTTCTCATGAAATTGATTCAGGATTTCAATACATTTCTGGTATGATTTTGGTGAAGAGTTCAAAATGCTGAAATTTGGTTTCAAGGATGATTTGTTAGTTCAAGTCAGGAGTGTCAGTTATTCAGGTCTTGTTTCAAGTGGTTCAATTTTAGCCATTTTTCAATATTTGAATCAAGATTCTTTCCGAATTTCATATCAAGTTCCAAATTTGCAAGTTTCATCCAAGATTCAATCTCAAGTTCCATTACAAATTTTCAAATTCCAAAATTCAAATCAAGTTCATTCCAATTCAAGATCCAAACTTCAAATCCATAAATTTGTGAATTCATTTCATATCAAGATTACAAATTTCATTCAAGTTGCAATTCATAATCAAGTTTCAAGTCCATTCAACCTTCAAGTTGCAAATTCAAGTTCAATTCTAATTCCTCTCAATTCAAATTCCATGACAAAGTTACAAATCTCATGACAAAGTTTCAAGGCCCATCACAGTTTCAATTTCCATTTCAAATTTCAATATTAAATCCATAATCCAATTTCAAACTTCCTTTCAAAATTTCAATTTCCTTTCAACTTCATTCAAATTCAAATTTTCTTCCAATTTTTTTTTCAAGTTACAAATTTCAATTCCATCAAAGGTTTCTAGCTTCATGCCTTTCCAAATGCAAGTTTCAAGTTCACACTGTTGCAGTGAGAATCGTGATACCAAGCTATTGACTAACTTGAATCTTAATTCATCAAATTCACAACTGGACTTTAATTTATCCAAAAAGGAAAGGTTTAAAGAAAGAAAAACCTATAAAAATGCAAAGCAAAAAAGCAAGGCTTAAAGCTAAGCAAAGAGAGATCTAAAGGTTCGGGGGTTGGTTATGCCTAGGGTAGGTATTTCACTTCCTAAACATCTGTAGTACTCTACAGGAACCTCTTGTTAATATTTGTGTTTGCTAAAGTTTGCTTGCTAAAGGAAATGTGCTAAGGGTAAAGATATAAAGGTTGAAACAAAGGAAAAAAGAAAAGGTTGGAAAAAAAGAAAAAAAGAAAAAGGTTGCTCGCCAAGGATCGGGGCCTTGTGCCTACGTATTCTCAAAAGGTACTTTGAGAAATCAGAGCGTTCGTAGTTCCCCTAACTAAGGGGTGAAGAACTCTTATGTTAAATGGAAGGGAATGTCCACGGCGGGACGATTAAATAGAGCACGGCGACTCTAAGGCTAAAGTTGTAAATGTAAACACGGGAAGCTTCCATGGCGGAACGAATAAATAGAGCACGGCGACTCCAAGCCTAAGTTGAGATTATTATGATAGAGGATGTCCACGGCGGGACAACTACTTAGAGTACGACGACTCCGATCCTAAGGCTAGGATAAAGGGATAAAAATATGAATCATATGTCATGTGAAAATACTCATTAACACAAGAATTTAGCAACAAGAACCACTTAAAAATGATTTAAAATGGAGAAGTTATGTGGTTTTTAAGTTTGTAAACAAAACATGAAAATCTAAATGATAAAAGGAATAAAATGCACATGGTAAGACAATGAATCAAACAAATTTGATTATTTAAACATGTTAACAAAAATTTATGAATAATACAAGATCAATATCACAAGAAAAAAATCAAGTTACAAGTTGAAAAAGTTCAAGAACATCATGGTAGAAAAAAAACCTAAAAATAGCCATGGTAGCATGTGGAATGTAAGTGGAAAGTTCACATTTATGAGTTTTAGGTTTACCTTTTGAAGCAAACTTAAGCAATAAGAAAACTAGAGATCTTGAGAGCTCTTCCAAGATTTTGTTACATAAGGGTGGAAGTGACTTGGGTAGCTTCAATACATCATACTTTATGTGTTTGAAGTGTTTCTTGAGTTGGAAGAAATTTGGAAATGGTTTCAAAAGGTGTTTTTCAAAAGCAAATTTTGAGGGATTTTGGAAACTTAATGAGATTTTGCAAGAACTTGTGATTGTGTAAGGAAGGGAGTTCTAGCTTGTTTCTAGCATGGAACTTGTATGTTTATGATTTAGGAAGTGAGTTCTATTTATAGACAAAGGCCTTGGATCAAGGTATGGGCAAAAGTGAAGCAAATTGCCAATTTTAACCTTCCATCATGAAAATCTTTGAGTTTTCTAATGCAATCTTCATCTTTATCTTTAAGCCACTCTACTAAGATATTCTCCATACCCTATATATCTTTTTCATCATGCTTGATAGGATATGAGGTGACTTGTTGAATTAAAGTTGATGATTTGACAATGGTAGTCACCTTTTTCTCTTTCTTCACTATTCACTTTTGCAACTTGCATTAAATAATGATTTCCTTTGATCTTTGTGCCATTTTCATGGGAATTGATGTAAAAAGGTTTATTATCAATATAAACATCATAAGTGAGGCTTAGTCTTTGATTAACATCGATTTGAAGAGGTTTTGGAATCAAAAGAACTCATGCTGACCTGGTTTTGCAGTGTGAGTTTTTGCCAACTTGTGGACCTTGGTTATCTCTAACCAGGAAGAGTTATGGAACCCACTTGTACT
This sequence comes from Lathyrus sativus, assembly GCA_963859935.3. Lineage (NCBI taxonomy): Eukaryota > Viridiplantae > Streptophyta > Magnoliopsida > Fabales > Fabaceae > Lathyrus > Lathyrus sativus. The sequence continues at coordinate 590,487,929 of OZ012739.1, read as the reverse complement.
TTTTAGAAAGCCCCAATTAGATACTAAAATATTTATGGTTATTTTAGGAACTCATTCCTCTTGAAACTAGGTCAAAAACCCTTGTGTGTTTAAGGAGTTATGGCTTTGCCCTTTTCAAAACTTTAATTTCCCAACTTTTTGATTACTTCTCGATTCTTGATAAATTGGTCACAAAACTTCATGATTAGATATTAAATGATGTTGGGAACATATTTGGATTCAATTTTGGGTTAAAACCCTGTTGGTCAATGGGTTGACTTTTCAGTCAGACGAACCGAACGATTGAAAACCTCTGAATCGACTATTGGTGTCCTGGGTTCCCTGAGGCTTTGAAACTTCTTGTGGGGACTTCAATAAGTCATATGAACTTCATGGACCATAATTACATCATTGGAGCACCTTTTAAATCAAAAGTCAAACCACAGTTGACTTTTCCTGATCAGAAACCCTAATCGGGGATCCTGAACTGCATTGTTCCTGATCTTTGTGTGAAAACCCCAAATTGGATTCATGATTATCCCAATGTAGTATTCTTGATCGTGTAGAGACTTGTTTCATAGCGAAACAATACAATGCATTGACTGATTAAACTGTCGAACCCTCGATTCCCAACTGTACAGAATCCTGATTCGCCTGTAACTTAACAAAGACAAACCTGAAATATGTTATGGTTAGATAAACAAATGAATATGATCCTAAAATGGTGATGAAGATCTAAGGGGTCAAAATTTGGGGTGCAACACACACTAATTCATAATTTCATTCCAAATTCAAGATTCCAAATTTCATTTCAATTCACAAATACCATTCAAGATTCATCTTCAATTTTTTTAATCCAATTTCAAATTCTATTCAATTCTTCAAATTCAAGTTCAAGTTTATTATTCCATTTCAAAATTCAAATTGTCAATTCTATTCAATTCCAATTTCAATCTGATTTTATTTTCAATTCAAATTTAATTCCAAGTTCAGGTTCAATCTCAAATTCATGTATAAGTTACAAATTCATTTTCATTAAAAAAAATAATTCAAATTAACATTCAAATCCAATATCATTTCTAAGCCCAATCTCATTACATTCCAAAAGTCTAAGTTTTAACAAGTTCATTTACACACCAAAATGTTACAAAAGTCATACCAAAAACCCAACCATAACTAGATGTTTCTCCTTAATATCCCACTCACATCATGAAAGTATACTCTCTCAGTATCGGTTTGAAAGAAAAAGAACAAAAACAGGTTTTGAGACCCTGTCATCCTTTTTTAGCTCACAACATTCTTGACCCAAGTAGGACCCTTAATTAAAATAGAAGTAAATGCACTCAAGTTAGCATTCTATGATGCTACTAACAATACACACTTGTATCATGCAGTATGTAATACCCCAAATTTTACCCTTTCTTTTTTATTTTATTTTATTTTTTTATTTTATTTTAAATTCTTATTTAATAAATTAACCTTTTTTTTTTAGATCTTGTTTTTTTTAACTAATAATAATTTAATTAAATTTTTTTTATATAACTTTACTAACGTTTTTTATTAACTTTTTTTTTCTTTTTTCTTTTCTATTTAGTTTATTTATTTAAATCATTTTAAGCTCTTCTTACTAACTTTTAGGATTTAGATTAAAATTTAACTTTTTTTTTTCTTTTCTTTAAGAGTAAATTTTTTTTATAACCTTTTTTAAATTAATTTCTAACACATTTTTTTAATCAGATTCTAATACTTTTTTTAAAATAAAAATCTAACTTTTTTAAAAGCTAAATTTTTTTTTCTAACTTTTTTTAAAGCTAAATCTTTTTTTTCTAACTTTTTTAAAGTTAAATATTTTTTTCTAACTTCTTTTTAAAATTAAATCTTTTTTCTAACTTTTATAAAGTTAAATCTTTTTTTCTAACTATTTTAAAAAATTAAATCTAACCTTTTTTTTATAAATTAAATCTATCCTTTTTTTTAAAATTAAGATCTAAATTCCTTTTAAAATTAAATTCTAACAGTTTTTAAAATAATTCTAACATTTTTTAAAATCAACATTCAAATATTTTTTATTTTAAAATTCTAACTCATTTTTTTTAAACTTAAAATTCTAATTTTTATTTAACTTGAAACTCTTATTTTCTTTGCTAACTTTTTAAATTTAAATCCAACACTTTTTTAATCAAATCCAATCCCAATGAATTCCAGATGGAGCAAAATCAAATCAATCAGATCATATCATCATCATAAGAAAATCAGATCTAAATATCACCATCACCATCATTGAATCAAATCTGAAATCATCATAAAAATTCATTCAAATCAAATCAGAGATTGAAAAAGATTGAGATATTCAAATCAAATCTGAGATTGAAAAAGATTTAAAAATCAAGTATAAAAGGACCCTCAGAAGCAACAAAACGGGGGGATCGACAAGCATCAAAAACTCTTACAGTCTTCATCAAAAGTAACTAACTCTTCTTTTTTTTAATTTCTAATCTTTTTTATATCTTTTTTCAAAATTTCTACCATTTTTTCTTAATTAAAATTCTAACATTCTAACTCTTTTTTTATTAAAATTCTAACATTTTCTCTTTTATTTTCAAACTTTTATTTTTATTTTCTAACCTTTTTTTTAAAAAACCAAATTTCGAAGTTCTAATTTTTTTTGCTAACTTTTAATTCTAACTTTTAATCTATTTTCTTTTTCTTAATCACATTAAAAACTCTAACTTTTCTAAATTTCACCCAAAAAAAAACCTAATTCCCTTCTAACTCTTTTCTAATTACCTAAATTCTCATCGTCTCAAAACGTTCATCACTTAACTTTTAATTATCGTCAACTCCAATTTTCATCCTTCATTCCTAACAGTATTCTTGATTATCCATGAACCTGTTCACTAATATTTATTTATTTATTTTTGTATTTATTTTTATATTTGTACATAATCTAACATCATCGTTGCTATTTCATATTCCATTATCACTTGTATATTATCGCCATCTTCTTTGCATATCAATTTTTATTGTTTATTAATTTTTCGCTAACATCCTCATTTTTAAGATCCAAATTTCTAACTTTTTTCTTGTTTCGTTAAAATTATAATTTTCTACTTAAATTCCTAACATTCCCGTCTAATTTTTTGTCTAACCCCGTATAATAACAGTCTCGGTTTGTTTTGGTTTTTTGCAGCTGACTAAGTTCAATTGATTTTATTTTCACTTTAAATATTCAATTATCATATTTGTAACTGCTTATGGGATGTAATTTTGCGAGACAATTGTCGCATTTATCTTTCCGCACTTTATGTTCTGCCATTGTATGTTTATCGCGTCTTTACCAATAATCTCACTCCTCCGAAGGAATTAGGTCTAGCCGTTTGACCGCCGTGTCAATAGTCCTCACCTTCAACCCTTACACCTTTTCAACCCTAAATTTTCACAAATGCCTCGCCGCAGGCAAGATTACAATTTTACCCCTAGCATTAGGTCAAAGAGCCGCCGCGCTCATTTTAGGGTTTCCCGCCGTGGAATCCCTAACCTAACCTAACCCTAATTACAACTTAACAATTCAACGTAGAGATTGGGAGTTTCTACACTCCACGTAAGCGTGTCCCTAAGATACGTTTATTCCCCTTGAGACCTTGACCACAGTCAAGAAGTCTCTAACCTCCCTTTTGAGGGGAACTACGATTACTCTGATTCCACTCCCGTAAGGATACGTAGGCACAAGGTGCGATGTCTTGCCGAGTAAACTTAGAATTAACCCCTTAGGTTTATTTTCTCACTTTTAATCCTTTTGTACATATACCTTAAGCAAATAATAAAGCAAATGAGTAAACATTTGAACAAAAGGTTCCTGTAGAGTACTACAGAAGTTTAGGATGCTAATACCTTCCCTAATCTTAACCAACCCCCGAACCCTAGATCTTTCCCCGCATTGTGTTTACGATGCAAAATAGGTTTTCCCTCTTTTGACCTTTTCCTTCGGATAAATCAAAGAGCGGTTGTGAATTGAATTGCGATTCAAACTCATTAATAGTTTGTGATCCTATTTCCACCGCAACAGAAAAATGGCGACTTCACTGGGGACTCTAAACTTTTGAGGGTTACCCCTAATTTGTTCATGTTTATTACTATTTGCTTTACTATTCATTTACATGTATATATTGTACTCTGATTTTGGGATGGTTCCTTGTGTTGTGAGATAAGTCCTACGCCCGGACTAGTGACATCATTATAGGATGGGGATATATTCGATGAGGCTTATAGGGAGTTGAATCCCGACCAAGATGATTCGAGAATCACCGCTCAGTTGAGACCTTTTCGAAAATGGTTCGGTTGAACGAGTAATCGTGAAAACTTTTTCCATGGTCGATTGGAGTCTGTGATATTGGGAACCGTAGTACCTTTACACCACCTTGGCCTTATTTAGGACGTAGTGCGGGAGCTATGTGGGAGTAATCCTACAACGGTTGCTACGCGATACTACACTCAAAAGAGGTTCTCTTGAGAATATTATTCACCCCCGAGTCAGTCGGAAGGTTGATAATATCCGAAAGATGGGCTGATGACTTTGGGCACTTTGTAGAACCTTGTTCGGCAGGTACAACTAACCTATAGTACACTCCTTTTGGGATGGGTAGACCTTGACTCCGCTCACGTTCCTTTAACCTAGGACTTTGTGTGTTTTCATGCATTGCATCCATAAAGCATCTCATTGCATTGTATTTCATGGAGTTCAAACATCATTTATGGATATCGCGGGATACCATAAATAAAAAAATAAAATGAAAAAGCAAGAAAAAGATTTCTTTGGTACCCCACGACATTCGTAAATGTTTGAATTCCATGAAATCTTCATTTGCATTCACATTTTAGCATCATACTTTTGCATTGCATATGTCTCCCGATTTCTCATGCTCGGTTCTCTCACCCTCCAGTTTTGTCACCCTGAGTTCTCTGCATCAATACGACCCTTCAAAAGAATGAAAGATCAAAACCAAGAGATCAACCGTGTCAACCATGAATTCGAAGATCTTCGAGGAAGTGTAGGGCAGATTTTGGAGATGTTACGAGCTCTTAGTGTGAAGGTGGATGCTCAGTCTACTGTTGTTTCTAAGACTAATACCGTTATGGAACCTCAACCAGCTGTTACTGTCGAGAATGTACCTCCTCACGGTCTTCAATCCGGTTTGGTGCCTCCCAGTGCTCGACCAGTTCGACGAGCTACCCCTCCAAAGTGCAAAACTCCTAACTCCGATCATGGTAAAGGACCTACACGTTCAAAGAACCGCAAAAAGGCTACTCCTCAACCTTTACAATATCAGCAGAGTTATGTTCAAGGTTATCCGTTTCTATATGTTCAACAACCCTATGTAGCTACTGTTGCACCTCCTTTCGATCAGCAGTTTCCTGCATGCCAGCCTGTACAGTCAGCTCCGGTATATCAAGCGCCGGTTCATCAACAACCTTCCGGTTATCCGCCCATGCAAGTTCCTGTCAACCGTCAACGAGTGCCCAACGCTCCTGTTCATCAACAATCACAGAATCAGGTTCCTTATCCCCGTAAGAGGCAGTATAAACCTTGTCCTCCAATTCCGATAACTTTCACTGAGTTATACGCCCACTTGGTACAACAAGGTCTGATTACCACCCGTACTTTGGGTCCTCCGCCTAATCCGTTACCTGCAGGTTACAACGCTGCCGCTCATTGTTTATTTCATGAGGGTGCGCCCGACCATGATCTAGAGAATTGTTATGCTCTTAAGAAGGTTGTCAGAAATCTGCTAGAAACGAAGAAGTTGTCTTTTAGCGATGCTCAGATAAAGATCGAGACTCCTCTCGGGACCCCTCACTTGTCGAGTTCGAATTCTGCAAAGCATGCTACTCCTGTGGCAAAACAGCCGAATCCAGTAATTATTCAAAGGCCTAGCTCGCTTCATTTCAGTAACCCTCAAGATGATATGACCGGGATCAACAAAGAATCTGGGAAAGTTATTTTGAAGCAACGACTGAAAACTGTTGAAGATGTGACCAGCATAACTGGGGCAAGTCATAATGACTCACAGTGATCATGAACCAGACGTCCTTTCCATTGAGGCTCCGCCAAAGGAAACTGTTACTCTTGAATGCAAGATTCTATAAACATTTAGAAGGATTTTTCCGACAGTTCATTTGTTTATTTATATGTATTTCTCTTTGATTAAGCATATTTAGCGTGTGCGAACTTGTTTATCACGCATATGTTTGTCTTGAATAAGTCCATTCGTTTCACTCATTCAAAAATAGTTTTCATAAATTACAATGCCAACTTTACCCGATCTCTTATCCTGATGGAGAATTGGGAGGAGGATGATGAACCAAAAACGTCAAATCTCTTGTCGTATGCTTTCAATTAAAACCTGCTGATGATGTAAGGCATTGTTTCAAATCCCAAACACTGGAGATATAAGGATGTTAATCCCTAGTCAACCTCTTCGAGCCTTGAAGTAGGAGTTTTTCTTTCTTTTAAAAACCTTCATCCTAACCTGGGGCAGGGTAGTTTTTCAGTTAAACCGATCGAGCGCTTAGATCCTCAAAAAGGAAGAGCAAACCTTCGAGAATTTATCCTTAGCATCTTAAGAAGTCCAATACAATGACTATCACTCGGTTACCTAAGGAGTGGGGCAGTCACGAGCCTTTCAAAAGATTTACACGACTTGTGCATAAAAGAATATTCAAAAAAATAAGAGTCCGCTAAGTCAAAACCTATGAAGGAGACTTAGGCGAAACTGGGGCATCCCGCTGGACTACAAAGTCAGATCAAAAGACGTTGTCCAGGCAAAAGTTAGGGAATAAAAGCAAAACAAGAGGGTAGAATAAATAATCCCTAATAAAAAACAAGATTGTGTGACCAATTGCCGTTAGAAATAGGTGAGTGACTGCCATGTCCAAAGCCTTGATAAGTTCTCGACCATAGCAAATCCGCTTGAGATATGAGTGTTCGTATCCGATTAACTGAATTAGGATTGGAGAACATCACGAAGAAGGGGTGGGTACAAATATAACTTTGAGCCTTTATCCTTTGTTTCTTAAACCGTGAACCGAGCCACGATACAACCTTTAAAAGACCTAATTGAAGTAGGACTTCGGTTGAAAGCATACTTGACAAGATCACGTTTCCTGACTCCTACGAGCTATGCTAAAAAAAAAATTCATGTTGGCATTATAATTAAAACTTATATCCCGACTAGTGATTTCGGTCACAAGTTTCAAGACAAATATATGTGTACATTGACAAGCTCAGGATAGGCATTTCAGGCATGACGACTTTGCTTGATATCTTAGAGATTTATATATGGACATAACCCATGGAACTTTAAGATCCTGCTAAACAGGGGCAGGCAGTTTCCCAATTCGCTTACCAACGCGAGTCTGACGTTCTTAAGAGCTATTTCCCAAAGATTTCGTCGTAACACGATTAATTTGTGCCAGTTACGTCGAGACCTGACAAATCTCTCAAAGAGTTTGAGAACAATGGGGCAATCGGACTCGGTGTTCTCTATAAAATCCTCTTGAGATGACCCTACCTCGCAACGCAAATATCCTGGGGCATCGTGTTTTTTGAAGAAACAAATGGCGACTACTGTAAGGGCCTTCAAGATCGAAACTATGTGGTTTCACAACTTTCTTCATGCACCCGATGGATTTTACTCACGGCGGCCTTCGTTCCCCAGTAAATCTCAGTGTTGCAACAGGCTCCTAAACTATTGCCTCATCACAGTCCCCAGAGAGACTATAAGCTGACAACTTTTTCTTGGGTAACTCGAAAGTGGCCCTCAGGTTTTCTTCTCCCCATGTGAAGACATGATACTGTGCACTCAAGCAGATTACTTTCTCCCCAGAGAATTCAGAACTTTAAAACCAGATGTGGTTCTACCATTGATCTTTCTTACCCATGATTGACGTATTGGTTGCAGAGAACGCAGGGTATCTCCGTCGGGATGTTTATTTCATCTCTCGTCTCTAGTCTGTTTTGTCAGCATACGCAGGGGCATAAGCCTCACATGCCTACTTCATATACTCATACTCATTACATATTCATTTCACATACTCATTACATACTCATTACATACTCATTTCATAACATCCTGCATATTTACATACATAGACATCAACATACATTCATATTAACATATTTATTATCATACGCGATAACATGCACAGGTTCATCGTGTCTCCATCATTGGTCGTTACCGCCGAGTAACTGGGGTTTGCCCATTCTCTCCAAATAGATTGTCAGCCATAAGCATAAAATACTTACTTGTTTCCAGTTTCCCCACAGAGCTCGATCCTCGTGGATGACGGTTACTTCAGCTATCTTTCCTTACCAGGATAAGATATTTACCCTTTGAGATCGTTTCCCTCGATGGAGTCTTGATTACCAGTATTCTTTCTAGCTCGATCCTAGATTGAATCTCAGTTTTGTCGGTCGTCGATCCCAACCGGACGTGCATTTATTTTGCACCATCTAAAGATTTTCACCATACCATGGCAGATACGCGACTGTTTTCGCCCGAGAAGTTTATCACTGTACCCGGACGTGCATTTATTTTGCACTATCTTCAACTACAATCATTTACAGATACACGCCAGTTCACGCCTGGAAAATCTATCAGTACAACACTTTACAACACTTTACATCTTACAACATCGGTATACAACATTTCTCACCTAAGAAACCGATCCTATCTTCGTTATGACTCGCAGCAAATGGCCATCTCCATGGAGCAGTTGGGCTTCCATTTACCTGTCGTCTTGAAGTATGGGAGGTTTGAACCAAATCGTATTCAGGAGAGCACGATCTTGAAGTACGGGGAGGTTTGAGCGGAATCATATTCAGGAGAGCACGATTCTGAATTATGAAGAAGTTCATTTACCCTTTAGTAAAAGAAGGAGCGGAATCATATTCAGGAGAGCACGATTCTGAAGTATGAGGATGTTTAGTTAGCCCTTTTCATATTCAGGAGAGCACGATTCTGAAGTATGAAGAATTTCATTTACAAGAAAGAGCCGAATCATATTCAGGAGAGCACGATTCTGAAGTATGAGGATGTTCGGTTAGCCCTTTTCATATTCAGGAGAGCACGATTCTGAAGTATGAAGAATTTCATTTACAAGAAAGAGCCGAATCATATTCAAGAGAGCACGATTCTGCAGTATGAGGAAGTTCAATTAGCCCTTTTCATATTCAGGAGAGCACGATTCTGAAGTATGAAGAATTTCATTTACAAGAAAGAGCCGAATCATATTCAGGAGAGCACGATTCTGCAGTATGAGGAAGTTCAATTAGCCCTTTTCATATTCAGGAGAGCACGATTCTGAAGTATGAAGAATTTCATTTACAAGAAAGAGCCGAATCATATTCAGGAGAGCACGATTCTGACGTATGAGGAAGTTCAGTTAGCCCTTTTCATGTTCAGGAGAGCACGATCTTGAAGCATGAAGAAGTTTATTTATCCTTCAGTAAGAGAAGAATCAGAATCATATTCCAGGCGCCGACCTTAAATGCGAGAAGATTTATTTATCAGATAAGCAGCAGCCTCTTTATTTGAGTGCTTATTCATTTTGGCACATAAGTCCCTTCCAACGATAAGTGGCAGTTCTCCCTCGAGAAGCTTATCAGGGCATTTCCCATTAAAGTCCATTTATTTTGGCATACAGCCGGTTCTTTTCACCTTGTATATTTGCTACGGATTCCCGAATAGTCCGTTTGATCCTGTCACGAGAGATAGTTTACAAAAGCTTGGATGTTATTCTTTGCTCAATGCTCCAACATTCTGTGATCGATCTTGCAGTCGTACATGATCCAGTTTTACTTTTAGATTCCCCAGTGGAGGCCGTCTCATAGGTACCATCTCCATTTGAGAATCTCGTTCCTTTTCTAAAAATGACAATTGGACGTAGCCGTACCAGTTGACCATCATTTTAGGATTCCCCAGTGTTGTGCTGCTGTCCCAACGCGTCGTTTTCCCCAGTGTTTGGTCGTCATGTCCGTCCCATGCGCCGTCATGTCGTCTGTATCCTTGCATTTATCACTTGCATCTTACGCATCATACCATATTCACAGTGTGTCAGCATTACATTTCATTTCGTGTTATCCATAGCATTTTCATATCACTGCATCTAAGGGCAAAATTTTCGGTTATCTATATTTAAATCCCTCCACCATGATTCCTTGAGTCTCGGCCACTCAAATCATCCGGTGTAGTTATTTAAATAGGGGCAACTGTAATACCCCAAATTTTACCCTTTCTTTTTTATTTTATTTTATTTTTTTATTTTATTTTAAATTCTTATTTAATAAATTAACCTTTTTTTTTAGATCTTGTTTTTTTTAACTAATAATAATTTAATTAAATTTTTTTTATATAACTTTACTAACGTTTTTTATTAACTTTTTTTTTCTTTTTTCTTTTCTATTTAGTTTATTTATTTAAATCATTTTAAGCTCTTCTTACTAACTTTTAGGATTTAGATTAAAATTTAACTTTTTTTTTTCTTTTCTTTAAGAGTAAATTTTTTTTATAACCTTTTTTAAATTAATTTCTAACACATTTTTTTAATCAGATTCTAATACTTTTTTTAAAATAAAAATCTAACTTTTTTAAAAGCTAAATTTTTTTTTCTAACTTTTTTTAAAGCTAAATCTTTTTTTTCTAACTTTTTTAAAGTTAAATATTTTTTTCTAACTTCTTTTTAAAATTAAATCTTTTTTCTAACTTTTATAAAGTTAAATCTTTTTTTCTAACTATTTTAAAAAATTAAATCTAACCTTTTTTTTATAAATTAAATCTATCCTTTTTTTTAAAATTAAGATCTAAATTCCTTTTAAAATTAAATTCTAACAGTTTTTAAAATAATTCTAACATTTTTTAAAATCAACATTCAAATATTTTTTATTTTAAAATTCTAACTCATTTTTTTTAAACTTAAAATTCTAATTTTTATTTAACTTGAAACTCTTATTTTCTTTGCTAACTTTTTAAATTTAAATCCAACACTTTTTTAATCAAATCCAATCCCAATGAATTCCAGATGGAGCAAAATCAAATCAATCAGATCATATCATCATCATAAGAAAATCAGATCTAAATATCAACATCACCATCATTGAATCAAATCTGAAATCATCATAAAAATTCATTCAAATCAAATCAGAGATTGAAAAAGATTGAGATATTCAAATCAAATCTGAGATTGAAAAAGATTTAAAAATCAAGTATAAAAGGACCCTCAGAAGCAACAAAACGGGGGGATCGACAAGCATCAAAAACTCTTACAGTCTTCATCAAAAGTAACTAACTCTTCTTTTTTTTAATTTCTAATCTTTTTTATATCTTTTTTCAAAATTTCTACCATTTTTTCTTAATTAAAATTCTAACATTCTAACTCTTTTTTTATTAAAATTCTAACATTTTCTCTTTTATTTTCAAACTTTTATTTTTATTTTCTAACCTTTTTTTTAAAAAACCAAATTTCGAAGTTCTAATTTTTTTTGCTAACTTTTAATTCTAACTTTTAATCTATTTTCTTTTTCTTAATCACATTAAAAACTCTAACTTTTCTAAATTTCACCCAAAAAAAAACCTAATTCCCTTCTAACTCTTTTCTAATTACCTAAATTCTCATCGTCTCAAAACGTTCATCACTTAACTTTTAATTATCGTCAACTCCAATTTTCATCCTTCATTCCTAACAGTATTCTTGATTATCCATGAACCTGTTCACTAATATTTATTTATTTATTTTTGTATTTATTTTTATATTTGTACATAATCTAACATCATCGTTGCTATTTCATATTCCATTATCACTTGTATATTATCGCCATCTTCTTTGCATATCAATTTTTATTGTTTATTAATTTTTCGCTAACATCCTCATTTTTAAGATCCAAATTTCTAACTTTTTTCTTGTTTCGTTAAAATTATAATTTTCTACTTAAATTCCTAACATTCCCGTCTAATTTTTTGTCTAACCCCGTATAATAACAGTCTCGGTTTGTTTTGGTTTTTTGCAGCTGACTAAGTTCAATTGATTTTATTTTCACTTTAAATATTCAATTATCATATTTGTAACTGCTTATGGGATGTAATTTTGCGAGACAATTGTCGCATTTATCTTTCCGCACTTTATGTTCTGCCATTGTATGTTTATCGCGTCTTTACCAATAATCTCACTCCTCCGAAGGAATTAGGTCTAGCCGTTTGACCGCCGTGTCAATAGTCCTCACCTTCAACCCTTACACCTTTTCAACCCTAAATTTTCACAAATGCCTCGCCGCAGGCAAGATTACAATTTTACCCCTAGCATTAGGTCAAAGAGCCGCCGCGCTCATTTTAGGGTTTCCCGCCGTGGAATCCCTAACCTAACCTAACCCTAATTACAACTTAACAATTCAACGTAGAGATTGGGATTTTCTACACTCCACGTAAGCGTGTCCCTAAGATACGTTTATTCCCCTTGAGACCTTGACCACAGTCAAGAAGTCTCTAACCTCCCTTTTGAGGGGAACTACGATTACTCTGATTCCACTCCCGTAAGGATACGTAGGCACAAGGTGCGATGTCTTGCCGAGTAAACTTAGAATTAACCCCTTAGGTTTATTTTCTCACTTTTAATCCTTTTGTACATATACCTTAAGCAAATAATAAAGCAAATGAGTAAACATTTGAACAAAAGGTTCCTGTAGAGTACTACAGAAGTTTAGGATGCTAATACCTTCCTAATCTTAACCAACCCCCGAACCCTAGATCTTTCCCCGCATTGTGTTTACGATGCAAAATAGGTTTTCCCTCTTTTGACCTTTTCCTTCGGATAAATCAAAGAGCGGTTGTGAATTGAATTGCGATTCAAACTCATTAATAGTTTGTGATCCTATTTCCACCGCAACACAGTACAATAAAACCTGTCCATTCCTACAAAGTGTACAACCATTAATTCCTGCTATGCCCATCACACCCACCTTAACGCTCAAAGCATGCCCCACCACCAACACATACAAGTTGTAAATTTTCCCAAAATCAAAACCAACACACATTACTACCAATACGCAACTGCTTTCTAACATTCCAACGACCATAAACTTGTAAAACAACCTTCTCAAAGCCACAAAAAAACTTTCTACGAAAGCATACACACTACTACCATACACAAAAAGCCTTCGTACGTGCCAAACCAACCTCACATAAGACCAACGCAATACAAAACCTACTACAAGCCTTCCATAAAACAAAATTATACAATAACACGCAGCAACAGAAAAATTTGCTACCACGACCTGCGATAACTTGTACCACCCGCAACCAAACACCACACATGATACTACCCAACAACTACTGCAAGCCAAAACGTGAGTCTTTCTTCACGTGAACGACCACCCATACAATCTGCAGCAGGACAATGTGTAAACCTCTCACCACTTTCCACCAGACAACCAAGAAAATTTTTCGTACAATCAAATGACAAAACCTGCATAGCCTGCATGTTGAAAAGGACATATCACAACAACATCAGGACAAAAACTGTACCATAAATGTAATGGTCATATTGTTGTTGTTTCAAGTAAGAGGGAGGCCGAGAGAAATCATAAAAGAAAAAAGAACAGAACAGTAGAGAAAAACGATACTCACGGGGGTCTGCAGAAAAACTCATATTTTTTCCTCTCAACTTTCAATTCCATCACCTTCCTTCATCCTTTTCAAATCTGCAAAAATCAATGACGAACTCAACCGCACCTTCCTCTTCATCCATCAACAATAACTAAACAATTTCAAACCTTCAATCTTCCTTCACCTTTAAACATCTGACTCCTACACAGAACCACAATGAACAATAATTTTGTCGCAACATGTTATGAATAACAGCAAGCCCAAAAGGACAAAGACAACTCCTATTTTATTTAAGGATTTTATCATGAATTAGTGGTGTATTTAGTAAATTCCAAGTTATATTCTAGTGGGTCAGTATACTAGGCCCATTTAATATTGTGTAACCCTAACTATAAATATCTGGTATAAGATATTTGTAGGGATATGAATGAAGTTGTTATTTTTGTTTATCTCTTATGCCATTTTCGATCTTGGTAGTTAAGTAGGATTTATCATCGGTGCTTTCATTACTTGATCTCATGGCTCCCTCAAAACCCCAAAACCCTAAAGATATTGTTGAAGACGCTGTCCAAACAGCCCATCTTCATTTAAACAATGCAATGGCTCAAACCCAACGACAACTTGATGAACGATTCGATCGAGCTGCCGCTGAGCTTGAGCATCAGATCGCTCAGATGCACACTCGGTTTGATAATGAAAAAACCATTGCTGATTCTAGATTTGAAGCCCTCATGGCCTCCATTAACAAGCTTGTCATTCAAAAAGATTCTGTCCCCATTACTACTCACTCCCCAGCTAGCTCATCTGGTATCACACAAAAAACCCTTGCACAAACTACAACAACCCCTTCTCAAAACCTAACACCTACCAACACGCCCTTCCGACCAGCTGTTGTTTTCTCCAACCTACAACAGCCGCCTGTTTTTCATATGCCAACCAGTACCTCTTCACATATACCCCAAACCTCTTTTCAACCATATTTTCCCTCCCCACATACGTTCCATTCAAATCAACCTTACAACCTCCCTACCTTTCCACAACAAACATATACCTAACTTCCCCCTTACCTCAGTACCGGACTCCTAAGCTGGAACTTGCCATGTTTGATGGCTCTAATCCGTTAGAATGACTCTTCCAGGCTGACCAATTTTTTTCTTTTTATAACCTCCCACCCGAAAACAGATTAGCCCTAGTTTCTTTCTACATGAAGGGTGATGCTTTGGGTTGGTTCAAGTGGATGCATCATAGCCATTTATTAACAGATTGGATTTCATTCACTAGAGCACTGGAGTTACGATTTGTCCCTTCTACGTATGACAATCATCAAGCTAGGTTGTTCAAATTGAAACAAGAAGGAACTGTCGTGGAATATCAAACGAAGTTCGAAAAACTAGGTAACCAAGTGGTTGGGTTACCACCAGAGGCAATTTTAAATTGTTTTATTTCAGGATTATCACTTGAAATTCGAAGTGAAATGGCTATCCATCGTCCAACCTCAATTTCCCAAGCTATTGAACTTGCCAAACTCATTGAATCTAAGCTCAAGGACTCCAAAACCAAACCTGTCAAATACCCCTCACCCTACTATGCGCGAACCCCCAACCAATCCCAGTCACAAATACATCCTTCCCCAAAACCTCAGGCCACATCTACACCAACCACTTCAATACCCTCTAAGTTGCCTATCAAACGGCTATCCCAAACCCAATTACAAGAGAGACGGGCCCTGGGATTGTGTTTTAATTGTGACGAAAAATTCATTCCGGGCCATAAATGTGCTACCAACAGATTTTTAATTCTCCTGGCCGATGACGACCCTATTACGGAGGAACCAACCACCGGCCTAAGTGAAATAGAATCTGATCCTCTAGACCTTGCTGACACCTATTTTCAGCTTTCTACCCAAGCCTTGACAGGACAATTCTCCCCTCAGACATTAAAATTCAAGGGCTCAATTAATGGCTTGTCTGTTATGGTACTAGTCGACACCGGTATCACCCATAATATTATGCAGCCCCGTATTGCCCGCCACCTTAATCTCTTAACTTCCCCAATCACCCAATTCTCCGTTATGGTAGGTAACGGATCCCACTTTCAATGTGAGGGACTTTGTCCTACTGTCCCACTTTTCCTTCAAAATAAACTATTTACCATTCCATTTTATTTGCTCCCCATTGAAGGGGCGGATGTTGTCTTAGGAATGACTTGGTTGAGGACCTTGGGACCTATTGACGCAAATTTCTATGTCCCCTCTCTCACGTTTACCCATTAAGACAACCCCGTCACCCTAAAAGGCGATACCTCTTCACACCCCATTCACACAACCCTTCACCAATTACGCCACCTTATTCATACATATTTTGTATCCTGCTTTCATCTCCTCACCATGCAATCCATTGACCAAATTCCTTCAAATAACCCTGACACACTCAAACTCGCTACCATATCACCTCCACTACACCCCGACCTTGCATCACTTTTAATGTCTTACCAATCCATTTTTCAAAAACCTTGCGACCTTCCACCCCCCGACCGCATGACCATCACATACCCCTTATGCCAAACACCCCAACTATTAATGTCAAACCTTATCGCTACCCACACTCACAGAAAGAGGCCATGACATCCATTATCCAAGAAATGCTGAAAGAGGGCACTATTATCCCTAGTCATTTCCCATTTTCATCACCTGTGCTCCTTGTCAAAAAAAAAAGATGGTACATGGCGTTTTTGTGTTGAGTACAGAGCACTAAACGCGGTAACAATCAAATATCGTTTCCCAATACCCACTATTGATGAATTGTTGGATGAGCTTGGCTCAGCCATGATTTTTTCCAAGATAGACCTACGCTCAGGCTACCATCAGATCCGGGTGGCATCGGAAGATACACAAAAAACAGCTTTTCGCACTTTCGACGGGAATTATGAATTTTTGGTTATGCTTTTTGGGCTCACCAACGCTCCCTCAACTTTCCAGTCTGCAATGAATGATTTATTACGCCCTTATCTTAGGCATTTTGTTTTAGTTTTTTTGACGACATTTTGATTTATAGCTCTAATTTCAAAGACCATTTAAATCATTTGCAGGTGGTGTTCGACTTGTTGAAGTCTAATTCTTTTTTGTGAAATTGTCTAAGTGTGATTTTGCAGCCAAACAAATTGATTATTTGGGTCATGTAATTTCTGTGGATGGTGTTGCACCCGATCCAGATAAATCCAAGGCCATTTTGGATTGGCCTCAACCTCGTTCTCTCACGACTCTCCGGGGATTTTTGGGCCTCGCAGGATTCTATTGTCGTTTTGTACGGAACTACGCCTCACTCGCCTCTCCCCTTACCGACCTACTTAAATCCACTAAATTTACATGGAGTCCGGAGGCAGCGGTGGCCTTTACAGAGCTAAAAAGACATATGACCGACATGCTGGTCTTGGTTTTACCAGATTTTGCAAAAACTTTTATTATAGACACTGATGCTTCGGGTGTCGCCATTGGTGCTGTTTTGTCACAGGAAGGCCATCCTATTGCGTTCTTCAGCAAGAAGATGTGCCCTAGAATGCAGGCTGCGTCCGTCTATGTCCGAGAAATGTTCGCCGTAACTGAAGCTGTAAAAAAGTGGCGTCAGTACCTTATTGGTCAAACATTTCACATCCACACGGATCAAAAGAGCCTAAGAAATTTACTGTTGCAAAAAATTCAAACCCCAGAACAACAGAAATGGGCTGTGAAACTACAAGGATTTAATTTCGATATAACTTACAAGCCTGGTCGTCCCAATCTGGTTGCCGATGCTTTGAGTCGCAAATATTGTACGGAGGAACCTCACTTGTTAGCCTTGTCCTCTCCAATTCCGTGTCTGCTCACAACTCTACGCCAGTTCTATGCTACGGACAGTGCATGCCAAGAATTAGTGCAACAACTCAACAACAAAAATGGTAACAACCCATTGTACCAATTCACAAACGACTTACTTCACTACAAGGGAAATATCTTCATACCTGATGTTTACCAGCTTCGCCAAAATCTTTTCAACGAATATCATGACACTCCATCCGCGGGCCATTCAGGTGTCAAAGCTAAAGTATCGCGGATCCAGTTATCTTTCCGCTGGCCGGGTCTTTCCCTAGCAGTTAAGACATGGGTTAAATAGTGTGACACTTGCCAACATAACAAGTACCAAACGCAGAAAAAGAAGGGATTATTACAACCTCTACCCATACGTCACCAGGTTTGGGAAGACCTCACGATGGACTTCATCACACATCTGCCAAATTCCTATGGATACACAACAATCTGGGTCATCTGCGACAGGCTGACGAAATACGCCCATTTCCTGGGGTTGCCTTCCAAATTCTCTGCCAAGGACCTTGCTTTACGATTTACTGTCGAAATTTTCCGCCTCCATGGAACTCCTAAATCCATAGTCTCGGACCGTGACCCACTATTTTTGAGCACATTCTGGAAAGAATTTTTCAAGCTTCAAGGCACCACCCTGAAATACAATACCTCTTATCACCCATAAACAGATGGCCAAACAGAAGTGGTCAATCAGTCAATAGAAACATATCTGCGTTGTTTAACAGGTGAACACCCGTGTCAGTGGTTTAAATATCTCCATCTTGTTGAGTTCTGGTTCAACACTTCCTTCCATACAATGATCCAGATGACACTGTTTAAATCCTTGTATGGTCGCGACCCTCCGACCATTCCAAACTATCTTGCCGACACCGCTACTGGTTCCTCCTTGGATACGTCCATGCAAGACAAAAAAAATATACTTGTTCAGTTAAACAACAATTTGAAGAAAAGCCGAATCCAAATGGAAAAGTAAGCGAACAAAGCAAGGATGGATTATACCTTTCAAGACGACGATCTCGTGTTGCTGAAACTGCAACCATATCGTCAAACCACGGTAAGACAACGTTCATCCCAGAAACTCTCCAAACGGTTTTTTGGACCATTCAAAATCATCAAACGCATCGGTAATGTCGCCAATGGGATCTTCCTTCATCATCACACATTCATCCGGTCGTGCATGTTTCTCTTTTACGACCGTACCATGCAACAACTTCACCGGATCTCAGTCCTTTTCCTCCCACCGATGCCTTATGTTTCAGTTCCGATCCCACCACACAACAGGATCCTCGCGATGACCAGGGTAAAAGTTTCACAAAGGTTGATAACCCTCACCCTCAGATAAACTCTCAAGGTGACACATCTCACATGAAGAAAGCAAGCACGCCTAAGTTTCAGTCTAAACACTCAGAGCTCTATCAACCGGATGAAGAACAAAAGCAGAGAGAGAGAGAGAGAGAGAGAGAAAAAACACAACCCAGAAACAAAAATCTGACCAAATCTATGCTCCTATGACTTTAACTAAGCCGCTGCATGCGTCTTCCCGAAGTTTCCCCATTAACCCTTTACACGCTTCCACCAACTCTCCACTTCCCGAAGCCACACGTCCCATTAGTTGTCCACTTTCTCCAAATCCCTTCCCACGTGCCCCACTTCCCAATGTCTGCCCCACGCTTACCCAAAAGCAATTACCTATACTGTCTGACTTTCACCCTTTCCCAAATATACATGTTCACTCCACTTCCCCAACTTTTCCCCACATGGGCCCACCACGTCCAAAAATGAAATTAACCACCAAGCCCAGCAAAATTCCACTCTATCCCCAACCCATTACCTCTCCTCTGAACCTTGAGGACAAGGTTCTTTTGGACCCTGGAAGTATTGTTATGAATAACAGCAGGCCCAAAAGGAAAAAGACAACTCCTATTTTATTTAAGGATTTTATCATGAATTAGTGGTGTATTTAGTAAATTCCAAGTTATATTCTAGTGGGTCAGTATACTAGGCCCATTTAATATTGTGTAACCCTAACTATAAATATCTGGTATAAGATATTTGTAGGGATATGAATGAAGTTGTTATTTTTGTTTATCTCTTATGCCATTTTCTATCTTGGTAGTTAAGTAGGACCTATCACAACACCACTCACTCCCTCTACTATTTTCGCTGCCACCAACACAACAACAAACAAACAAAAAAAACCTCATCACCCTATTCATGCCACCGTTCTCACTGCAAAAACATCGAAACCTGCAGAAAGTTCTAATTAGAGTTAAACAACTAATCAGAAGGACAAGCTTTCGTCTTCGACAACCTCACATTCAAACCGAGCCACAACAAGAATCAAGAATTCATCATCTTCCATGAGCACAAAAAACATAAGCAAGATCGAAATAAATCATCGCAAGCCGAAACTGTGAGAGGTGAGATCGAGAGGCTGAGAACATCTAACTCTTGTGGTCACCGATGCGAGATCGAGAGAATTATGTGCAGGCTTTAAAGAAATTTGAATTGGAGAATCATAAACTTGCTTCCGCATTGATGGAATTCGAGATAGAGGGAAGAGTGAGAAAGCCATTTTCTACAGGTTCTAAAATCCATTTCTCTCTCTGGTCGATTTGATGAATGGATGACTTCTTGTTATTTTCTTTCTACATTTTTTTTGTTTTTTTTTAAGTTATTATTTTTAATTGTTGGATTAGAATTTAAGTGGATTTTTATCTTGGGCTTGACCAAATTGCAAGTTTGTGGCCATTAATCTTTATTTTTACACCTCCTTTTCAACATGGCCCAACTCTTTTTTTTCTAAGTCTCTTCTTTTAATTTTTTTCTCAATTAGTTCTAAATATTTGAAATTTGTTTTATTTAAGATTTATATATGTTAGAATTATTAGTTTTTCTAACTATTTTTTTTATTAAATAAAACAAATCTCAAAAAAATATTAAATGTATTTTTCTTAACTAGTTTGTGAGTTAATCCTTTGTCAATTTTTAATTGTTTGGGCTTTGTTATTGTTGATAACTTAGATTTTAATTAGTTTCTTTATCCATTTGGTTTCTGACTTTGTAGATATGTGACTTGACTTTATTTAACTGATTATCTTGACTATGCCCTTACTCATGTCTTATGCTCATGCTTTAAGAATGCACTGACCTTATTTCTCACTTGCACATTCAAATCATTTCAAAATAAATTCTCGATTCAATGTCGAGTCATTTTTCACCCTGTAAGTCGATTGCTTTTAAGCATCGCCATCAACTTTTTGGTTACCACACACAATATTCAAAGCTTACTCCTGGGCTTTCTTACAGTGAGACTTATTCGATCAATTACTTCTAATTGTCTGTTTAGAAGACTAGTCCATTTTGCTAGTACACACGATTAAAATTCAATTAAATTGCTTTCATTTATTTGCTTTTACATGACGGTTGTTCAAAACCCTAAAGCATACTCAACCCTTTCGCAAGCCCTTGATCCAACGTCAAGTGGATCTTTCCTTTAACTTGTAAGTCGACTGCCTTGTGTGTCGCCATTGACCTTACCTTACCAATTAGGACCTACTTACTATTTAGTTCAAACTTTTACACCGCTTCAAACGCAAAATTTAAAATCGACCAACATCGAGAATTTTCTCAAATTCAAATCAATTAACTTAATTATACTTAACCTACATTTCAATAGAAGATGAAAAGGGAGTTGGAATGGAGTCTTCGATTTCTCTCCTCAATTGTTTGGTCCCGAGGAGCCTTTCTTGCGCTCAAACAATTGTCTTCTCCAAAATTTATAACCTGATTCTACATCAAATTATTTTACAATAAATCAAATCAAATATATTTCCTCAATCACTTAGATAAAAAAGAGATAGAGTTAAGCATTTGACTCATTCTCCCGATTACTTGGGCTCGATGAGCTTTTCTTAAGCCTCAAGTAATCGCCATCTGTTTAATTTACTTTAACTATATCAAACTCTTTCACAATTAAGGTTGAAAAAGAGAGAGAGAGAGAGAGAGAGAGAGAGAGTCGGATCTTCGATTCACTTTCCTGATTTTTTGGGCCCGATGATCTTTTCTTAAGCTTCGAGTAATCGTCATCCAATTAAAATACATCAACACATTAATTCAACTTCTCGCTGTTGTGTGATTCGTCAAATCTGTTTATAAATGTGAGATATGGTGTGTCGCTACTGCGAAAAACGAGGCCGGAAATGCCAGAAGAGTTGCCACCGTGCGTTATTTATCCCAAAGGAGGGAAAGGAAACGCTCAGAGAAAACCTAACGAAAAGGGAAAAGAATGGTCATTGCAACCAAGTCCTGGATTCGGGAGTCGGTTACGCAAGGGGAAGGTATTAGCACCCCTCACGTCCGTCGTACTCGACGGGATCCACGCTTGTTGTTTATCTAAAAGGGTGTGTTAATCTATCTATCTAAAGGCTTAGGGACAAAAGAAAAGAAAAATGACTCGACAGAACACAACAGTTCTATGCCTACGTATTCTCGTCTGAAACGAGAAATCAGAGTCAACGTAGTTCGCCTAACTACGGGTAAAAAGGGGGGAAGGTTGCTCTCCGAGATATCGCATCTCGTGCCTATGTACTTTCATACGGCATGAAAGATCAGAGCAAACGTAGTTCGGACCAACGAAGACCACAAATTGGTTCAACAGTTTTTTATCCAAGTAAAGTTAACAGACGGTTCCAGCAGTTAGTGTTTGCAGCTCGACCTTTGGAGACTTAGGCATTACTGTTTGTGATAGAACCGAAAGTTAACAGAATTCTCCTTTATGAAAAGGTTTTCCAAGGATTAAGGGTCCAAAAGGACAAAAGGATTTGGATGTTTGTTTTTGAAGTCTTTTAAAGAAGAAGTGTTTTTTTGAGTTTTGTTTGTAACTCGTGTTGCACTAAAGACTTGGACTTAAGAGTGAATGCGTCGCATGTCACCCAAAGGGTACCACGCTAAACACCCAGGCTATTGAAGAGAGACCCTTCAACAACCCTTTCTCAAGTAGCTTAAGGCTCGTGACGCACAACACGTGTTATCCTTTATTAAGTGATTTACAAATGTTTGAAGATGAGAAGAGAAAGGACACAACTAAGGGGAACTGACTCAAACCCTACAGTTGTCATGCAATGTTTGTCCTATGGTTGAGGTTAGGGGGGAACTACCTATTGTTATCATGCATGGTTAGAAACCTAATGTCTGTCATAACTTCCCTTGAACAAGAGAAGCTAGAGTTCCTATGGGAACATGGCAAAGGAAAGCAACAATAAACAAATAAACTGTAAAGAAATTACTGTAAGTAAAATGCATGCAATGCAGCAGACAAGCAGAAGGAGACAAACTCAACTTCTAGAGAAAACAAGCCAAAGGCAACATACAACACATGCAAGGGAGATACTAAACCTTAAACCAGCAAGCAAAGCCACACAGTAAAAACATAAGCAGAAGGAGGCCAGCTCAACTTCTAATGCAATACAAGCAAAGGGAGAAACTCAACCTTTAGGATGATCTTAGGCTTATGATCATCTACATGAGGGTCTAATGGAACACACCAAACAGTCATACAACAAATCAAGCAAGAAGAGAATACAGTAAAGCAAAACAACAAGCCAACAACTCCACAGCAAAGCAAACTTCTGACAACTAACAAGTCCACAGTCTGTAACTGTTCTTCAAGCCCAAGCCATCTTCAAGAGAAGGGAAATGAAAGATCCATCTTCAATATCCAAGTTGCTCCAACAAGAATGAAGAGAATCAACATCAAGATGCTTACCTGATGATGGGAAGCATGATGGAAACCAAGGGAATCCATCATGACACTCAACCATACATCTAAGAGAGGCATCCTCAAAGGTTCTACCTCTTGTGACATGCCATACATCCCTCCAAAGGAGAGATGAGGCTTCCACACGGGGACTTTGAATCATGGGATGGAATGGAAAGCAATCAAAGCAATCCATGTTTGTTGAAGAAAGAAAGAAACAACTAAAGCTCTTCCTAAACCCTAATTGAACAAGCTACAAGAAAGCTACTAAAAAGGAGGTCTAAACACCAAATCAAACACTATAATAAAGCAAACAGAAGCTTATACATGTCTAAAGCACAATCCAAAAGGAATGTAAAATTGATCTCATGCTATGGGCCACCATTGAAGTCAA
Organism: Lathyrus sativus; assembly: GCA_963859935.3. Lineage (NCBI taxonomy): Eukaryota > Viridiplantae > Streptophyta > Magnoliopsida > Fabales > Fabaceae > Lathyrus > Lathyrus sativus. The sequence continues at coordinate 590,464,290 of OZ012739.1, read as the reverse complement.
TCTAAGGGAGAGGTCATGATAGAAGCATCCTAAACTAGTCTAAGTATCAAATCAAATTAAAATACCAAAACTACTTCTAAAACTCTATGAAGTTTTCTAAGGGAACCTAAGAGGGTTAGGGATCTATAGTAGAAAGGCCAGGGACCAAATCAAATGGGAAAGTCACCTAAAAAAACCTAAATCACAAGGTATCAAATGAAAACCCTAAAATGGAAGGTCTAATGATCTTAATTCAAAACAGAAACTAATGTTATCTAAAAATTGTGATATGATTCCTAAGGGATCATGCATCTCTATTCTAACAGCCAGCCAAAAATCTCAACAAGAATCCATATCAATTGAAAGAACAAAAATCAGAAAAAAGATGGATCAAAAATGCAATTTAAATGAAATAGCAAAAATGAGAAAATGCCAAATAAATTGAAAATCAGGCAAAAATCAAATGTAAAGTCATAGAAAAATCACAAATAAAATCTAGAGCATGGACATATTTTTATTTTATTTTTCTGATTATTATTGGATTTAATATGAATTTTAAAAGATGAATGCAATTAAAATAAAAGGAAAATGAATTAAAGAATTAAAATAAAGCTGGAAAATAAGAGATCCCTCAGATCAATTGACTAAGTCTCCTCATCTAAGGCCTGCGCGCGTGACAACTAGGATGCCAGGTAGATTAATGAAACGCCTGCGTTTCATCCTGGTCAGAGTCCAAGGCTGAGGATGAATCGTGTACGTACGATCTGCATACAAAGTCTCCCTTTCAATAAGATCTGATGGCTCCACTTCATCTTCTCCATTCAAATCTCAGGTGGAGGGAAACTCTCAGACGGTGGTCCGGTGGCCGCGCCACCGTCTTCTCCGGTGAGCAGGTAGTTGCAGGTGACCAAAACACAACAAAACTTATATGGATCCACTCCAAATTTCATGCTGATTCCAAATATGTCATCCAAATTAATTGAATCCTCATGGATCTTAAAACACGAAGGCAAACAGAAAATGTATCCAATTATTGATCATCACCAATTCCATATTTAAGACCATAGATTTACTCCTTACTCTTCCTAGATCATCATGAACCATCTAATCCATGCTAAAACCTCAAGATCATGCCAATTCGAATCCAAACAGAAATCATGTTGCATCTTAGTTTGTCCCTAAACCTCAAAGTTTTGATCCAGAATCCATCTAATCATCTTCCTAAAGCCTAACCACATGTCAATTCTACTTAGATCATGCCAAAACTAGAGGAATTGTGAATTGTACAAACCTGGTTTGTAGCTTCGAATTGAGGCAGTTATGGTGCTCCCCTTGCTCCAATCTTGTGCAGATACAATCAATGAAGTATGCTGAAGATGCTTGAAGCTTTGAATTGCCTTGAATTGCTCTGAATCATAAATCACGATTTTCACTTTTGCTCTTGAAACTCTAACTGCCAACTCTGGTTTCAGCTTCAAATGATCACCAAAATGAATCTGAACTCAACATAGAACTTATATAGAACATGTTTGAGGGCTTTGGAGGCCCATTGAAGGCCCAATTAGTGAGATCCAAATTTCAAGTTTCCTTCAAAAACTCAACAATGGAATACATGACTCTGGCTCAATTATCCCTTCTAGAAGCTTCAATCAGCTTGCTCATGATCTAGTAAGTGTGTAAGGATCAAAAGGAAAGCTTGTTTGCATCATATGAGCAATCTTTGATGTGTTACTTATTCATGAAGTAACAAACTAAACCACCATGAAATAAGCCCCAAATGGAAATTCCAATGATGCCAATGAATTCAGAATGATTTTTCCAATCAAAATATGTCCTTACTTGGTCTTTTTTAAACACATATAATTTATTTTGGATTTTTCAAGTGAAATGCCTTAAAATTCCCCTTTTACCAAGCTTCCATGAGTTAGTTCTCGTTATAGGCTAAATCAATCCCTCTTTGATATATGGTTGACCTAAAAATCCCATTTTGAGCAAGTTTCATGTTGGACAAAACTTCATTTGAAATGTGCAAGATGGAGAAAATGACCTATAATGCAAAATGACCTATAATCTCACTTTTCCAAAATACCCCTGCCTTGCAAAGCTTATAACTTGAGCTCCACAAATCAGAATGAGGACTTCTAGGACTTTTTGGAAAGCTAAGATCATAAGGGACAACTTTCATATATATCAAAAGGTCATGTGAAACTTCCTTCTAGGTAAAAAGTAGCTTGGAAGTTAGTTGACTTTCATAGACAAATTTCACATTCATCTGATGACCTGTAACTTGTCGGGCTTGTAACTTGAGTTCTACAAATCAGATGGATGACTTCTAGTACTCAAATTAAAGGTATGAACATCCTCTACAAGTATCATGTTTGGCCCAAAGTCATATGAGACTTGTATCTTGACTTACATGGCCTTGAAGTTAGGCACTAAGTAGGGGATTTTACCCTGGGAACCCTGACTTAGCAACTTCTTCCCCTCTTGATTCTTCTTGATTTGGTCTAGGAACAACATCTCAAATGCTTTAAAATACCATTCCATTAACTCCATGGCCTAAAGATAGGCTTTGATACTCTCCAATTGCACACTTGACCTAGGGTTGACCAGATGAAACCCTAGTTGCACCAACTTCAACTGTGGCTCTTGTACTTGACACAATGACTTGACTGAGCTCCACTATGACCCTCTAGGCACTCCATGAGCTCTATCCATATACTCTATCCACAATTAAGGCTTCACAACCCTCTGATGATCTCAAATTGGCCCCAAGTTAGGAGATGAACCATATACAAGCAAACAAACTTCTCAAGGACACAACCCACTTCCTGATGGCTTTGGTGACTTATCAAGCTTGAATAAAACCTTTGGCTAGGCTTCTCTTGGCATAAACCACACTTGATCCCCTGCTAAATGAATAATGTTATGCTATGCAAATGCTAAGACAATGCTATGCTAATGCAGTGAAACATAAACCAAGTGAGAACAAAGGTTGGGCAAATTTTGGGGTGCAACAGCTGCCCCTATTCAAGCGGCTTGCACCTGAATGGATGAGCAGCGGACGACTTTCAAACAATCAAGGTAAAAGACGGTTGAATACCAAAGAACTCGGAAATTTGTCAACCGCGGAAATAAATTGCAAAACTGCTTGGGGAACGATATCCAAAAAACTGAATCTGGTTGTCACGGCAACAACTGACCAATCATCCGATAAAGAACACTTGATTTCACCATCAACCACATGTGTGACGCCACAAGCATTGAATCCACAAACTGGCTCGACCCAATCAATTCTCCCAAAACATGCCACAATAAGAGGGCACTGTCATAGGACCATATCGAAATATCATCCTCGACCTCCCATTTCCTAAGAAACGAGCAAAGCACTACGTAAAAGTGCAAACCGTCAATGTTACGCCATCGACCTTCCATTTCGAGGAAACAAGCAAAGCACTACGTAAGAATGCAAACCGTCAACGTTATGTCGTTGACCTTTCATTTTCGTAAAAACGGGCAAAGCACTAAATAAAAGTGCAGACTGTCAATGTTACGCCATCGACCTTCCATTTCGAGGAAGCAATCAAAGCACTAAATAAAAGTGCAGACTGTCAACGTTACGCCGTCGACCTTTCGTTTATGCAGAAACGAGCATACGCTAAATAAAAGCGAGAATCGTCAATGTTACGCCATCGACCTTTCGTTTTTGCAGAAACGAGCATACGCTAAATAAAAGTGAGAATCGTCAATGTTACGCCATCGACCTTTCGTTTCCGCATAAATGAGCATATGCTAAATAAAAGCGAGAATCGTCAATGTTACGCCATTGATCTTCCATTTCCGCATAAACAAGCATACGCTAAATAAAAGCGAGAATCGTCAATGTTACACCATCGACCTTTCGTTTCCGCAGAAACGAGCATACGCTAAATAAAAGCGAGAATCGTCAATGTTACGCCATTGATCTTCCATTTCCGCAGAAACAGGCATACGCTAAATAAAAGCGAGAATCGTCAATGTCACGCCATCGACCTTTCGTTTATGCAGAAACGAGCATACGCTAAATAAAAGCGAGAATCGTCAATGTCACGCCATCGACCTTTCGTTTCCGCAGAAAGGAGCATACGCTAAATAAAAGCGAGAACCGTCAATGTTACGCCATCGACCTTTCGTTTCCGCAGAAACGAGCATACGCTAAATAAAAGCGTGAATCGGGCATCCGAAGACTTGAACAAACAACTCTTGTAGGGAGATCCTGACGACAGCCGCCAGACATCCAACTTAAACAAAAATGGGTAACAACTTCAAAGGTACAAACACGAAATCTTTTAGTGTTGACGTGACAGCAACCTGAGGAGAACTTCGCCGGGAAAGAAGAGAAACTTAACCAAGCAACTCTGATAGGGGAACGTATGATAGGACGGACGTTATCATCACATATCTCGTGCCATAAATTTGAATATTTGGACATCTTCCTGAACAAGAATTTTAATTACCTGCGGGGAAAAAACACTTGAAAACAAGGATGTAAACAACCTGGTTTATGTTTCAAAATGCACATGTTTGAAAATGGCGCAATGTTCCATACGACATGGAAATGCTACGCGTTTGGGTAGATGCAAACATGCACGATGCGGAAACGCAAATGCAGGTGCTCCAGCAAAATAAATGTTGAAGGCAAAGCCAACTTCGCTGGGGATAACTGGGTATCACAGAACTATTCCAGCAAAATAAATGTTGGAAAGGTGAAATCCACTTCTGCGAACGGGAAGAACAATCATGTTAGGGGATCGCTCAAATCTGGAGTTACGAACTCTGCCGAGGATGATCATCCTATCGGAGGAAAAATAACCTGCTGGAGAACAGAAAGGACAGTCCTGCATGGGGATGATCCTTTCAAACCACTGACAACCTGATTGTACTATGTGGGGACTAACTATGCTGGGGATACTCAGCTGGGAATTGATTTGTGCATATAACCAACTGCCCGAAGTGTACCCTTTGTCGGGGATACCAATCTCGACCCACCTACTAGCTCGCATCCAACTCTTCTGGGGATAAAATGCAACTTTCACCTGCTAGAGAGGAATAAGTTTCTCACAGAGCCTGCTCCTACGTTACGAAACTCTGGCTGGGGAATCACGATTCCTCGGATATTTGCTGCAAAGGCGACGACCCTGCAAACACGAACGAACACAAGACATTCTGCACAACAGGAACTATCTTGGTGAATATCCGTGACAATTGTTCAGTGAATTCAAAGTTTTAACAATTATTGGCCAAAGACTACAAGCTTATGCACATGTAAGTTCATCAAAAACACTGGCGTTTTCCCTAAACAAAATAGTACAAGTTAAAACATGAAACAAACGTCAAGTACTGAATAGTATGCTTTATTGATAATAGGCCTATAAATAGGCAACATTTTTGTACACTGGATGCAACTCCTAAAAAGAGGAAGTTACGCAAAAGTGAATACAAATATGTACAGAGATTCAAAGGACTTTGCGTACATGTCGGCAACGTGGTGCAGACAAACACCATGAGCTGATCCTCCTATGACTCGTCTGACTCCGACGATTTACCGATGCTCCGTCCTCGGAAGAGATTGTCTTGAATAATCGACCCTCAGGTACTCCCAAACCACTAAGCAATGCAGTATCAAACTCGGACCACAGTCATTTGCTTCTCCAATCCCTAACTTTTGCCTGAATCGCCCTTTGCGGGTTTTCAATTCACTGGGATACTCTTTTTTGCCGAAGTCGCCTTCTTCAGGTTTTTGACTTCGCGGGTGCACATCTTTTCAATTTTATCCTGAACCTTTTTCTATTTTCTTGGTTCGCCGGGATGCCCCATTTTTGCCTGGACTCCCTTTTTCCTGTCCAGCGGGTCTCTTTAAGCAAAGTATTTTTTAACTGCGTCCGAATTCACAGAGGATGTAAAATCCTCGCCATCCATGGTGGATAACAATAAGGCTCCTCCGGAGAAGACCTTTCGAACGACGTATGGACCTTCATAGTTGGGAGTCCATTTGCCCCTGTGATCTGACTGTGGTGGGAGAATCTTTTTCAGCACAAGATCGTCCGTCTGAAAGCTTCAAGGTCGTATCTTCTTGTCGTAAGCTTTCTTTATTCGGCTCTGATACAGCCGACCATATGCGATAGATGCCCGTCTCTTCTCGTCCATCAAACTGAGCTGATTTAGTCTATTTTTTATCCATTCTGCCTCATCAAGTTTGACATCGAGCAAATTTCTTAAAGAAGGAATCTCAACCTTCAATGGTAGGACAACTTCCATACCATATACCAGTGAGAAAGGAGTATCCCCGGTTGATGTGCGTACCGTCGTACGATAACTGTGCAAAGTGAAGGGCAACATTTCATGCCAATCCTTATTTGTCACAACCATATTTTGAACTATCTTCTTGATGTTCTTATTGGCTGCTTCGACAACGCCATTCATCTTGGGCCGATAAGGAGATGAATTGTGATGCTCGATTTTGAAATTCTAGCACAAATCCTTCATCATCTTATTGTTCAAGTTCGAACCATTGTCAGTAATAATTCGTTCGGGGATTCTGTATCTGCATATGATATCCTTCTTGATAAACCGGGCTACCACTTGCTTGGTAACATTGGCATATGATTCCGCTTCGACTCACTTGGTGAAGTAATCAATAGCTACCAAAATGAAACGGTGTTTGTTGGACGCGGTGGGCTCAATCTTGCCGATCATATCAATGCCCCACACGGAGAAAGGTCATGGGGACGCCATAACATTCAACGGGCTCGGTGACACATGAATCTTGTCTGCATAAATCTGGCATTTGTGACATCGCTTCGCAAACTTGAAACAATCTGTTTCCATTGTCAACCAATAATACCCCGCTCGTAATAACTTTCGAGTCATAGCATGTCCGCCGGCATGCATGCCAAAGGTACCCTCGTGGACCTCTTCCATGAGCAGATTAACTTCCTTTTCATCCACACACCGCAAGAGCACTAAATCATGGTTTCTCCTATACAGAACGCCATCTGGATTCAAGTAGAAATTGCCAGCCAATCTCCTAAGAGTCTTCTGATCGCGACTGGATGCCCCAGCCGGATACTCTTTGTTCTTTAGGAAATTCTGGATATCAAAATATCACGGCTTGCCATCGGAAGCTTCCTCAATGGCGAATACAAATACGGGCCTATCAAGGCGAGAGATAACAATTATGGGAGCCTCATTCCAGAAGTTAACTTTGTACATCGAGGACAACGTTGCGAGAGCGTCTCTCATCTGATTTTCTGCCCGCGACACATGGTGAAACTCTACCTTGTCGAAGAAAGGCAACAACCTCCTTGCATAATTCATGTAAGGAATCAGGTTCGGCTGACGAGTCTCCCATTCTCCTTTAATCTGGTTTACGACTAACGCGGAGTCTTCGTACACATCAAGATTTTTGATTCTCAAGTCAATAGCTTCCTCAAGACCCATGATGAACGCTTCGTATTCGGCTTTATTATTGGTAACTGGAAATGTCAATTTGGTCGTGAATGGGATATGCGACCCATGGGGAGTAGTAATGATTGCCCCAATTCCACTTCCATATGAATTAACAACACCGTCAAAGATCAATTGCCATTGGAAACCCAGCTCAGGACCTTCATCATGCAACGGCTCCTCACAATCTTTCATCTTTAGGTACATGATATCCCCGTCAGGAAAATCAAACCTCATCGGCTGGTAGTCATCGATTGGCTGCTCGACTAGGTACTCTGACAGAACGCTACCTTTGATAGCCTTTTGAGAAACATATTGTATATTGTTGCACCCCAAAATTTGGCCAACAATTATTTATTCATTGAGTGTTTGAAAATGGATACCTTCATCAGAAAGTTCAAGAGATCCTTAGAGGAAGTGGATTGAAACCAGGGCTCTGTGCTTCAAAGCTTGAGAGTTGTGGGTGTTCCTCAGATGATTCTGAGACTTTGAGAATGAACTTGATGTTTTGAGAAAGCCTATGAGATGTCTTAATAGCCTTCATGAAGCCCAGAGAAGTCATTATGTAAGAGTTCAGAAGATTCAACCATGAATGATAGAATTAGGGTTTTGACTGGGTCAACCCTAGGATAACTGAAGGTTTGGGAAGGGTTGAGACCCAATACAAGGGCCATGAGATCATGGAATGATGCATAGAGATGATATAAAGATGATTCCTAGACCAACTCATCATGATTGAGGAATTTGAGAAGTTTCAAGTCAGGGTTCCCAAGGATTGTCAGTGAAAAACCCTAATTTGATCCCTATCTTCCAGGCAGTTTTATCTCAAGATGTTATTGATATCTCACCTTCCCCACAACATGAATGTTGTAGAGCTTGTTCTAAGCTTTAATTTGAGTGGTGGAAGTCCTTGATAGGAGTTACAGAGCTCAAGTTATGGTTTTGACAAATTACAGGTTAGCAGAGGTGTGTGAATCTGGGTCCTTGAAGGTCACCCAACTTGCAGACAACTTTTGCCCTAGTAGGATGATTCCTATGATTTCTTCTTGGTCAACATGAATGTTGAAGAGGATCTTCTTAGCTTTAATTTGAGTGGTAGAAGTCCTTGATAGGATTTGTGGAACTCAACTTATGGTTTGAACAAGACAGGGGTATTTTAGTCATTTGTCAATTATAGGTCATTTTAGCCAATGCCTAAAACTCCTATTTCCAAGCCTCAAATGAAAAAACTCAAAACATGAAAGTTGTTCAAAATGTTATTTTAAGTCTAGAAAGAAGGTCACAAATTGTTGGAAAAGCTCATAGCATGAAGTTACATGATTGGTCAAAAATGAACTAAAAATGGCATATAAGTTTGAAAAGTTGAAATTGGAAATTGGTTTGGAAGATCCACAAATCCAAAATAGGTCATCCAATATATCATTTTGATTGGAAACATCATTTTGAGAACATTGGTTTATCTAGAATTTTGATTTGAAGCTTTAAAATGGGTGATGCTTTGAAAACTTGTTACTTGAAAAAGAAGGCAATGTTGAAAAACCTTACACAAGCCAAAGATGAGCTTGTTTTTCACTCATCCACACTCAATATCTCTCATAAGGAGAATTTGGCACAAAATGGTAAGGCATAAGGCATGAGATGAGAGAAATCCAACTTGTCCCCACATGAGATTTTCAAGAACTTTCCACCATATTCTAGATGAATCTAGAAGTGTCTAAGGATCATTATAAAAAGAGGGCCATGAAGAGAGTTCAGGGTTGGTGATAGAGAGAGATTTCAGGAGAGAGAGAGAGAGAAATAGCCATTGAAGTTCTTCCTTCAAGCTCAAGCAATCCAAGAAACCTTTCACTACAAGGCTTCTTCTCCAAAACCAGTGCAAACAGAATCATTTCCACCATTGGAGGATCATCCTGAAGCAATTACAAGGCTTGCAACATCCCCCACGAGCACCTACCACCATTACTTGACAGGTTGGTTTCTCTCCCTAATTCTCCTAATTTATGCAGTTTTAATTAGTTTTATAGATATAGAATTGATGCATTAGGTTAGTTGATGAAACCCTAGAAGTTATAGCACGATCCATGGAGTTCCATAACAGAGCTATGAAGCTTTAGAGATCAAGAACATGCACCCTAGGCTGCTATATTCTTAGGTTTTTAGCTTAGTGTAATCCCCTCAGCACGTAGAACATTCTAGGTTAATATGGATTCATTCTATTACCATGCATATCAGTGTGAATCAAGTGTACCCGAAACTTCCATCTTTCATAATTCTTTGTAGAGTGAGTTTTAGAAGAATATAGCACCATGATTGTGTAGAGGGAGAGGAGTAGAATAAGTTTGATGTTTGGATCGAGGAAAATGGTGGAGAATCGAGAGAGCTAGATGAAGGAGAAGGTATGGCGCATGGAGGCTGTTTCGAAACCCTAGCAGGCCAGAGGTTGAAGATGCAATCTTCACCATCAACTCGTTTGGAATATTTGACTTTTTATGTTAATCCAACGGCTCAAATTCAATCTGAAGATGGAGGGAAAAGTTTAAAAATGAAACGCGGCGTTTTGTTTAGTAACACGCTTGGGCTTGCCTGATGCTATCCACACCCCCCCTATTCTGGCCCAACTAATTTGAACTAACGCGCCTTGCTATTCCACCCCCCTCCCTTTTATTTGTTTTAAATTCTTTTTTATTTCTTTTAATATTTTTCTTGTTTTAGAAAATTCATTAAAAATTGAAAAATAACTCTTTTTTGTCCATTCTTTTTTCTATGTTGAGATAATTTTGTGTAGAAAAATATAAAAATAAAAATGGAATTTTATTTTTAATATGGAATTTTTAGTGGTATTTTCTTTAATATAGTATATTTTCTTTCTTTTAGTTGATACATGATTTTGCAAGAATTGTTTTAGGACCTTCTTTTAGTCTTTTTAATCCATTCTTTTTTGTGCAATTAGATGATGAATCATAGTTCCCCATAGGATTTATTCTAGAATTTTAGAATTAAATTTTGATTAGTTTAATTAGGGTAGATCTAGGGTATCCTAATTAGGGTTTAGGTTGTGCTTAGGTGAAGAATTCACTTTCTTTGAATAAGTTTTGTCTTGATTTTTAGGTAGAGGCCTATGTGGATGTTAGGGGTAGACGTTGAAGACCCTTGTGAATAATTGTTAGATTTTTCCCCATTGGTTTAGTATTTTTAGGTATTTTCTGAAGTTGCCTGTTGATTTTGTCTCCCCTGTGGTCATCTGTTCATCTTTGGGGTTCATTGTGGGGAATTTGTTGTGGGGCTTGTGTTGCCTTGAAGATCTTGTTGGAGAGCATCATGAAGAGAAGATTGTAGATCAAGACTCAGAGACCCAGAGCTTGGCTTGTCCCCTGTCTGTGAGGTTTGAGATCCTGAAGTTTGAAGGAAGTTCATGGTACTTTCCTGAGGAAGGCACTATGAATGACTTTCATTCTTTATTCTCACCTCTTTCTTAAGTATCCAATGATGTTGGAGACAACTTGTGAGTTTAATTTCTCCTGAGGAGGAATGTAAACTGATCACATGTTGTTGAGCCACATGGGATACAACTCCTAAGTGGAAGCCTCCTAGTACTTTCCTGAGGAAGGTCCTATGGGTCTATTCACTTAGTTCCGTTAGTTTATCTAGGATTTCTCAAGTATCCAATGATGTTGGAGCCAACTTGTGAGTTTAATTTCTCCCGAGGAGGAATGTAAACTGATCACAGTTGTTGAGCCACATAGGATACAACTCCTAAGTGGAAGCCTCCTAGTACTTTCCTGAGGAAGGTCCTCTGAGTCTGTTCATTTAGTTCCACTAGTTCAGATAGGATTTCCTAAATATCCAGTGATGTTGGAGCCTGCTTGTGAGTTTAATTTCTCCTGAGGAGGAATGTAAACTGATCACAGTGGTTGAGCCACATAGGGTATGACTCCTGAGTATACACCTCCTAGTGCTTTCCTGAGGAAGACACTATGAGTCTGCTTGCTTAGCTCCCTTTCTTTGGTAAGCTTGTTATGAAGCTTGAAGACTGGGATTGATTTCTCTTGTTTAGGGTTTTGCTTTAGTGCTTAGATTTGATTCAGATTCTGTGTTAGGGTCAGGATTAGAGAGTAGATTCTTTCTTTCTCAAGCATGTGTGTTTGTTGGTCTGATGGCACTTCATTTCCTTTATCTGGTTATTGCTTGATAGCATGTTGATTATCTTCAGTATGATTACTGTTATTTCATGACTGGCTTGAGGTTGAGATGAGCTTGTGGAGGCTGAAACCCCACACACATTTCCTCCCTCACTTGCATTGCATGCATTTTACTGTTAAAGCTGATGCTTTTGTCTGTTTTGGTGTATCATTGACATGATCCCTTAGGACTCTCATTTCCTCTGATAAGGATTTGATGATAGACTTTTAGGTTGAAACCTATGCATGACAACATCTAGGAGTTCCCTGTTCAAACCTCGACCATAGGATGAATCCATGGCATGATAACAGTAGGACTTGATAGTCTCCCTCCTAGTTGGGCCTGTTCTCTTCTCATCTTGAAGCAGTTTAAAGCACAGTAATCATGAATGATTTCTTTCGTACGCTACGAGCCTTAAGCCATCTGAGGATGGATGTTTAGTATGGTACCCTTTGGGTAACATGCGACGCATTCACTCTCAGGTCATAGTCTCTAGTGCGGTTGAAATCGCGAACACAATAAAAAGCACTTCTTTTAGGAGATAACCCGTAGTTTCCCGAACTACGTTTGCTCTGATCTTTCATACCAGATGAAAGTACGTAGGCATAGGATGCGACATCCTAGCGAGCAACCTTCCCCACCTTAACCCGTAGTTAGCCGAACTACGTTGACTCTGATTTCTCATTCTCTGATGAGAATACGTAGGCATAAAGTGCGACGCTTTGCCGAGTCATTTTTCTTTTCTTTTTCAGCCAGCCTTGATAGGTAGATAGATTATAACCAACCCGTCCAAGTAAACAAACAAGCGAGGATCCCGTCGAGTACGACGGACGTGAGGGGTGCTAATACCTTCCCCTTGCGTAACCGACTCCCGAACCCAGACAATGGTTGCGATGACCTTGTCTTACCTTTTTTCGTCAGGTTTTTCCGATCGTTTCCTTTCCCGCTCTGAGGGATAAATAACGAAAGGTGGCGACTCTTCTGTCATGCCGGCACCTTATTTTCGCGCAAGCGACAGCTGGCGACTCTGCTGGGGATATAGCATCTAGGGACTTTTCCCATCCCTTATGCTGGGACCGTTTTCCCATCCCCTACGTGAGTCAATCCTATCGTTTGTGTGTTTGCTTGTTGGGTTGCGTTTATTTACCGCATTTTTACTTCCCGCACTTTACTTCCCGCATTTTATTTCCCGCATTTTATTTCCAGTTGATATGATTATCTGTGCTGCTGTGGGAGAGGGATGTTACTGTGAGTGAAAAGCCGGACCTGGGCTTGAGTACACACCTAGATATAGTTGCGGAGAAGTAGTAGACGAACCTGTCTGCTGAGCAGGCACAGTTCCCTACGAAAATCTGCGCTCAGACGAGATTCTTGCAGAGGTGCTCCTTTCCGGTCCTGAGGATCTGAGGGGAGTCCAGACGTGAGGGTTGTCGACTCTGGGGACCGATCATTTGGAAGTCAGCTAAGAGAGGCCTCTTCATGACTTGATGATACCACTCCTTCTGGGAATCGTATCGTCACTCATGAAAGTCTGTGACGCTGACGACCGCATAGGATGCCGTACCTTTGTCCGTGGATTAGGTCCATACCTGTGAGTGGGGTTGGGATATTGCAGGAAACTTTGACCTCCAGACCACCTGGTTTTCTTGACAGTGAATCAGTTATGTTGGGTTCTCAGTGCAGATATGTTCTTGACAGAGCAAGTTTTTGATCAAGGGATCTTATCATCGGGTGCATGTCTGTTCTTGATAGAGCAGGTTTCGATCAGGATATTGTTATCAGTGGTTTGTTCTGGATGGAGCAGATTTTTGAGGGGGGTCTGAGGATCTCGTCAGCGGTTGTTATTTGTTCTTGATAGGGCAGATTTTGAGTGGGGTTTGAAGATCTCATCAGTAGCTGTGTGTTTGTTCTTGAGAGGGCAGATTTGTGATTTGGGGTCCGAAGACTTCATCAACAGATATTCCTTGATCTTGCATCCGGGGTCTTTATTATCAGGCCTTTATTCTTGCCAGGGCAGAAGTTTGATCTCGATCCTATCAGATGGCTATTCTCAGCAGATCAAATCAGTGATTTTACACCGGGGTTTCCTTCTCATCAGTGACTGTTGACATCGAATCTCCACAGCAGCCACCTGGATATATTGTTGCATACCTGCATTTTGCATAATCATTCCATTAGCGTGTGTCTGTGACAGGTACCGTTTCCCCGATCCAGGATCTCTCGCCTCTTATCGTGTTACTGCAGCCTCTCTCAGAAAGACTGTTGCGTACGAGTTCTCGGTCCTTGACGTGTCGAATCTGACTATTGCTATGTGAGGTTACTATTTCCATGATTGGGCCCAGATTCCTCTCCTTATTATTGTCAGCAGGTGCCAGGATCGGGGGAAATCTCTCAAGCACACAGACACACGCATGCATCTGCATAAAGCATTTTTGCATGACATACATTCTGCTGCTTTTCCTAACCTTTGATGTTGACAGGTTTTTCAGGTACTCAGGTTCCGAGCTGCTTTCGATCTCCAGGATTGATCAAAGACTCATCCACCGCTACTCAACTCGCGCTAATCAGACGAGAATCATGGACCAGGTACAGTCAGATGTTCAAGAGCTTCGGGAACGGATGGATCGTTTTATGGAGCTGATGCAAGTAGTTGCGAATGGGCAAGACCAGCTTCGTACTTTGGTTCAACCTCTCATCTCCAGGGTTGACAGTAATGGAATACTTCACGGAGGGGCCGTGCCTACTCCTCCTCAAGGGGATACTCCACAGAACGTTGTTCCTGCTGCCGGAGGCAACGGCAGTGCTAACGGCAATCTTATGACTAACCTCGGACTCAACGCGGCTGGCGCCGTCAATGGTAGTTTGGGTGCCAACGTTAACATGGGGCCGGTCAACGGCAATGTTGGTGCAGGAAATATGGTGGTGCCTCAACCGTGGCTGGAGGACCGTCAGGACGACATTTTCTCTCAGAGAGGTGTAGAGGCTGAGTTGACTGCTGAGGCTCGACTCAGGTTCAAGGCGCTGGAAGACAAGATGAGAGACATAGAAAATCAGAACACATTGGGCGTTGACATGGCCAAACTTGGGTTGATTGCTGACTTTAAAGTACCTCACAAGTTCAAGGTGCCTATCTTTGATAAGTATAGGGGCACTACTTGTCCCCGCGTTCATCTCCGATCTTATTATAGAAAGATGTCCGCTTATTCTGACGATGAGAAGCTGCTGATGCACTTCTTTCAGGATAGTCTTTCTGGCCCATCGCTCGAATGGTATATGGGTTTGGAGCCCGCTGCCGTGCGCACCTGGAAAGATCTTGCAGAAGCGTTTGTTCTCCACTATCAATATAATAGCGACTTGGCCCCCAACCGAGTTCAGCTTCAGAACCTCTCACAGCGGAACAATGAAAGCTTCAAAGAGTACGCCCAGCGGTGGCGTGAATTGGCTGCTCGGGTCCAACCACCAATGGTTGAGCGTGAGTTGGTACAAATGTTCGTGGCTACCCTTCCTGGAGTCTATTATGAAAAGCTGGTTAGTGGCATGTCTGGAACATTCTCGGCCCTCATCACTTTGGGCGAGCATGTTGAGAACGGTATAAAGATTGGAAAAATTCAGGGCGAATCATCTTCAGCTGGAGGAGCTAGCAAGAAACCCTATACTGGCAAGCGTCGAGAGGGAGATGCCAGTGCTGTCACTAATGCTAGGAGGAGGGGCAAGGGCCCTCAGCCTCAGATTGCTAGCATAAACATCCCAGCTGCTCCGCCGCAGCCGCAGCAGCCACCTCAGCAACAGAATAATCAGGGATATAAGAGATATCAGAATCGGGGTCCCCTGGCAAACCGTCATCTTGAAACTCCACCTATGCCATATGCACAGCTTCTGCAAACGTTGCTTCAGCTCCAATTGGTTCACAAGAGGACAATGGCTCCCTTAACAGGGGCACCCCCACCAGAGTATGATGCTAATGCTACTTGTGAATTTCACTCGGGGGCACCTGGCCATACGGTTGAGAATTGTAAAGCTTTTAAGCACAAAGTCCAGGACTTGGTCGACGCCAAGGTTATCAACTTTTCTGACAGCGTGCCCAACGTCACCAAGAATCCAATGCCTCATCATAAGGGGGGCGGAGTAAATGCCGTTATCACTGAGGAGAGTTCAGACTTGCTGACCGATGTCAAAGATCTGAAGACGCCGTTGAGTTTTGTTAAGGCTAAGTTGCTGAAGAAGGGCTTCTTTCCCGGATGTGGAGAGTTATGTATGGCTTGTGCTACACTTCCTGATGGGTGTGAGCAGTTGATCGAAGGTATCCAGAGTCTGATGTCCGAGGGTATTTTGCAATTCAGTCGGAGTATTGAGAATGCGTCAGGAGAAGTCGTGCTGAAGCAGGCAGACGAAGTTGCTACCATTACTATTCCTCGTCACCCTATTACTATTTCCGCGCCCCGTCCGCCTTCTATCACCATCACCAGGGCCGGACCAATCCCATTCGAGAGTACCAATGCCGTTCCATGGCATTATGGCGCCGAAGTTTATTGTAATGGTCAGAAGATAGAGCTTGAGCCATCCGGATCGACTGTGCAGAATCTTACCGAAGTCAGTGGTATCACTAGAAGCGGAAGAGTGTTTGCGCCAGCAGAGGTTGCAGCAGAGAAAGTGGTCCGAGCTGACGCTGTGGATAAAGGTAAAGGTAAAGCTGTTGAAGAGGTCCCTGCAGGGGCAGAGAAAGACTTGCTAGTTAAAGATGCTGAAGAGTTCATGCGACTGATCAAGAAAAGTGACTACAAAATTGTAGATCATCTTCATCAGACTCCGTCGAAGATCTCTATTCTTAACCTGTTGCTGTGTTCTGAAGCGCATCGCAACGCGTTACTGAAAGTATTGAATGCTGCATACGTGCCACAGGAGATATCAGTAAATCAACTCGAGGAGGTGGTGGCCCATGTCAATGCTGGTAATGGGCTGGGATTTACAGATCTAGAGCTGACTCCTAAGGGAAGAGATCACAATAGCGCCTTGCACGTCTCAATAGAGTGCAGAGGCACGATTATGTCACATGTCCTGGTGGATACGGGTTCCTCGCTTAACGTGCTTCCGAAGAAGGCACTGATGAAGTTGGATACCCGTGGACTGCTTTGCACGCCCAGTGATCTGGTCGTGAAGGCCTTTGACGGAACCAAGCGCCACGTCTTCGGAGAATTGACCCTGCCAATTCAAGTTGGACCAGAGACGTTTAATGCGGTTTTCTATATCATGGATATCATGCCCGCCTATAGTTGCCTCTTAGGTCGGCCGTGGATCCATTCTGCTGGTGCCGTGACGTCCACGCTGCATCAGAAGCTTAAATACGCTGTTGGGGGCAGCATAGTCACAGTCTGTGGAGAAGAGGACATCATGGTAAGCCACCTATCGTCCTTTAAATACGTTGAAATGGATGGTGAGATCCATGAGACTCTGTGCCAAGCATTTGAAACCGTCAGGGCGAAGGAGGTAGCTCCCGTTGTTGCAGAGAAGCAAGAGTTGAACCTCTCCTCGTTTAAGGAAGCCCGGGCTGTTGTCGAAGCTGGTTCCACCCCAGGCTGGGGGCATGTCTTGGATATACCAATCAAACAGGATAAGTTTGGATTAGGGTATTCTCCTGGAGCTGAAGCTTCATCTTCTTCTGGCAGTTCGTCTCATGGGAAAGGGCCGATCTTATTCACCAAGGGGGGAGTAATTTTTGAGAGTATCAAAGCTGCGTCAGAGGACAGTGGAGACAGTGATTGCGATCTTGACGCCTGGATTCAACCGAGTAAACCAGGCGAGCGCCTCCACAACTGGACCATCAAGGAGATTATCAAGCTGACAAGTGAAGAGTAATGATTTGCTTTTTACAATCTTTGTACAACCCTACGTCCTGCCCGGGGCATAGTGGTTTTACTGTCAGGGCCTTGTTGGATTATGTGTATGCATTTTGTTAATAAATAAAAGGCGTTTTCTTCGTAATCAAATGTTGTGTTCTCTGTTATTCATGCTTTATGTTTGTTTCGAAAAACAGCAAAATGGCAACGAGGTTCGTGCTAACCTGCATATTCTTGCTTTAAACTTAACCCTTGTTATTGCAGGATCCACGTAACAGATGACAT
Organism: Lathyrus sativus; assembly: GCA_963859935.3. Taxonomy (NCBI): domain Eukaryota; kingdom Viridiplantae; phylum Streptophyta; class Magnoliopsida; order Fabales; family Fabaceae; genus Lathyrus; species Lathyrus sativus. The sequence continues at coordinate 590,446,528 of OZ012739.1, read as the reverse complement.
CGACTCTGGACCCTCTACGGCTCACTACGACTTTGATTGCCCGATCTATCAAGCCGAGGATGAGATTGATGAAGACGAAGACCTTCCGGAAGAGTTGGCCCGCTTGTTGAGACAAGAGGAGAAGGTTATTCTGCCTCACGAGGAGGATATTGAGATCATAAATCTGGGTTCTGAGGAGCTCGTCAGAAATGTCAGAGTTGGGGCTGCGCTGCAGAACGATGTCAAGCATAGACTGGTTGAGATGCTTCGAGAGTATAGTGACGTCTTTGCTTGGTCATATGAGGATATGCCCGGACTCGACACTGATATCGTGGTTCATCGCTTGCCGTTGCGAGAAGATTGCCCTCCAGTCAAGCAGAAGCTCAGGAGGACGAGACCAGACATGGCTGTAAAAATCAAAGAAGAAGTCCAGAAGCAGTTGGACGCAGGATTTCTAGCCGTTACCACTTACCCTCCACGGGTCGCCAACATAGTGCCTGTACCGAAGAAGGACGGTAAGGTACGTATGTGCGTCGATTATCGGGATTTGAATAGGGCGAGCCCTAAGGATGATTTCCCGTTGCCTCATATCGATGTATTGGTCGACAATACAGCCCAGTTTTCCGTGTTTTCGTTCATGGATGGCTTCTCCGGTTACAATCAGATTAAGATGGCGCCGGAGGACATGGAGAAAACGACGTTCATTACCCCCTGGGGAACATTTTGCTATAAGGTAATGCCCTTCGGTCTGAAGAACGCAGGGGCCACTTACCAGCGAGCAATGGTAACTTTGTTTCATGATATGATTCATCATGAGATCGAGGTCTATGTTGATGACATGATTGCAAAGTCCCAAACGGAGGAGGAGCATCTGGTCAACCTGTTGAAGCTGTTTGAAAGGCTTAGGAAGTTCAGGCTGAGGCTGAATCCTAGCAAGTGCACTTTCGGAGTGCGGTCCGGAAAGTTATTGGGGTTTATCGTTAGTGAACGAGGTATTGAAGTTGATCCTGCGAAAATAAAAGCTATCCAAGAAATGCCAGCGCCGAAAACAGAAAAAGAAGTTCGTGGTTTCTTGGGCCGAATAAACTACATTGCAAGGTTTATCTCTCAGCTCACGGCCACTTGTGAACCGATGTTCAAGCTGTTAAAGAAAGATCAGGCGATTACTTGGAATGAGGATTGCCAGAAGGCATTCGACAAAATAAAGCAGTATCTTCAAGAACCTCCAATCTTGATACCCCCAGTGGCTGGACGGCCATTAATCATGTACTTGACAGTTCTGGAGAATAGTATGGGGTGTGTTCTCGGTCAGCACGACAAGACGGGCAGAAAAGAGCATGCCATTTATTATTTGAGTAAAAAGTTCACTGAGTGTGAATCTCGATACTCGATGCTGGAGAAGACGTGTTGTGCATTAGCTTGGGCTGCCAAACGTCTACGACAGTATATGCTCAACCACACTACTATGCTAATTTCGAAGATGGATCCGATCAAGTACGTCTTCGAAAAGCAGGCTCTTTCGGGCAGGATTGCCAGATGGCAGATGGTGTTAACAGAATATGATATTCAGTACGTCTCTCAAAAAGCCATCAAGGGAAGCGTATTGTCTGATTACCTTGCCGAACAGCCGATCGAAGACTATCAGCCGATGAAGTTCGATTTCCCTGACAAGGACATTATGTTTCTCAAGGCGAAGGATTGCGATGAGCCATTACCCGATGAGGGGCCAGATAGGAAGTCTCAGTGGAAGTTGATATTCGACGGAGCGGTTAATTCCTATGGGAGTGGTATCGGGGCTATCATCACGACTCCTCACGGATCCCATATCCCGTTTACTGCAAGACTGACGTTTCCAGTTACCAACAACGAAGCCGAGTATGAAGCATGTATTATGGGTCTAGAAGAGGCAATTGATTTGAGAATCAAGAATCTAGACATATATGGTGACTCAGCGCTCGTAATCAATCAGATCAAAGGGGAGTGGGAAACTCGTCAAGCGAATCTAGTGCCGTACATGAATTATGCTAGGAGGCTGCTTCCTTTCTTCGATCGGGTGGAACTTCATCATGTACCCCGGGCTGAAAATCAAATGGCTGATGCTTTAGCCACGTTGGCTTCAATGTATAAAGTCAATTATTGGAATGAGGCTCCAAGAATTGTGCTTTCGCGGCTTGATAGACCAGCGTTTGTGTTCGCAATCGAAGATGCCACTGACGGCAAGCCATGGTTCCACGATATCCAGACCTTCCTTATGACCAAGGAGTATCCTGCGGGTGCGTCAACCCAGGATAAGAAGACTCTGAGGAGGCTATCTGGAAACTTTTACCTCAACCCTGATGGAGTGCTGTATAAGAGAAACCACGATCTCGTGCTGCTCAGATGTGTGGATGAGAAAGAAGCAAGTATGCTCATGGAAGAAGTCCATGAGGGCACATTTGGTACGCACGCCGGCGGGCATGCCATGACAAGAAAGATCCTGAGAGCAGGATATTACTGGTTGACTATGGAGTCGGATTGCTTCAGATTCGCGAAGAAATGTCACAAATGCCAGATTTATGCTGATAAAGTTCATGTGCCGCCGTGCCCATTGAATGTCATGTCCTCCCCTTGGCCGTTCTCCATGTGGGGCATCGACATGATAGGCAAGATCGAGCCCACTGCATCCAATGGTCATCGTTTCATTCTGGTAGCTATCGACTACTTCACCAAGTGGGTGGAGGCAGCCTCGTACGCTAATGTGACCAAGCAGGTGGTGGCTAAATTCATAAAGAGGGACATCATCTGTCGCTATGGAATTCCCGAGCGGATCATTACTGATAATGGTTTGAATTTGAATAATAAGATGATGAAGGAGCTGTGCCAGAGCTTCAAGATTGAACACCACAATTCATCTCCTTACCGGCCGAAGATGAATGGCGCTGTTGAAGCGGCCAACAAGAACATCAAGAAGATTGTTCAGAAGATGGTTGTGACGTACAAAGATTGGCACGAGATGCTGCCGTTTGCCTTGCACGGTTATCGTACGACGGTGCGTACGTCGACCGGGGCAACTCCTTTCTCCTTGGTGTACGGCATGGAAGCTGTCCTGCCGTTAGAAGTGGAGATTCCCTCTTTACGAGTTTTGGTTGATGTGAAACTTGATGAGGCAGAATGGGTTACGAATTGCTTGAACCAACTCAGCCTGATGGACGAGAAGAGGTTAGCATCGATTGCATTTGGTCGCCTATACCAAAGCCGAATGAAGAAAGCTTATGATAAGAAGGTGCGTCCTCGAAGCTTTCAGACGGGTGATCTCGTCCTGAAGAAGATTCTTCCGCCACACTCCGATCACCGGGGCAAGTGGACTCCGAATTACGAAGGGCCGTATGTCGTCAGCAAGGTCTTCTCGGGAGGAGCTTTGTTGTTATCCACGATGGATGGCGAAGATTTTGCATCCCCGGTGAACGCGGACGCAGTTAAAAAATACTTTGCTTGAAAGAGACCCGCTGGACAAAAAAGAAAGAGTCCAGGCAAAAAAGGGGCATCCCGGCGAACCAAAAACAGAATAAAAGGTTCGGGCAAAAATTAGGGATATATTGAAAAAATGTACACCCGCGGAGTCGAAAACCTACACTGGGCGGCTTCGGCAAAAAAGGGTATCCCGGTGAACTGAAAACCCGTGAAGGGCGGTTCACGCAAAAGTTAGGGATTTAAATAAGCGAATGACTGCGTTCCGCGTATGGACTTTCATTGTTTAGTGGTTCGGAAGACCTGAGGGCCGTTTATCTGAATCAATCTCTTCCAAAGCTGAAGCATCGGAGAAGTATCGAAGTCGAGTGGGTCTTAGAGGGATCAACTCATGGTGTTCGTCTACGCCTCGATTGCCAACATTTGTATATACTGATGTATATTTATGTTTTCTTTTTTGTGCGGCTTCCTCATTCCAGGAGCTGGCCTCTGTTGTAAAACATTTTTGCCCGTTCAGGGGTTCATCATCAATAAAATGCACATTATTCAGCAATTCTACTTGACTGCTTAGCATTTATCTGTTTTGTTTGCGAATGAGAACGCCGATGTTTTTTTTTATAAAATGTGCATGCATAAACCTGCGGGCCTAGGCCCATTGATTGTTGAAACAACTAATTAACTGAATATTGTCACGAGATAATAACCCTGATAGGCCCCTTTGAGGAGGGTATCTTGTCTGTTTGTTTGTGTTGTTGCAGGTATAGCACTTGCCAGAAGATGTGTCGTGCGTATCCCCGAAGCAGGATAAGTCCTCCTTCCCTAGCAGAGTTCAGTAGTCTCTCCCCCGCAGAATCTAAACGCAAGATGGTGAGCATTGATATGTCTTCCCCGGATAGAGGTGATTCTCTTCCCCAAGCAGACGCATCCTGAAGGAATGTCACCTCGTCGGCTGAGCCAAGCACCGAAGAATGATGTCATCTTTCCCCAGCACCGGGTCACAAGTGCAGAGTTCATAGAAATGTTTGGGTACTGGAGCTCGTGTTTTCCCCAGTAAAGTCGTCGAAGCAGGATTTTCTCCCCCGCACCGGGTCACAAGTGCGGGTTTCGCAGGAGGTCGTTCGTTAGCAGAAGGATGCAGTAACTGATGGTGCCAGACTAAGGTCTCCAGCAGAATTGAGATTCCCCGCCAGAGTCATGCTCTCTCCTGAAGTTGGACGATTCCCTCTCCCCCAGTAGAGTGTTGGAACAGCTGATGTTGTATTCCCCTGCAGAGTTGTACTCTTCCCCCGAAGTCAGATGATTCCTTCTTCCCCGGCGAAATTGAGTTTCCTCATCGGAGTCGCACTCTCCAGTGAAGTAGAATGATTTCCCTCCCTGGCTGAGTCCGCAGAAAAGCAGAATCCTTGGAAGTTAATCAGATCATGGTCGATTTTCCCCAGCAGAGCGTGGGGCAGCTAGTGCTGTGTTTCCCCAGAATCGCACTCTCTCCATCGAAGCAGAATGATTTCTCCTTCCTCAGCCGAGTTTGCAGCTGTCCAAGAGATCCGAATCCTTGGAAGTTGATCAGATCATGATTGGTTTTTCCCCAGTGGAGTGTTGAGCAGCTGAAGTTGGTTCCCCACAGAGTGGTCATCCCCAGGAGAGTAGCCGAGACGGCCACGCAGTTCATTCTCGCGATTGATATCAGCAGATCCAAGTTCTCATAGAGCTTCGTTCCTTGCAGCAGTCAGCTGAAGTTGTTCCCCTGCAGCAATTCGCGGAAGATCAATTCCCCAGACAGAGCCTGATTGATATTGGCGTGTTCACGTTCTCCTCAGCAGGATGATTCCTCTACCTGAGTGGTTCTTTCTCCTTGACAGGAGGATTTCCCCCTTTCGGCATTTATTTTGCTGACAGGATCGCATCATTGTGCATAATTGCATAGCATTGTGCATGATTGCATGGCATTTAGCATAAACGCATAGCATTTCCACCATGTGGGGCATGGCGCAGAAGCGTATGCACCATAAGCATGATCTAGGTCATCATCATCCTTGTTGAACAGGTGTTCCACCAAAAGACCGGTTGCTCAGGACGATTCTTGATGTTCCCCCCAGCAAGGGCGCTCTTGAGATGATTCTTAAAGACCCCGGTGTAATCCCCACGGTCGCTCGCTCGAGACGATTTTCGAGATCCCCAGCGAAGTCTTCAGTTCGAGATGATTCTCAAATCCCTCAGCAGGGCCGTTTGCCTAAGGTGATTCTTAATACCTCAGCGCAGGTTCCCGAGTTGTTCGCCTAGTATGATACTTGAGCTCCCCAATAACGTCCTCAGCAAGAGTTGCCCAGGAAGACTCCTGGAATACCCAACAGAATGTTTGCTCCAGAAAGGTTATCAGTTCAGGACGATTCTTGAAGATGCCCGACGGATCTGTTTGTTCAAGATGATTCTTGTAGTCCTCAGCAGCGTGATATGTCTGCTCCAACAATGATGTCTAATCTGAAGATGGATTTCATAAGCGCCCGAAGGCGATATACGAAGGTTCCTGTGAGTTCAGATTTCCTGGTTGATGAATCAATGGGTGGCTGAAGATAAGGTTCCAGAGGTTGTAGATACAACAGAGTGATCCGTGTGGGTCTGAAGACCAAGTCAGTTATCCTGAGGTGATGATTGATTGCGATCAAGTGAATGGTATGTCTTCTGATTGAAGTCGAAGATGTTTCTCCAGCGGTGACGCAGGGTATTCCGATCGTCCGACGGTGATGTCAGGTTTAGTTCTCCAGCAGTGACGCAGGGAGCTTCGATCGTCCGACGGTGATGTCAGATTTGGTTCTCCAGCTAGTTGTTGAGCAGCTAATGTTGCAGGATTCAAAGGTTTGTTCCCCGCAGAGTACTGGGTGCTCGTGCAGTTGGCAAATTTTCGGGTTTACCGGTATTCAATCGTCTCGCACCTTGATTGGGTGAGAGCCGTTCGCTTCTCACCCAGTCAGGTTCAAGCCGTTTGAATATGGGCAGCTGTTGCACCCCAAAATTTGGCCAACAATTATTTATTCATTGAGTGTTTGAAAATGGATACCTTCATCAGAAAGTTCAAGAGATCCTTAGAGGAAGTGGATTGAAACCAGGGCTCTGTGCTTCAAAGCTTGAGAGTTGTGGGTGTTCCTCAGATGATTCTGAGACTTTGAGAATGAACTTGATGTTTTGAGAAAGCCTATGAGATGTCTTAATAGCCTTCATGAAGCCCAGAGAAGTCATTATGTAAGAGTTCAGAAGATTCAACCATGAATGATAGAATTAGGGTTTTGACTGGGTCAACCCTAGGATAACTGAAGGTTTGGGAAGGGTTGAGACCCAATCCAAGGGCCATGAGATCATGGAATGATGCATAGAGATGATATAAAGATGATTCCTAGACCAACTCATCATGATTGAGGAATTTGAGAAGTTTCAAGTCAGGGTTCCCAAGGATTGTCAGTGAAAAACCCTAATTTGATCCCTATCTTCCAGGCAGTTTTAGCTCAAGATGTTATTGATATCTCACCTTCCCCACAACATGAATGTTGTAGAGCTTGTTCTAAGCTTTAATTTGAGTGGTGGAAGTCCTTGATAGGAGTTACAGAGCTCAAGTTATGGTTTTGACAAATTACAGGTTAGCAGAGGTGTGTGAATCTGGGTCCTTGAAGGTCACCCAACTTGCAGACAACGTTTGCCCTAGTAGGATGATTCCTATGATTTCTTGGTCAACATGAATGTTGAAGAGGATCTTCTTAGCTTTAATTTGAGTGGTAGAAGTCCTTGATAGGATTTGTGGAACTCAACTTATGGTTTGAACAAGACAGGGGTATTTTGGTCATTTGTCAGTTATAGGTCATTTTAGCCAATGCCTAAAACTCCTATTTCCAAGCCTCAAATGAAAAAACTCAAAACATGAAAGTTGTTCAAAATGTGATTTTAAGTCTAGAAAGAAGGTCACAAATTGTTGGAAAAGCTCATAGCATGAAGTTACATGATTGGTCAAAAATGAACTAAAAATGGCATATAAGTTTGAAAAGTTGAAATTGGAAATTGGTTTGGAAGATCCACAAATCCAAAATAGGTCATCCAATATATCATTTTGATTGGAAACATCATTTTGAGAACATTGGTTTAGCTAGAATTTTGATTTGAAGCTTTAAAATGGGTGATGCTTTGAAAACTTGTTACTTGAAAAAGAAGGCAATGTTGAAAAACCTTACACAAGCCAAAGATGAGCTTGTTTTTCACTCATCCACACTCAATATCTCTCATAAGGAGAATTTGGCACAAAATGGTAAGGCATAAGGCATGAGATGAGAGAAATCCAACTTGTCCCCACATGAGATTTTCAAGAACTTTCCACCATATTCTAGATGAATCTAGAAGTGTCTAAGGATCATTATAAAAAGAGGGCCATGAAGAGAGTTCAGGGTTGGTGATAGAGAGAGATTTCAGGAGAGAGAGAGAGAGAGAGAGAGAAATAGCCATTGAAGTTCTTCCTTCAAGCTCAAGCAATCCAAGAAACCTTTCACTACAAGGCTTCTTCTCCAAAACCAGTGCAAACAGAATCATTTCCACCATTGGAGGATCATCCTGAAGCAATTACAAGGCTTGCAACATCCCCCACGAGCACCTACCACCATTACTTGACAGGTTGGTTTCTCTCCCTAATTCTCCTAATTTATGCAGTTTTAATTAGTTTTATAGATATAGAATTGATGCATTAGGTTAGTTGATGAAACCCTAGAAGTTATAGCACGATCCATGGAGTTCTATAACAGAGCTATGAAGCTTTAGAGATCAAGAACATGCACCCTAGGCTGCTATATTCTTAGGTTTTTAGCTTAGTGTAATCCCCTCAGCACGTAGAACATTCTAGGTTAATATGGATTCATTCTATTACCATGCATATCAGTGTGAATCAAGTGTACCCGAAACTTCCATCTTTCATAATTCTTTGTAGAGTGAGTTTTAGAAGAATATAGAACCATGATTGTGTAGAGGGAGAGGAGTAGAATAAGTTTGATGTTTGGATCGAGGAAAATGGTGGAGAATCGAGAGAGCTAGATGAAGGAGAAGGTATGGCGCATGGAGGCTGTTTCGAAACCCTAGCAGGCCAGAGGTTGAAGATGCAATCTTCACCATCAACTCGTTTGGAATATTTGACTTTTTATGTTAATCCAACGGCTCAAATTCAATCTGAAGATGGAGGGAAAAGTTTAAAAATGAAACGCGGCGTTTTGTTTAGTAACGCGCTTGGGCTTGCCTGATGCTATCCACACCCCCCCCCCCTATTCTGGCCCAACTAATTTGAACTAACGCGCCTTGCTATTCCACCCCCCTCCCTTTTATTTGTTTTAAATTCTTTTTTATTTCTTTTAATATTTTTCTTGTTTTAGAAAATTCATTAAAAATTGAAAAATAACTCTTTTTTGTCCATTCTTTTTTCTATGTTGATATAATTTTGTGTAGAAAAATATAAAAATAAAAATGGAATTTTATTTTTAATATGGAATTTTTAGTGGTATTTTCTTTAATATAGTATATTTTCTTTCTTTTAGTTGATACATGATTTTGCAAGAATTGTTTTAGGACCTTCTTTTAGTCTTTTTAATCCATTCTTTTTTGTGCAATTAGATGATGAATCATAGTTCCCCATAGGATTTATTCTAGAATTTTAGAATTAAATTTTGATTAGTTTAATTAGGGTAGATCTAGGGTATCCTAATTAGGGTTTAGGTTGTGCTTAGGTGAAGAATTCACTTTCTTTGAATAAGTTTTGTCTTGATTTTTAGGTAGAGGCCTATGTGGATGTTAGGGGTAGACGTTGAAGACCCTTATGAATAATTGTTAGATTTTTCCCCATTGGTTTAGTATTTTTAGGTATTTTCTGAAGTTGCCTGTTGATTTTGTCTCCCCTGTGGTCATCTGTTCATCTTTGGGGTTCATTGTGGGGAATTTGTTGTGGGGCTTGTGTTGCCTTGAAGATCTTGTTGGAGAGCATCATGAAGAGAAGATTGTAGATCAAGACTCAGAGACCCAGAGCTTGGCTTGTCCCCTGTCTGTGAGGTTTGAGATCCTGAAGTTTGAAGGAAGTTCATGGTACTTTCCTGAGGAAGGCACTATGAATGACTTTCATTCTTTATTCTCACCTCTTTCTTAAGTATCCAATGATGTTGGAGCCAACTTGTGAGTTTAATTTCTCCTGAGGAGGAATGTAAACTGATCACATGTTGTTGAGCCACATGGGATACAACTCCTAAGTGGAAGCCTCCTAGTACTTTCCTGAGGAAGGTCCTATGGGTCTATTCACTTAGTTCCGTTAGTTTATCTAGGATTTCTCAAGTATCCAATGATGTTGGAGCCAACTTGTGAGTTTAATTTCTCCCGAGGAGGAATGTAAACTGATCACAGTTGTTGAGCCACATAGGATACAACTCCTAAGTGGAAGCCTCCTAGTACTTTCCTGAGGAAGGTCCTCTGAGTCTGTTCATTTAGTTCCACTAGTTCAGATAGGATTTCCTAAATATCCAGTGATGTTGGAGCCTGCTTGTGAGTTTAATTTCTCCTGAGGAGGAATGTAAACTGATCACAGTGGTTGAGCCACATAGGGTATGACTCCTGAGTATACACCTCCTAGTGCTTTCCTGAGGAAGACACTATGAGTCTGCTTGCTTAGCTCCCTTTCTTTGGTAAGCTTGTTCTGAAGCTTGAAGACTGGGATTGATTTCTCTTGTTTAGGGTTTTGCTTTAGTGCTTAGATTTGATTCAGATTCTGTGTTAGGGTCAGGATTAGAGAGTAGATTCTTTCTTTCTCAAGCATGTGTGTTTGTTGGTCTGATGGCACTTCATTTCCTTTATCTGGTTATTGCTTGATAGCATGTTGATTATCTTCAGTATGATTACTGTTATTTCATGACTGGCTTGAGGTTGAGATGAGCTTGTGGAGGCTGAAACCCCACACACATTTCCTCCCTCACTTGCATTGCATGCATTTTACTGTTAAAGCTGATGCTTTTGTCTGTTTTGGTGTATCATTGACATGATCCCTTAGGACTCTCATTTCCTCTGATAAGGATTTGATGATAGACTTTTAGGTTGAAACCTATGCATGACAACATCTAGGAGTTCCCTGTTCAAACCTCGACCATAGGATGAATCCATGGCATGATAACAGTAGGACTTGATAGTCTCCCTCCTAGTTGGGCCTGTTCTCTTCTCATCTTGAAGCAGTTTAAAGCACAGTAATCATGAATGATTTCTTTCGTACTCTACGAGCCTTAAGCCATCTGAGGATGGATGTTTAGTATGGTACCCTTTGGGTGACATGCGACGCATTCACTCTCAGGTCATAGTCTCTAGTGCGGTTGAAATCGCGAACACAATAAAAAGCACTTCTTTTAGGAGATAACCCGTAGTTTCCCGAACTACGTTTGCTCTGATCTTTCATACCAGATGAAAGTACGTAGGCATAGGATGCGACATCCTAGCGAGCAACCTTCCCCACCTTAACCCGTAGTTAGCCGAACTACGTTGACTCTGATTTCTCATTCTCTGATGAGAATACGTAGGCATAAAGTGCGACGCTTTGCCGAGTCATTTTTCTTTTCTTTTTCAGCCAGCCTTGATAGGTAGATAGATTATAACCAACCCGTCCAAGTAAAAAAACAAGCGAGGATCCCGTCGAGTACGACGGACGTGAGGGGTGCTAATACCTTCCCCTTGCGTAACCGACTCCCGAACCCAGACAATGGTTGCGATGACCTTGTCTTACCTTTTTTCGTCAGGTTTTTCCAATCGTTTCCTTTCCCGCTCTGAGGGATAAATAACGAAAGGTGGCGACTCTTCTGTCATGCCGGCACCTTATTTTCGCGCAAGCGACATATATCATACTCTGTCAGTACCATTTTCCATCGGGCAATCCTTCCAGAAAGTGCTTGCTTTTCGAAAACGTACTTGATCGAATCCATCTTCGAAATCAGCATGGTGGTATGATTTATCATGTATTGTCTCAGACGTTTGGCATCCCAGGAGAGTGCACAACACGTCTTTTCGAGCATTGAGTAACGGGACTCACAATCTGTGAACTTTTTACTCAAAAAATAGATCGCATGCTCTTTCCGTCCAGTCTCGTCATGTTGACCGAGAACACAACCCATGCTATTCTCAAGAACCGTCAAGTACATAATTAGTGGTCTCCCGGCTACTAAGGGTATCAATATTGGAGGTTCTTGCAAGTATTTTTTTATTTTCTCAAACGCCTTTTGACAATTCTCACTCCAGACCACCGCTCGATCTTTTTTCAACAATTTGAATAATGGCTCACATGTGGTTGTGAGGTGAGATATGAATCAGGCTATGTAGTTCAATCTCCCTAAAAATCCACGAACCTCCTTCTCCGTTTTCGGTGCTGGCATTTCTTGTATAGCTTTTATTTTTGCAGGATCAACCTCAATTCCTTTTTCGCTAACAATGAACCCCAATAGCTTTCCAGATCTTACCCCGAAGGTGCACTTATTAGGATTCAGCCTCAGCCTGAACTTCCTAAGCCTCTTGAATAATTTCAGAAAATTAACCAGATGCTCTTCCTCCGTCTGGGACTTGGCAATCATATCGCCAACATAGACCTCGATCTCTTTATGCATCATGTCATGAAAGAGTGTCGTCATAGCTCGCTGATACGTTGCCCTAACGTTCTTCAAACCAAAGGGCATCACTTTGTAGCAGAACGTTCCCCACGGGGTAATGAAAGTTGTTTTCTCCATATCCTCCGGCGCCATCTTTATCTGATTATAGCCTGAAAAGCCGCCCATGAAGGAATACACAGAGAATTGAGCAGTATTGTCGACCAATATGTCAATATGAGGAAGTGGGAAGTTATCCTTAGGGTTCGCCTTGTTCAGATCTCTGTAATCAACGCACATCCGTACCTTACCATCTTTCTTCGACACAGGTACTATATTGGCGACCCAAGAAGGGTAAGTTGTGACAGCAAGAAAACCAGCGTCCCACTGTTTTTGTACTTCCTCTTTGTTGCACCCTAAAATTTGTTCAACCTATTTCACTTGGTTTATGTTTCAATTGCATTGTCATTTGCATACTAAGTCATGTACATAGTCTAATCATTTGCATAAAATAGCATAACAAGGAATCTAACAAGGGATCAAGTGCCATTTTCATCAGAAAGAGGCCCATCAAGGGGTTTTATTCAAGATCAAGACCATCCAAGTAATCAAGAATTGAGTTGAAGCTTTGAGAAGTTTGAAGGTCAACCAGTAGATTTCTCTCCCAATCCGGGGGATATGTTGAAGATCATCAATGAGTGTGTGAGCCATGGAAGGTGTACAAAGATCATGGAAGACCTAGAGGGTCATTTTGAAGATGAGACAAATCATTAATACAAGTACCACAGCTACAGTTGAATGCAGTCAACTAGGGTTTCATCTAGGTCAACCATAGGTCAACCCTAGGTCAAATGGTTGATTGGAGGGAATCAAGGCCTACTTGGAGTATGTGGAATTCATGAATTGGTATATGGATGCATGTGTGGTGTTGTGCCAAGGAGAAATCAAAAGGAATCAAGAAGAAGAGGAGTTACTAGATTAGGGTTTCAGTGTAAAAAAACCCTAATTTAGGCCTAACTTCCAAGCCAGATAAGTCAAAATGCAAGTTTCTAATGAATTCTTGGTCAACATGAAACTTGTAGAGATTCTTAATAGCTTTAATTTGAGTACTAGAAGTCTTCAAGTAGATTTATAGAACTCAAGTTATGGTTCTTGCAAGTTATGGGTCCCCAGAGGATACTGAAATTTATCTGTGAAAGTCACTTGACTTCCAAGCAACTTTTTCCCATCAAGGAGTTTTCAAATGGATTCTTGGCCAACATAAGAGTTGTAGATCTTGATCTTAGATTTAATTTGAGTACTAGAAGTCCTCAAGAGGATTTGTAGAGTTCAAGTTATGGTCTTGGCAATCCAGGGGTATTTTGGGAAAGTTGAATTACAAGTGATTTTTGAGCATAGGTCAAAATCTCCATGTTCCACTTCTCAAATGAAAAATTGTTCAACATGGAATGTGCTTAAAATGATGTTTTTAGGTCAAATAAGTCATCATGGTGTATTGGTCGGCTTATTTCAAAAAGTTACTTAAAATGGCCTAAAAAAAAGGGAATAAGTCAAATAAAGTTTGGTGGAAAAAATCAAATTTTGGGTTAGAGGTCACAAACAAGCCATATGACATACCAATTTGATTGTAAAATGCATTTTAAAGACAATGGCATTGCCACAATTTTGAATTGAGGGTTATTTCAAGGACTTGCTTTGTAAATGGGCTACTTGCATCATAAGGCACATATGCAAAACCACACTTTCAAGCAAATGCAAGGCTCCTTTCCATCCATACACCTCCAATATCTCATTTGGAGAGAATTTAAACTCATAACCAAGTGAATTTCAAGCCAAAACATGAGATGGTATGTGCATAGCATAAGAAGAGATTTTCATGACATGAGAAGTTGATTTTCTCATTGGATCAATCTAGAACTTTCTAGGGTCTTCAAATACATTCTATATATACTTGTGAAGAGGTTCAGAGCAAGAGTTGGTGATTCATTTATGCAAAAACTATAGATTGACATTGGAGTTTGGAAGAGAAAAAGTGAGAGATCAAAGTTGGATTCAAGGCATTTTCAAGAGTTATCAAGAATTTAATCTTCTCCAACAAACTTCAACAAAGGTTTTCCGCACTTTTTGGCAAGAAAAAACGAGCTCCAACTACTCCGTTTCGACGCTCTTAAGCCGGTATGTGAAATTCACTTTTTCTATGATTTTAGGACGAATTAGATTAGATTATTCATGTGGTTAGGATCTGGAAAATGTATAGATGAAATTAGGATCAAGAAATTAAGGATTAGAGACTTTTTTGGATGAGTATGTTTTCTTGATGATGATATATCTCTTTGATCATGGAGTTTTGATGGAATCCAAGAGCATATTTGGAATCCTTGTTTTTTTTTCTTTCAAGTTTGACTAAAATTTCGTGCGAAACGGTTAAGAATCGATGGAGTTATGTTGCTCGGAAGTTACCTAAAAAATGTCACCGCCGGAACAGCTACAGTACTGCGCAGGTACTGTTCCCACCCCCACTCGCGAGGCCCACACGGACATTGCTTTGGAATTCTGTTGTTCGCACCCCTGGCCCAATGCACATTAACTTAGTTTAATTCATTTTCGTTCTTTTTTTCTGTTTTAATAGCTGTTTGGATTAATTGCGTTAAAAATATTAAAAATGATCGAAAAATTATGAATTTTTTTTTATGTAGATCTTTATTGTCTTAAGAAACTGTAGGAGTTGAGTTTGCATTTTTAGAATTTTATTTGAATTAGTTAAGAATTTTCTTTTGTGCTAATATCCATTATTATGCATAATTGATATTGCTGTTTGTTTAATTTTGTTCTCTTTGATTCTTTATGCTTTTGAGCTGATTCTTTCGATATGATTTAGAGGACATACATAGGGTTCCCCTGGAATTTTCTTAGATTTTTTAAAATTTATTAGATTCTGTTTTAGGTGTGTAGTTTAGAGCCTTCCCAAATAATGGTTTCCCATGACCAAATTTCATTTAGTAATTGTTTAGATGACCTAGAAATTGATTTAGGTCCTGATTCTAGAATTCTAGAATGTTCAAACATGCATGTTCACATAGGAATTTTATTAGAATTTTACAATTTAATTTGTTTTTTTTTTTGGGTTTTGCAAATGATTGTTGCTTTCGGTGTTCTCTCTTGAGTGCTTTGCCTTGTTTGGAGCGTTTGGTGGACTTGGAGCTTGAAGACTTTGGATTCCTTTTTAGAGGAGCTTCTGGACATGATGAAGATGCTTTGGCTAGAAGAGTGGGGCTTGGAGTGGAGCTTTCTTTCTTTTTTAAGTTTGTTTTAGGAGTTGGTAGAATTAGGCTTTTAGGGAGAGCTTTTGTAGAATTAGTTCATTTCTTCCATCAAACATAGAATGCATTGTTTGCTTCTATTCTATCCTATGATGCAAAGTCCTCTTAGGGAAGTTCCATCTCTCCTTAGGAGGGAAGTGGGGCATACCCTAGAGAGTAGAACTTTTGAGGATACACTTCCACTTCGATGTTGGTTCTTGTTGAATTCCTTTGGTTTTCAGCAAGTATGCCAACATTGCAACTTGATCTTGATGACAAATCTCTTCTTGGAGTGTGCTTGATAAAGCTTGGAAATGAAGATTGAAGAAGCTTGAAGATGGAATCTAGCTCAAAGATAAGACCTTTGCTGTCATTTCAACTTTGCTGTTCAGAGCGTGTTGTTGCTGTTTGTTGTAGGAGTTTGTTGCTGCTGCTTGGGCTGCCTCCTCTATATCTTTTGTTTTTCTCTGTATTGTCTGTTGGCTTGTGCTGCTTGCCCTTTAGGCTTGAAGTGAAGTTGATTCACTTTGCCTATTATTTTCCCAGGTTCGAGGTTGAGTATGATTCCTTTGCCTCGCTTGTTTTGCTGCATCTCATGCATTTTACTGTTTACTGTATATCTGCTGTTTCTTTTCCGTTTATCCCCTAGGATCTCTGATTTCCTCTGCGCAGGAGGGAATTATGACAGACATTAGGTGTTAATCCATGCATGACAACATTAGGGTAGTTTTGATTCCCTTTTCAAACCCTAGGTTTTTAGACTTCTCTTCTACCTCAGAACAATTTAAAACACAGTAATACGGATAATCGATGTCGTACGTTACGAGCCTTAAGCTATTTGAGAAAGGTTGCTGGAGGGTCACTCTTCAGTAATCTGATTACTTAGTGTATTACCCTTAGGGTGACATACGACGTAGTCACCCTAAAATCATAGTCTCTAGTGCGTCAGAGATTGCAAACATCATAAAAAACAGTTCTTGCGTAAAAGACTGAAAACAAACATCAAAGTGTCATTTTTGTCCGCTTGGACTCTTAACCAGGAAAAACCCTTTCTTAAGGAGATAAAAAACACTCAGACAAGCTTGTGTCTTCCGTAGCCCGAACTACGTTTGCTCTGATCTTTCATGCTGTATGAAAGTATGTAGGCATAGGAGGCGATATCCTAGCGAGCAACCTTCCCTCCTTTCCCGTAGGTAGGCGAACTACGTTGACTCTGATTTCTCGTTCCAGACGGGAATACGTAGGCATAAAGTGCGATACTTTGCCGAGTCATTTTCTTTTCTTTTAACCCTTGACCTTTAGAATAGATAGAATAATAATCCGTACTAGAAAACAAGCGTGGATCCCGTCGAGTACGACGGACGTGAGGGGTGCTAATACCTTCCCCTTGCGTAATCGACTCCCGAATCCAGGATTTGGTTACGATGACCATTCCTTTCCCGTCTTTGCGTGAGGTTTACTCTGAGCGTTTCCTTTCCCTCCTTTGGGATAAATAACGCACGGTGGCGACTCTTCTGTCATAGCCGGCGCCGGTTTTCGCAGTAGCGACAGCTGGCGACTCTGCTGGGGATACTTCTTTTTGCAGTCTCGCCCTGTTCTTCCTAGCTGTATGGGCCTGTCCCCAGCAGCTGGCGAATCTGCTGGGGACAGGAATATCCCCAATGTGAGTCAATCATAGTGCTTGTTTTCCCGTCATAGGTGTTGTATAGATTTACTTTTCTGTCTTTACTTTCCGCCTTTTATTATCAGCTTTATACTGTTATTGATGCTGTGGGAAGGGGATAATCTGTTGAGAGATAAGTCGGAGCTGGGCTTGAGGTTACACATAGACTTAGAAGTAAAGAGTAGTGGTTAGCCTGCTTGCTTAGCTCGCACCAGCTAGCCACGAAATTTATGCTCGGACGAGATTCTCTTTGATGCTTCTTGTCGGGCCCTTAGAGCTCGACAAGTCGTCTGACCCGAGGATTGTCGACTCTGGGAACCTATCAATTGGGATTCAACTAAGTGAGGCCGCTTCAAGGGATGATGATGCCACACCTTCTGGGTATCGTATCATCGCTCTTAAAAGTCTGTGACGTTGAACCCGCATAGGATGTCGTACCTCGTCTGCGAGTTCAGTACATACTTGTGAGGGGTAGGTGGGTCTGTTTGCAGGAAACCTTTGACCTCATAACACCCGGTTTATCTCTGTTAGTGAGATGTGGTTACAAGGTTAATTTGAGTAGTTTGGTTTGAGATAAAGATTGGATGGTTCTCAGGCTTCAGTACAGAGCAGCCTAGTCTATCAGCATTGCACTTGGTCCCTTGTTTGCATATGCATGTGCATTTTCATGATTGCATTTCATTAACATGTATTAATGTTGCAGGTGATCGTTCCCCTCTGATTCTAGTGTATCTTCTAGCCAGACATGGAGTCCCTGAAGAAGACAGTTGCTTACCGGATGCATTCACCAGATATCAGTTCATTGTTGGGTTTAGTTGCTCTGGCAGATGAGAGTGTGAGGGCTGAGTTCAGAGTATCTTATGGGAGATTGCTTAGCTTGTTGTACAGACCTTCGGCATTTGAGACGACTGGGGTGTATACTTTGTTGCAGTTTTATGAGCCGCAGCTGAGATGTTTCTTATTTCTCGATTATATTCTAGCACCCACTTTGGAGGAGTATTCTGCGATGTTGGGAGTTCCTGTGCTAGACCAGATGCCCTTTGTTCATATTGATGTTGAGCCTGAGTTGGCCACGCTCGCCGAGATTGTCAGTTTGGACGCTTCTGAGTTTCCAGGAGGCTTGGTCAAGCTGAATGAAGCTTATGGTTTTCACCTGTCTGTCCTAGTTGAGAAGGCTACACGGTGCGCAAAGAGTGGATGCTGGGTCGCTTTCAGTGCTATTCTAGCTGTCTGCATCTACGGAATTGTCTTGTTTCCTAATGTGCCAGATTTTGTCGACTCAGACACCTTCCTGATTCTTGCCTCGAAGAATCCAGTTCCTACTCTCTTGGGCGATGTTTATCATTCCATTCATTACAAGAATGAGAAACGTCGTGGCAAGAACGTTTCCTGTTGTCTTCCTCTCCTGTACAGGTGGTTCCAGGGGCACCTTCCGAAGAAAGGACCTTTTGTGGATGTTGTTGATACTTTGGATTGGTCTTCCCGGTTGATGGGGTTGTCTGCTAAGAATATCGTTTGGTTTGATCGGAGTATGCTTGGTATTGACATTATATATAGTTGCAGTGGCTTTCCGAATGTTCTCCTGATTGGACGGAAAGGCTGTATCAACTATAACCCTTCACTGCTGGTACGACAGTTCAGTTATGCTTTGAGGGACGCTCCTATTGCGAAAGAGATACAGGAATCTCTGTATCTCACAGGGTCATTCGACACAGCTGTTTTGATCAGATTGAGACATGCATGGGCTAACATCCATAGGAGGGGGAAAGCTTTGCTCGACAAGAGCAACAACAGAGCTTATGATCCTTATTTGGCTTGGATCCGCGAGAGAGTTAGTACTTCTTTGATGCCTTATCCTGCTGTGGAACCCTTGTATCTTCCGTTGACTGAAGTACCTCCTTCAGAAGAGAGTGAGAAGTATAGCAAATTGTTGGCTGAAAACGAGGAACTGAAGAAAGCCAATGAGGAGTTAGAGAAGGAGATCTTCCAGTTACGTCGTGAGAAGAATGAAGCCACCTTCACTGTGAAAGAACAAACTGAATTAACAGGTTGGGATCGGAGCTGACAGAAGCAACCAACAAGAAAGAAAAAGTGGGAATAGCCTTAAACGGTGTTAGCAAGGTGCTTACTTCCAAGAAGGAGCTGCTAAGCAATGCTTATGCCCGTATCAGCAAGTGGGAAGCTTTATGGAATGCCACGCTTACCAAGCGGAAGGAGCGCGAAGACGAACTGAAGCTGCAGATTGCCACGCTAGAGGCACAAGTTAGAGACCAAGACGCGAAGATTACTGAAGCGACATCACTTAGGAGCACTGTTGAGCTCAGGGTGAGTGACATTGACGAGAAGCCGAGAGGATATGAAGAGAAGGCCGGTTCCAAGAGGTACAGATTTGACGAGAGTTCTAGCAAAGGAGCCTACCAGGATGATGCCAAAAAGCTGAGATCCACTACCGAGCGGCATGCTTTACTGATACAGGAGCTGATCTCCCGACTAGGGCACTCGGAGACAATGGGGATTTTGGAGGACGTCAGAGCCCGCCATTTGGCCTGATTTATCTTTGCCTTGCCTTTGTTATTTGTACTTGTATTGGACCATCGCCAGGCTTGTTGGCCGAGGTCTCTTCAGTTGTATTCAGTTGTACTCTTGTACTCAGCCTCTTGGCATTTGTTATATATGAGGATTTTCTGATTCCTTGCTTGCTTGATGGGGACTCCATTGTCGTAATGGCCTTCTCTATGAAACTAGAATCGGGGGGAATATAACCTGTAGCATATTTACACATTCGCATTCGCATTCGTATTGCATAACTGGTATTTATGAATCGGTATCTTATTTCCTTCGTCTGCATGTTTCCAGGATTTACGAACAAATAGTTCATCGATACTCTACTCGTACCAACTGCAAGAGAATCATGGATCAAGTCCAGGTGGAGATGCAAGAGATTCGCGATAAGTTGAACCTGTTCATGCAGGCCATAGAGAGTATTGCTAAAGGCCAGGAGAACCTCCAGACTTTGGTGCAGCCGCTGCTGACGCGGGCTAATGGGAACGGCAACAATGACCACAACTATGTGCATGTAGAAACTCTTCATGAGGATGGTCCTCCTACGCCTGTGGTTCCTCCTGTGGTGACCCCGCCGGTCGTGGTTGTAAACAATGATGCTGGCGCTAGCAATGGCAACGCCGGGAATGGAAATGAGACTGTTGTTAACAATGTTGGAATTGGAGATGCCAATCTGGGCGGTGGTAACTTCAATGGCGGTAATGGTTTTGGTAACAATGGGTTCGGCTATAATGACCAGGGGTTTGAGTACGGCAATCAAGGCGGAAAGTTCGGGTTCAACACTCAGGGCTTCGGCTATGACGGTTTCGATAATGCTAACCAGGGTTATGGTGGAAATGGTGCTGGATGGATTCCTGTCAACACTGGTTTCAGGCAAGGTTATGGTAATGGGGGACGAGGTCCCATGACTAATCAGCAAGGGTTTGGTCGCAACACTGGTTATAACGGGTACGGAAATGAAAATGTGAACTGGGGCGAAGACTGTCAAGAGGACGCCTTTTCTGGGAGAGGCATGGGATTTGAAGGACCCGGTGACAATACTCAGAGGATTAAAATGCTTGAAGAACAGGTGAAGGGTATGGCTAATCAGAATTCTACCGGACTAGACATGACTACTATGGGCTTGGTGCCCGGGCTGAAGGTACTGCTGAAGTTCAAAGTGCCCACATTCGACAAGTATAAGGGGGACACTTTCCCTAAGGTGCATGTCCGCGCTTATTACAGAAGGATGTCGACGTATTCAGACGACGAAAGGATGCTTATGCATTTCTTTCAAGACAGCCTATCAGGGCCATCACTCGAGTGGTACATGGGGTTGGAGCCCGCTCAAATCAAAACCTGGAAGCAATTGGCGGATGCTTTCGTCCTGCATTATAAATATAATAGTGATCTGGCACCGAACCAAGTTTAATTGCAAGGTTTGTCGCAGAAGAAAGAGGAAAGCTTTAAAGAGTATGCGCAGAGATTGCGCGATATGGCAGCAAGAGTACATCCTCCGTTGGCGGAAAGAGAAATGAATAGCATGTTCATTGGGACATTTACGGGGATATATTACGAAAAGTTGTTCAACGTTTCGTTGAGCAGTTTTTCAGATTTGATTCTCATGGGTGAGATGGTCGAAGACAGTATTAAGGTTGGAAGATTCCAAGCAGGTGAGTCTGCCCCCGCAGGAGGTACAAGAAAAGCATTCGGTGGTAGGCGTCAAGGTGATTCTAGTGTTGTGTTTGGCGGCAGAGGCCGGGGTAGAGGACGAAGTCAGTATGCTCAGCATCAACAGGTCGCTAGTGTTACCATCCCTTTTCCACAACAACAGCAACAGCAGTCGCAGCAGCAACAACAACAAAGGCAACACCCCGCCCAACGCAGAATCCTAGAGGGCAAGCCCAGGCGAGTATTTGAAACGCCTCCTTCCACGTACGCCGAGCTGCTTCAAACATTGCTAGGATTAAAGTTGGTCGAGAAAAGGACCATGGCACCGTTAACGGGCAATCCTCCGTTTGGTTATGATGCTGGTAAGCACTGTGATTTCCACTCCGGGGCGCCCGGACATGATATTGAAGGTTGTCATGCGTTTAAACATAAAGTCCAAGACTTGTTGGACAGCAAAGCTATTAACTTTGGACAGGCGGGTCCCAATATAGTACAACAGCCTATGCCCAATCATGGGGCAAACGCCATCCTGACCGAGGAGAAGTTGAATCTAGTGACGAATGTCAATGAGTTAAAGATACCGTTGGGTGAGATCAAAAGCAGGTTGTTAAAAGGGGGTGTATTCCCGGGGTGTGACGAATTTTGCTTGGATTGTTGGATGCAGCCAGAGGGTTGTAATGAGTTGAAACAGGGTATTAAGGCTTTGATGAATGAAGGGACATTGCAGTTTGATAGAACCGCAGTTGAAGAGCCTATAGAGGCGTTGTGTGATAAGCCAAATGATGTTGCTACAGTGACAATTCCAAGGAAAACAATAACGATAACGGCGCCCTCCAGGCGGCCGACGATCACTATTACTAAAGCAGGACCGATCCCTTTTGAAAGTACTAAAGCAGTACCATGAAATTACGGGTTGGAGGTATATTGCGATGGTGAGAAAATTGAAGTAAATAAACAACCAACTGGGGTTGTATATAATGTTGTTGGAACAGGAGGTATGATCAGAAGTGGGAGAATCTTCACATCGCCTGAGGTAGAGGCAGAAAGATTGGCAAAGGGGAAAGCCAAGGTAGACGAGAGTGGCCCCTCGCAGATAAAGGAAAAGGAAACATCACTTAAGGATGTGGAAGAGTTTATGAGGCTCATCCGTAAAAGTGATTACAAAAATGTAGAGCACCTTCAGCAAACGCCATCAAAGATCTTGATCTTATCACTGCTATTATGTTCCGAGGCTCATCGGAATGCTTTGCTGAAGATCCTAGACACGTCGTTTGTAACCCAAGATGTTTCTGTGAATCAATTAGAAGGGGTGATGGCGCATGTTAATGCAGGGCACAGTTTGGGATTTACGGATTTTGATTTGACCCCAAGGGGGAGAGAGCATAATATGGCGTTACACGTCTCAGTTGAATGCAGGGGCACGGTCATGTCCCGTGTGTTGGTGGATACAGGGTCTTCCTTGAATGTGCTTCCGAAGAAAACAATGATGAAGTTGGATGTCAGAGGGATTCTTTGCACACCCAGTGACTTAGTGGTGAGGGCATTTGATGGTACGCGGAGGTCAGTTTTCGGATCGATAACATTACCATTGCAGGTGGGGCCGGAAATTTTTGAAACTGAATTCTACATAATGGACATCCAGCCTGCGTATAGTTGTCTTCTTGGACGCCCATGGATTCATGCTGCTGGGGCAGTCACATCCACGTTGCACCAAAAGTTGAAGTATATGGTGGGGGATAGTGTCGTCACTGTTTGTGAAGAAGAAGATATTCTGGTTAGCCATTTGTCTTCATTTAGATATGTGGAAGTCGACGGCGAAATCCACGAGACACCCTGTCAGGCATTTGAAGGGCTAAAGATTAAAGACAAAGCTCCAGTACCCAAGATATCATATGTAGCAGTGTCGTCGTATAAAGAGGCTCAGGCTCTAGTACAGGCAGGCGAGACCAAGGGCTGGGGTCAGGTGTTGGAGATTCCCGTGAAGAACGACAGGTTCGGGCTCGGATATCATCCTTCGTCATCAGCATCCTCTTCAGAAGCCCCCAGGTTCAGAGGGCCAATAACCATAACACAGAATGGAGTATGCTACGAGACTATCAATGATGTTTCCGATTCCGAAGAAGGAGATAGCGACTGTGATATGGAGGCATGGATCAAGCCAAGCGTGCCAGGACAAAGTCTCTGCAATTGGTCTATCCAGGAAACTGTTCCGGTGACAACTAAACAGTAATGATTTGTTTTTTTAATTGCTGAATAATCCTGTGCCGTACTTGGGGCACAATGATTTTGCTTAGGGCCATTTGGTTACGTACAATACATTGTTTAATCATGAATAAAGGCATTTTTTCATATACAAATATTGTGATCCTTGTTTTTCCTGTTTTTATTTTTACAATAAAATGGAAACGTGGTTATTTGCTTTGTCTGCGTTTTGAAGCATTTAACCATTTCCTTTGCAGGATTACTATTTCAGATGACATCTATGAATCGCCTATGACTCACTTCGACTTCGAGCACCCGGTATTTCAGGCTGAGGAAGAGATTGTCGAAGATGGCGAAGTGCCAGAGGAGTTGACCTGGTTATTGAAACAAGAAGAAAGAATCATTCTGCCTCATGAGGAAGTCATCTAGATTATCAACTTGGGGTCGGAAGGGGTTGAAAGAAACATCCGTATAGGGGCTGCACTGCAAAGCGACGTCAAGCAAAGGTTGATTGAGATGCTTAAAGAGTACAGTGATATATTTGCTTGGTCGTACGAGGACATGCCGGGGTTGGATACGGATATGGTTGTGCACCGTCTGCCATTAAAAGAAGAATGCCCGCCGGTTAAGCAGAAGCTCCGAAGAACTAGACCGGACATGGCTGTGAAGATTAAGGAGGAAGTTCAAAAATAGTGGGATGCTGGTTTCCTAGTTGTTACAAAATATCCCTCATGGGTCTCTAATATTGTGCCAGTGCCAAAGAAAGACGGTAAAGTGCGAATGTGTGTAGACTACCGTGACTTGAACAAAGCGAGCCCGAAAGATGACTTTCCACTTCCTCACATCGATGTGCTGGTTGATAACACTACTCAGTTCTCCGTATTCTCCTTCATGGATGGCTTCTCGGGCTATAATCAGATTAAAATGGCACCAGAAGACATGGAGAAGACTACTTTCATTACTCCCTGGGGAACATTTTGTTACAAAGTGATGCCCTTCGAATTGAAGAATGCTGGGGCAACATATCAATGTGCTATGACGACTCTCTTTCATGACATGATGCATAAAGAGATCGAGGTTTATGTTGATGATATGATTGTCAAATCCCAGACGGATGAGGAGCATTTGGTTAATCTGCTGAAATTATTCAAGAGGCTTAGGAAGTTCAGGCTGAGACTGAACCCTAACAAGTGCACCTTCGGGGTGAGATCGGGAAAACTGTTGGGGTTTATCGTGAGCGAAAAAGGAATAGAGGTTGATCCTGCGAAAATAAAAGCAATACAAGAAATGCCGACGCCTAAAACAGAAAAAGAAGTGCGCGTATTTTTAGGGAGGTTGAACTACATCGCCCGGTTCATCTCTCACTTAACTGCGACGTGTGAGCCATTATTCAAGTTGTTGAAAAAGGACCAGGCTGTGACTTGGAATGAAAATTGTCAAAAGGCGTTCGACAAGATAAAAGAATACTTCCAGGAACCTCCTGTTTTGATACCCCCAGTGGCCGGGAGACCTTTGATTATGTATTTGACAGTTCTTGAGGAAAGTATGGGTTGTGTTCTCGGTCAACACGACGAGACAGAACGTAAAGAGCATGCGATCTATTATTTGAGTAAGAAGTTTACTGACTGTGAGTCCAGATACTCAATGCTCAAGAAAACATGTTATGCGCTAGCCTGGGCCGCCAAACGTTTGAGGCAATACATGCTAAATCATACAACCCTTCTCATTTCAAAGATGGATCCTATCAAATACGTGTTTGAGAAGCAGGCACTCTATGGAAGAATTGCCCGATGGCAGATGGTGTTAACCGAATATGATATTCAATATGTCTCACAAAAGGCCATTAAAGGTAGCGTCTTGTCAGAGTACCTTGCGGAGCAGCCTGTTGAGGACTACCAATCGATGAGGTTTGATTTTCCTGACGAGGATATCATGTACCTGAAGATGAAGGATTGTGAAGAACCGTTGCCGGACGAAGGACCAGAATTGGGTTCCAAATGGCAGTTAATATTTGATGGAGCTGTGAATTCCTATGGTAGCGGAATAGGCGCAATCATTACTACTCCTCAGGGGTCGCACATCCCATTTACTGCTCGATTGACCTTTCCGGTTACCAATAATGAAGCTGAATATGAGGCTTGCATCATGGGTCTTGAAGAAGCTATTGATTTGCGAATCAAATATCTGGATGTATACGGAGACTCAGCTCTAGTAGTGAATCAGATTAAAGGAGAATGGGAGACATGTCAGCCCAACTTGATACCATACATGAACTATGCAAGGAGATTGTTGCCTTTCTTCGACAAGGTTGAATTGCATCATGTGCCGCGAGCAGAAAATCAAATGGCTGACGCCTTGGCGACATTGTCTTCCATGTATAAAGTTAACTTCTGGAACGAGGCTCCCCGGATTGTTATCTCTCGGCTCGACAGACTCGCCTTCATATTTGCTATTGACGAAGCATTTGATGATAAACCCTGGTACTTTGACATTCAGAATTTCCTGAAGAACAAGGAGTATCCGGCTGGGGCATCCAGTCGAGATCAGAAGACTCTCAGGAGATTGGCTGGCAATTTCTATCTAAATCCGGACGGTGTACTATACAAGAGAAACCACGACTTGGTGTTGCTACGCTGTGTAGACGAGAAAGAGGCAAAGTGGCTCATGGAAGAGATACATGAGGGTACGTTTGGTACACATGCTGGTGGGCATGTTATGACGAGAAAACTGCTGCGGGCAGGTTATTACTGGCTAACTATGGAAACATACTGTTTCAAGTTTGCAAAGAGGTGTCATAAATGCCAAATTTATGCGGACAAGGTCCATGTACCCCCAAGTCCTCTGAATGTGATGTCATTACCGTGGCCGTTCTCGATGTGGGGAATTGGTATGATTGGAAAGATCGAGCCTACAGCATCAAACGGACACCGGTTCATCTTGGTGGCGATCGATTACTTCACCAAGTGGGTGGAAGCAGCGTCATATGCCAATGTCACCAAACAAGTGGTAGCCAGATTTATCAAACGGGATATTATCTGCAGATATGGAATCCCAGAGCGGATTATCACCGACAACGGTTCGAATTTGAATAACAAGATGATGAAAGAGCTATGCCAGAATTTTAAGATTGAACATCACAACTCTTCTCCTTACCGGCCCAAGATGAATGGCGCTGTTGAAGCGGCCAATAAGAACATAAAGAAGATTGTTCAGAAGATGGTTGTGACGTATAAGGACTGGCACGAGATGCTACCTTTCGCTTTGCACGGTTATCGTACGACGGTACGCACATCAACCGGGGCAACCCCTTTTTCATTGGTATACGAAATGGAGGCAGTATTACCGTTGGAGGTTGAGATTCCTTCCCTGAGGGTTTTACAAGATGTCCAACTTGACGAGGCAGAATGGGTAAAAGACAGGCTGAATCAGCTGAGTTTAATGGATGAGAAGAGGCTAGCTTCTCTCGCATACGGTCGGTTGTATCAGAGCCGGATAAAGAAAGCATACGATAAGAAGATATGTCCGCGAAGCTTTCAGACGGGCGACCTTGTGCTGAAGAGGATTCTCCCGCCATAAACAGATCACAGGGGCCAGTGGACCCCTAATTACGAAGGGTCATACGTTGTCAGAAAAGTCTTCTCAGGAGGAGCATTGTTATTGTCCACCATAGACGGTGAAGACTTTACGTCGCCTGTGAATTCGGACGCAGTTAAAAAATACTTTGCTTAAAAGTGACCCGCTGGACAGTAAAAAGAGAGTCCAGGCAAAAATGGGGCATCCTGGCGAACCAAAAAACAAAATAAAAGGTTCGGGCAAAAGTTAGGGATAAAATTGAAAAGATGTACACCCGCGAAGTCGAAAACCTGCATTGGGCGACTTCGGAAAAAAAGGGTATCCCGGTGAATTGAAAACCCGCAAAGGGCGATTCACGCAAAAGTTAGGGATTTGAAAAGCAAATGACTGCGGTCCGAATCTGATACCTGCATTGCTTAGTGGTTTGGGAATACCTGAGGGTTCGTTTATCCAACACAATCTCTTCCGAAAATTGAATACCGGGAAAGCGCCAGAGTCAGACGAGTCATGGGAGGATCAACTCACGATGTTTGTCTGCACCATGTTGCCGACATGTGTACAAATTCGAGTTGTATTTATGTTTTTATGCTTCCTGTGCATATATGTATGTGTGTGTACGCAACTTCCTCTTTCCAGGAGTTGCATCCGATGTACAAAGCTTTGCCTATTCAGAGGCATGTTATTAATAAAACATGTTATTCAGTATTTGATGATCGTGCTTTACTATTTTGTATGTGGAAAACGTCAATGTTTTTGATAAACTTACATGTGCATAACTTTGATGGCCCTTGCCAATAATTGCTAAAACTTCGAATTGACTGAAGTAATGTCACGGACACTAACCCGAATAGATTTGGTTGTATAAATTTGTCTTGTCTCGTTTGTG
This sequence comes from Lathyrus sativus, assembly GCA_963859935.3. Lineage (NCBI taxonomy): Eukaryota > Viridiplantae > Streptophyta > Magnoliopsida > Fabales > Fabaceae > Lathyrus > Lathyrus sativus. Next base: position 590,418,649 of record OZ012739.1, on the reverse strand, counting down.
TTTTGCAGGGTTCTCGCCTTTAAAGCGGAAGATCAGAAATTAGGGCCCCAACCGGAGGTTCGTGGTGAAAGAATTAACTTTGTGCGACACCAATCCCCATGCAGGTCGCACCTCATCTTCAAAAGTTGAGATGATTTTGTCCCTTACCGAAGAGATCAATTTCCCCAGCTAGTCGCAGCTTATCCCCAGAGGACATTCCTCGCCAGTCAAGATCAGTATCCTCTGCAGAGGTTGCACTCCCCAGAGAGTCGAGTATGTGAACGATCAATCCCCAGCTTGGAGGATTCCCGCAGTGTTTAACCAAGTCATAGTTGGTTCAGAAGGATTATTCCCATAGAAGATGGTTTTCTTCCCGCAGGTCATCATGCCTTCGTCAGGATGATTATCCCCAGCGGAGCGGTAACTCTGAGTTTGAAAGCTGTGCCCAGACAGTATCGTTTCCTCCAGAAGGATTTCCTCGTTCCCCAGCTGAGTCGTTTCTTGTTCAGTCAGTTTACTTTCCCCAAGAGAGTCGATTCTTCCCCAGCGGAGTTACTCTCCCCAGCAGGTGTTATTTTTTCCTCCCAGTGGAAATCGAAGTTTAATCTCTCCCCGACAGAATTGTTTATATGTCCGGCATTTATTTTTCCAGAGGACTTTATGATACTCGTTCATCCCCAACAGGGTGGTATTTGATTTCAACAACCGTGTCGAAGCAAGCTTGTCAAAGTTTCCCCAACAGCTTGAGCCTGCATTTGCATTTGCATATAGTGTCATATTTGCATCTACCCAAAAACGCGTAGCATATCCGTGCTGTACGGAGCATTACGCCATTGTCAAACATGTGCATTTTGAAACATAAGCCAGGTTGGTTAACCTTTGGTTTTCAAATGTTGTTTCCCTTTCAGGTGGAGAAGAGCTCTTGCTCAGATCAATTACCAAATATTAAAAGTCTCAGCATGAGACAGGCGATGATAATGCTAGTCTTGTCATTATTCCCCACAAAGTTGCTTGTTCAAGTTTCTCTTACCCTTCCAGCGGAGTATTTCTTCAAGATGGTTGTTATGTCAGTACCAAAGAGATTTCGTAAATCAGTTTTTGGAAATTGCCGCCTATGTCGAAGTAGGTGTCTGGCAGTGTGATTTCAGAAAATCCCAGTAGAGTCCGTCTCAGATTTATTATCGTGTCTGCACTAAAAAAATTGAAGACTAGACTCGTATTGTGTTACCCATTTGATTGATGGAGTTAGCTACTGCAAAGATAGGCAGAGAAGCTGTAATCGGGGTTATTACCCGTAGCGATGTCGGTGTTATTTTCCTGTAGTGGTGACAGAGAGTTATTACCCATAGCAATGGCGGTGTTATTTTCCTGTAGTGGTGACAGAGAGTTATTACCCGTAGCGATGGCGGTGTTATTTTCCTGTAGTGATGGCAGAGTATTACCCGCAGCAATGGCGGTGTTATTTTCCTGTAGTGGTGACAGAGAGTTATTACCCGTAGCGATGACGGTGTTATTTTCCTGTAGTGGTGACAGAGAGTTATTACCCGTAGCGATGGCGGTGTTATTTTCCTGTAGTGATGGCAGAGTATTACCCGTAGCAATGGCGGTGTTGTTTACCCGTAGCGATGGCAGTGTTATTTCCCTGTAGTGATGGCAGAGTATTACCCGTAGCAATGACGGTGTTGTTTACCCGTAACGATGGCGGTGTTATTTCCCTGTAGTGATGGCAGAGTATTACCCGTAGCAATGGCGGTGTTGTTTACCCGTAACGATGGCGGTGTTATTTTCCTGTAGTGATGACAGAGTATTACCCGTAGCGATGGCGGTGTTCTTCTCCTGTAGTGATGACAAGATTATTTCCCGTAGTGGTGGCGGTGGTATTACCCGCAGTGATGACAGTGTTATTTTCCCAGAGTATTTCCCGCAGTGGTGGCGGTAGTTGCCCGTAGTGATGGCGGAGCTCTTTTCCTGTATCGTTGGCAGAGTTATGTTTGTTGACAGAAGTACTTCCCCAGTGAAGTCGTCCAGGTTCAATGGATGGATGGGGTTCCTCAAGCAGTGGTGTAGTTTATTCCTGCGGTTGGCAAATTTCCGGGTTCTTGGTATTCAACCGCCTTGTACCTAGAATGTTTGAAGGTCGTTCGCTCTTCACGCAGTCGGGTCCAAGTCGCTTGAATAGGGGCAGCTGTTGCACCCTAAAATTTGCTCAACCTATTTCACTTGGTTTATGTTTCAATTGCATTGTCATTTGCATACTAAGTCATGTACATAGTCTAATCATTTGCATAACAGAGCATAACAAGGCATCTAACAAGGGATCAAGTGCCATTTTCATCAGAAAGAGGCCCATCAAGGGGTTTTATTCAAGATCAAGACCATCCAAGTAATCAAGAAATGAGTTGAAGCTTTGAGAAGTTTGAAGGTCAACCAGTAGATTTCTCTCCCAATCCGGGGGATATGTTGAAGATCATCAATGAGTGTGTGAGCCATGGAAGGTGTACAAAGATCATGGAATACCTAGAGGGTCATTTTGAAGATGAGACAAATCATTAATACAAGTACCAGAGCAACAGTTGAATGCAGTCAACTAGGGTTTCATCTGGGTCAACCATAGGTCAACCCTAGGTCAAATGGTTGATTGGAGGGCATCAAGGCCTACTTGGAGTATGTGGAATTCATGAATTGGTATGTGGATGCATGTGTGGTGTTGTGCCAAGGAGAAATCAAAAGGAATCAAGAAGAAGAGGAGTTACTAGATTAGGGTTTCAGTGTAAAAAAAACCCTAATTTAGGCCTAACTTCCAAGCCAGATAGGTCAAAATGCAAGTTTCGAATGAATTCTTGGTCAACATGAAACTTGTAAAGATTCTCAATAGCTTTAATTTGAGTACTAGAAGTCTTCAAGGAGATTTATAGAACTCAAGTTATGGTTCTTGCAAGTTATGGGTCCCCAGAGGATACTGAAATTTATCTGTGAAAGTCACTTGACTTCCAAGCAACTTTTTCCCATCAAGGAGTTTTCAAATGGATTCTTGGCCAACATAAGATTTGTATATCTTGATCTTATCTTTAATTTGAGTACTAGAAGTCCTCAAGAGGATTTGTAGAGTTCAAGTTATGGTCTTGGCAATCCAGGGGTATTTTGGGAAAGTTGAATTACAAGTCATTTTTGTGCATAGGTCAAAATCTCCATGTTCCACTTCTCAAATGAAAAATTGTTCAACATGGAATGTGCTTAAAATGATGTTTTTAGGTCAAATAAGTCATCATGGTGGATTGATCGGCTTATTTCAAAAAGTCACTTAAAATGGCCTAAAAAAAAGGGAATAAGTCAAATAAAGTTTGGTGGAAAAAATCAAATTTCGTGTTAGAGGTCACAAACAAGCCATATGACATACCAATTTGATTGTAAAATGCATTTTAAAGACAATGGAATTGCCACAATTTTGAATTGAGGGTTATTTCAAGGACTTGCTTTGTAAATGGGCTACTTGCATCATAAGGCACATATGCAAAACCACACTTCCAAGCAAATGCAAGGCTCCTTTCCATCCATACACCTCCAATATCTCATTTGGAGAGAATTTAAACTCATAACCAAGTGAATTGCAAGCCAAAACATGAGATGGTATGTGCGTAGCATAAGAAGAGATTTTCATGACATGAGAAGTTGATTTTCTCATTGGATCAATCTAGAACTTTCTAGGGTCTTCAAATACATTCTATATATACTTGTGAAGAGGTTCAGAGCAAGAGTTGGTGATTCATTTGTTCAAAAATCATAGATTGACATTGGAGTTTGGAAGAGAAAAAGTGAGAGATTAAAGTTGGATTCAAGGCATTTTCAAGAGTTATCAAGAATTTAATCTTCTCCAACAAACTTCAACAAAGGTTTTCCGCACTTTTTAGCAAGAAAGAACGAGCTCCAACTACTCCGTTTCGACGCTCCGAAGCCGGTATGTGAAATTCACTTTTTCTATGATTTTAGGACGAATTAGATTAGATTATTCATGTGGTTAGGATCTGGAAAATGTATAGATGAAATTAGGATCAAGAAATTAAGGATTAGAGACTTTTTTGGATGAGTATGTTTTCTTGATGATGATATATCTCTTTGATCATGGAGTTTTGATGGAATCCAAGAGCATATTTGGAATCCTTGTTTTTTTCCCTTCAAGTTTGACTAAAATTTTGTGCGAAACGGTTAAGAATCGATGGAGTTATGTTGCTCGGAAGTTACAGAAAAAATGTCACCGCCGGAACAGCTACAGTACCGCGCGGGTACTGTTCCCACCCCCACTCGCGAGGCCCACACGGACATTGCTTTGGAATTCTGTTGTTCGCATCCCTGGCCCAATGCACATTAACTTAGTTTAATTCATTTTCATTCTTTTTTTTCTGTTTTAATAGTTGTTTGGATTAATTGCGTTAAAAATAGTAAAAATGATCGAAAAATTATGAATTTTTCTTCTGTAGATCTTGATTGTCTTAAGAAACTATAGGAGTTGAGTTTGCATTTTTAGGATTTTATTTGAATTAGTTAAGAATTTTCTTTTGTGCTAATATCCATTGTTATGCATAATTGATATTGTTGTTTGTTTAATTTTGTTCTCTTTGATGCCTTATGCTTTTGAGCTGATTCTTTCGATATAATTTAGGGGACATACATAGGTTTCCCCTGGAATTTTCTTAGATTTTTTAAAATTGATTAGATTCTGTTTTAGGTGTGTAGTTTAGAGCCTCCCCAAATAATGGTTTCCCATGACCAAATTTCATTTAGTAATTGTTTAGATGACCTAGAAATTGATTTAGGTACTGATTCTGGAATTCTAGAATGTTCAAACATGCATGTTCACATAGGAATTTTATTAGAATTTTACAATTTAATTTGCTTTTTTTTTTTGGGTTTTGCAAATAATTGTTGCTTTCGGTGTTCTCTCTCGAGTGCTTTGCCTTGTTTGGAGCGTTTGGTGGACTTGGAGCTTGAAGACTTTGGATTCCTTTTTAGAGGAGCTTCTGGACATGATGAAGATGCTTTGGCTAGAAGAGTGGGGCTTGGAGTGGAGCTTTCTTTCTCTTTTAAGTTTGTTTTAGGAGTTGGTAGAATTAGGCTTTTAGGGAGAGCTTTTGTAGAATTAGTTCATTTCTTCCATCAAACATAGAATGCATTGTTTGCTTCTATTCTATCCTATGATGCAAAGTCCTCTTAGGGAAGTTCCATCTCTCCTTAGGAGGGAAGTGGGGCATACCCTAGAGAGTAGAACTTTTGAGAATACACTTCCACTTCAATGTTGGTTCTTGTTGAATTCCTTTGGTTTTCAGCAAGTATGCCAACATTGCAACTTGATCTTGATGACAAATCTCTTCTTGGAGTGTGCTTGCTAAAGCTTGGAAATGAAGATTGAAGAAGCTTGAAGATGGAATCTAGCTCAAAGATAAGACCTTTGTTGTCATTTCAACTTTGCTGTTCAGAGCGTGTTGTTGCTGTTTGTTGTAGGAGTTTGTTGCTGCTGCTTGGGCTGCCTCCTCTGTATCTTTTGTTTTTCTCTGTATTGTCTGTTGGCTTGTGCTGCTTGCCCTTTAGGCTTGAAGTGAAGTTGATTCACTTTGCCTATTGTTTTCCCAGGTTCGAGGTTGAGTATGATTCCTTTGCCTCGCTTGTTTTGCTGCATCTCATGCATTTTACTGTTTACTGTATATCTGTTGTTTCTTTTCCGTTTATCCCCTAGGATCTCTGATTTCCTCTGCGCATGAGGGAATTATGACAGACATTAGGTGTTAATCCATGCATGACAACATTAGGGTAGTTTTGATTCCCCTTTCAAACCCTAGGTTTTTAGACTTCTCTTCTACCTCAACAATTCAAAACACAGTAATACGGATAATCGATGTCGTACGTTACGAGCCTTAAGCTATTTGAGAAAGGTTGCTGGAGGGTCACTCTTCAGTAATTTGATTACTTAGTGTATTACCCTTAGGGTGACATACGACGTAGTCACCCTCAAATCATAGTCTCTAGTGCGTCAGAGATTGCAAACATCATAAAAAACAGTTCTTGCGTAAAAGACTGAAAACAAACATCAAAGTGTCATTTTTGTCCGCTTGGACTCTTAACCAGGAAAAACCCTTTCTTAAGGAGATAAAAAACACTCAGACAAGCTTGTGTCTTCCGTAGCCCGAACTACGTTTGCTCTGATCTTTCATGCTGTATGAAAGTACGTAGGCATAGGAGGCGATATCCTAGCGAGCAACCTTCCCTCCTTTCCCGTAGGTAGGCGAACTACATTGACTCTGATTTCTCGTTCCAGACGGGAATACGTAGGCATAAAGTGCGATACATTGCCGAGTCATTTTCTTTTCTTTTAACCTTTGACCTTTAGAATAGATAGAATAACAATCCGTACTAGAAAACAAGCGTGGATCCCGTCGAGTACGACGGACGTGAGGGGTGTTAATACCTTCCCCTTGCGTAACCGACTCCCGAATCCAGGATTTGGTTGCGATGACCATTTCTTTCCCGTCTTTGCGTGGGGTTTACTCTGAGCGTTTCCGTTCCCTCCTTTGGGATAAATAACGCACGGTGGCGACTCTTCTGTCATAGCCGACGCCGATTTTCGCAGTAGCGACACTCTTTAATTTTCACAGCCATATCTACTCTAGTTCTTCTGAGCTTTTGCTTAATCGGCGGACACTCCTCACGCAATGGCAAACGGTGGACCACCATATCAGTATCTAACCCCGACATGTCTTCATAAGACCAAGCAAAGATATCACTATACTCTCGAAGCATCTCGATAAGTCTTTGCTTGATATCATCTTGCAGCGCAGCCCCTATCCGAACATTCCTGACACATTCTTCGGAACCCAAGTTAATGACTTCAATTTCCTCCTGATGAGGCAGAATGATTCTCTCTTCTTGTTTCGAAAGTCGAGTCAGCTCTTCTGGTAAGTCATTATCCTCAACAATCTCTTCTTCAGCTTGAAAGATCGGGTGCTCAAAGTCGAAGCGAGTCATAGGAAGTTCTTGATCGGTGTCATTTGAAATATGGACCCTGCAAGGGAAATGGTTAAATGCTTCAAATGATATGCAAACAAAGCATACAACCACGTTGCCATTTTATTGTTAAAACACAAAAACAGAAAGACAAGGATCACAATATTTGTATGAGGAAAAAAAGCTTTTATTTGATGATTAAACAAAACATACACATAAGCAAGTAGGCCCCGAAATAAAATCACTATGCCCCAAGTTGGACATAGGATTGTACAATAATTGGAAAACAAAACATTACTGTTTCGTCGTCACTTGGATAAAGTCTTGGATAGAACAGTTGCATAAGCTCTGTCCTGGCACGCTGGGTCTGATTCATGAATCTATATCACAATCACTGTCTCCGTCTTCAGCATCGGACACAACATTAATCCTTTCATAACTAACTCCTCCAGGAGTGAACACAACCGGCCCTTTGAATCTTGGCGCGCTTTGTGGGGAAGACAACGAAGACGGGCGGTACCCCAAACCAAATTTTTCTTGCTTGACAGGGATCTCCAGGACTTGCCCCCAGCCTTTGGCCTCCCCGGCCTGCACTACCGCTTGGGCTTCCTTATACGAAGACATAGCCACTTCTGGCTCTTTGCTGATGACAGGAACTTTATCCTTAATATGCACTCCTTCAAAGGCTTGGCATAACGTCTCGTGGATCTTACCATCCATTTCGACGTATTTAAATGATAACAGGTGACTGACCAGAATGTCCTCTTCACCATATACGGTAACAATACCGCCACCGACCATATATTTTAGTTATTGATGTAACATGGACGTTACAGCCCCGGCAGAATGGATCCACGGTCGTCCCAGCAAACAGCTATACGCTGGTTGGATATCCATAATGTAAAATACAACGTCAAACACTTTCGGACCGACTTGGATTGACAACGTTAACTCTCCGAATACAGACCTTTGAGTTCCGTCGAAAGCTCTCACTACCAAATCACTTGGCGTGCATATTATTCCTCGAGTATCCAACTTCAACAGTGCCTTCTTGGGAAAAACATTCAGGGATGATCCGGTATCAACAAGAACATGGGACATAACAGTGCCTTTACACTCAACGGAGATATGCAACGCATTATTGTGATTGCGGCCCCTAGGTGTCAAGTCAAAATCAGTAAATCCCAAGTCGTGCCCGGCGTTCACATGTGCAATTACCCCCTCAAGTTGATTAACAGAAATCTCTTGGGGTACGTAGGATGTCTCAAGAACTTTCAACAGGGCGTTCCGGTGAGCTTCAGAACATAGCAACAAAGACAAAATTGAGATCTTGGAGGGAGTTTGCTGCAGATGATCAACAATCTTGTAATCACTCTTTCAGATTAGTCTCATAAACTCCTCTACATCCTTGGTCAACGGCTCTCTCTCCTTCTCCTGAGAAGGTCCTCCCTCATTAACCTTGCCTTTCCCTTTTGCAATCCTTTCAGCTTCGACCTCGGGCGAAGTAAAGATTCTACCGCTACGGGTCATGCCCCCTGTTCCTACCAGATTATCAACTGCCCCTACCGGTGGGTTATCCAGATTAATCCTCTCACAATTACAATAAGCATATGCCCCATAGCTCCAGGGGACGGCCTTAGTACTCTCGTACGGAATGGGCCCCGCTTTAGTTATAGTAATAGTCGGCCGTTTGGCAGACGCCGATATCGTAACAGACTTGAACAGTATAGTGACTGTGGCGATTCCACCCTGCTCTTCAACTATCGCCTTAACAAGTTTCTCTTCAGCAGCAGTGCAATCAAATTGCAGCGTACCCTCATCAATCAGACTTTGAATAACTCTTCTCAAACTATCACAACCCTCAGGTCGGGCTGAATAGTCCACACAATCCTCATTACACCCGGGGAAAACTCCCCCCCTCAGCAATTTGTTCTTTACGTAGTACAGAGGTGCCTTCAGTTCCTCTACCTTTATCACTAGATCTAAATCTGCATCCGTCAAAATAGCATTTGCTCCAGCCGGCCCGTGCTTTGGCATCGGGTGTTGCACAATATTGGGTGTCTCACGACCAAAATTTATAGCCGTACTATCAATTAAATCCTACACCTTGTGCTTGAAAGCCTGACAATTCTCAATGTTATGACCTGGTGCCCCAGAGTGAAATTCACAATGCTCATTGGCATCATAACCAAAAGGAGGTGTGCCCATCGGCGGGGCTAACGTCCTTTTCTCAACCAGTTGTAACTGTAACAAAGTTTGAAGAAGCTCGGCATACAACACTGGAGGCGTATCAAATACTCTTTTTGGCCTCCCATTCTGAACTCTTCGTTGAGTAGAATTTTGTTACCTCTACTGCTGCTGCTGCGGCTGTTGTTGTTGTTGCTGCTGTGGTGCGGGGATTGTCACACTGGCAACCTGTTGTTGATTGTAATTCTGACTTCTATTCCTCCGAGAACTATGCACCGAGTTAGTGTCTCCCTGCTTTCTACCTCCAAAACCTTTTTTACCACCTCCAGCTGAGGTCGATTCTCCAGCCTGAATCTTACCGATCTTAATACCATTCTCGATACGCTCACCCATAAGTATCATATCAGAGAAACTGCTCATCGTACAACCAAGAAGTTTGTCATAGTACATACCAGAAAACGTACCCACGAAGAGATCCATCAATTCTCTCTCCACCATGGGTGGCTACACCCTCTCCGCAAGCTCACGCCACCTCTAGGCGTGTTCTTTAAAACTCTCACCAGTCTTTTGAGAAAGATTCTGCAATTGGACCCTGTTTGGAGCAAGGTCGCTGTTATACTGGTAGTGTCTCACAAAAGCTTCGGCCAACTCTTTCCAGCTTCCAATTTGGGTAGGCTCTAGCCCCATGTACTATTCCAATGAAGGCCCAGATAAACTATCCTGGAAAAAATGCATCAGCATCTTTTCATTGTTGGAGTAAGCAGACATTCGCCGGTAATAGGAACGTACATGAACTCTGGGACAGGTATCCCCTTTGTATTTATCAAAAGCAGGCGCCTTGAACTTAAGTGGCACTCTCAGCCTAGGAACCAACCCCATATTCGCCATGTCCAATCCCACAGCATTCTGGTTAGCCAGCCCTCCCACCTGTTCTTCTAACAACCTGAACCTGCAATCATTTTCATTGGGCATCTCCAGACCCATGCCCTGCCCAGAAAAAGCATCCTCTTGACGGTCTTCACCCCAATAAGGACCCTCATTGTCATACCCGGCGTAAGCAACATTTCGACCCAGACCATTCTGATTGAACTTGGGATCATACCCTATATTACCGAAGCCCTGATTAGCAGCAGCTGGACCAAAGCCAGGATTGTAGGCACCCATTCCGTAGCCATTGTTGCTTATATTGCCAAAACCCTGATTACCATAACCAGCATTACCAAAGCCCGGGTTGACTCCGCCAAACCAGCATTACCGACATTCCCGTTGGCTCTACCAACATTCCCGTTGGTCTCCATGTTGCCATTATCATTACCAGCTAAATTTCCATTATCCACTCCAAATTTCATGCTGATTCCAAATATGTCATCCAAATTAATTGAATCCTCATGGATCTTAAAACACGAAGGCAAACAGAAAATGTATCCAGTTCTTGATCATCACCAATTCCACATTTAAGACCATGGATCTACTCCTTACTCTTCCTAGATCATCATGAACCATCTAATCCATGTTAAAACCTCAAGATCATGCCAATTCGAACCCAAACAGAAATCATGTTGCATCTTAGTTTGTCTCTAAACCTCAAAGTTTTGATCCAGAATCCATCTAATCATCTTCCGAAAGCCTAACCACATGTCAATTCTACTTAGATCATGCCAAAACTAGAGGAATTGTGAATTGTACACACCTGGTTTGTAGCTTCGAATTGAGGCAGTTATGGTGCTCCTCTTGCTCCAATCTTGTGCAGATACAATCAATGAAGTATGTTGAAGATGCTTGAAGCTTTGAATTGCCTTGAATTGCTCTGAATCAGAAATCACGATTTTCACTTTTGCTCTTGAAACTCTAACTGCCAACTCTGGTTTCAGCTCCAAATGATCACCAAAATGAATCTGAACTCAACATAGAACTTATATAGAACATGTTTGAGGGCTTTGGAGGCCTATTGAAGCCCAATCAGTGAGATCCAAATTTCAAGTTTCCTTCAAAAACTCAATAATGGAATACACGACTCTGGATCAATTCTCCCTTCTAGAAGCTTCAATAAGCTTGCTCATGGCCTGGTAAGTGTGTAAGGATCAAAAGGAAAGCTTGTTTGTATCATATGAGCAATCTTTGATGTGTTACTTATTCATGAAGTAACAAACTAAACCACCATGAAATAAGCCCCAAATGGAAATTCCAATGATGCCAATGAATTCAGAATGATTTTTCCACTCAAAATATGTCCTTACTTGGTCTTGTTTGAACATATAGAATTTATTTTGAATTTTTCAAGTGAAATGCCTTAAAATTCCCCTTTTACCAAGCTTCCATGAGTCAATTCTTGTTCTAGGCTAAATAAATCCCTCTTTGATACATGGTTGACCTAAAAATTCCATTTTGAGCAAGTTTCATGTTGGACAAAACTTCATTTGAAATGTGCAAGATGGAGAAAATGACCTATAATGCAAAATGACCTATAATCTCACTTTCCCAAAATATCCCTGTCTTGTAAAGCTTATAACTTGAGCTCCACAAATCAGAATGAGGACTTCTAGGACTTTTTGGAAAGCTAAGATCATAAGGGACAACCTTCATGATTATCAAAAGGTCATGTGAAACTTCCTTCTAGGTCAAAAGTAGCTTGGAAGTTAGTTGACTTTCACAGACAAATTTCACATTCATCTGATGACCTGTAACTTGTCGGGCTTGTAACTTGAGTTATACAAATCATATGGATGACTTCTAGTACTCAAATTAAAGGTACGAACAAACTATACAAGTCTCATGTTTGTCCCAAAGTCATATGAGACTTGTATCTTGACTTACATGGCCTTGAAGTTAGGCACTAAGTAGGGGATTTTACCCTAGGAACCCTGACTTATCAACTTCTTCCACTCTTGATTCTTCTTGATTTGGTATAGGAAAAACATCTCACATGCTTTAACATACCATTCCATGAACTCCATGGCCTAGAGATAGGCTTTGATACTCTCCAATTGCACACTTGATCTAGGGTTGACCAGATGAAACCCTAGTTGCACCAACTTCAACAGTGGCTCTTGTACTTGACACAATGACTTGACTGAGCTCCCCCATGACCCTCTAGGCACTCCATGAGCTCTATCCATATACTCTATCCACAATCAAGGCTTCACAACCCTCTGATGATCTCAAATTGGCCCCAAGTTAGGAGATGAACCATATACAAGCAAACAAACTTCTCAAGGACACAACCCACTTCCTGATGGCTTTGGTGACTTATCAAGCTTGAATAAAACCTTTGGCAAGGCTTCTCTTGGCATAAAACACACTTGATACCCTGCTAAATGAACAATGTTATGCTATGCAAATGCTAAGACAATGCTATGCTAATGCAGTGAAACATAAACCAAGTGAGAACAAAGGTTGGGCAAATTTTGGGGTGCAACATGGTGTCATGAGATGACACAAAATATTGCTTCGTCTGTAACCTATTTGAGTCAAGATAAGTGGAGTGTTTCCCATGAGTTTTGATATTTGGAAATCCATTCAAAGTGATGCAAGCGTCCTCTCCTCACCCGTTTGGGTAAAGAAATACTTGTCTGTCGAATGTGACTAAGTATCTTTCGATAAAATCAAACCAATATCTGTAGTCAAAACTACAAATGCTCTGACTTTCCCATTGTACGAGGGAATACGTAGGCACAAGGGCCTCAATCCTTGGCGAGCACCCTAATTAAAAAACCACCCCTTTTCCCTTAGCAATCTAAACCTTTTACCATACCTTTTTGCTTTATTCCCTCAGAAGAAAATAAATAAACTTAGCTAACATTTCTCATGAATTGAATCAAGAGGTTCCCGTTGAGTATAACGGATGTGAAGGGTGCTAATACCTTTCCCTCGCGTAACCGACTCCCGAACCTAGAATTTAGTTGCGATGACCATGTTCTTTTCCTAAAGGTTTTTTCAATATTTTCCTTTTCCTCTGTGGGATAAATAAAGTTTGGTGGCAACTCTGTATTTTTCGCGACCATTCGCGAAGGATTGTGCTTTTTTCGAGATACGACACAAACTTTTAATAACTAAAAGAAAACAAATAACAAAGCTAAAACTCTACTTACAAAACTAACTAAACGATTCCCATTGAATACAACGGATGTAATTGATGCTAATACCTTCCCCTCGCATAACCAACTCCAGAATCCGAATTTGGTTGCGACGACCATTTTCTTTTATCTTTAAGAGTTTTATCAATATTTTCTATTTTTTTTGGAATAAATAAACTTTGGTGGCAACTCTGTTGTATTTTGGGCATTTCGTTATCCACGAGTATTTTCACGCCACGAAATCGCTCAATTAACGTACAATAGTAAAAAAATCAATGAATTTGTAAGTTATTTTTAAAATCAGTTAGATCATATTTATACTAATATATTTGAGGACTTTTAAGGTTGTAACGTGGCTTATGTCATGGTAGGATAATTTTGGAATAGTAGGCTTAAACCTTGGAGTTAAGTAACTTTTTGTCCTTCCATCATGTTCTTCCTTTCATATCACTCTTTCTTTAATATTGAGCATTAGAGAATTTTCGTTTTTTGGTCCTATTCTTTTCTTTCTACTTTCTTCTTTTTTTTTTAAAGTGTCATCTTTTTGACATCTTATTTTTCTCTTTCTCTTTCTCTTTCTTTTTATTTGACTGATTTCTCTAATACCCCCAACCCTAAACTTGAATTGTGTTAACTTCTAAGAACAACCACAAACTTAGTGATTAGCATATACTGGAAATGAAATCTATCTACCTAAATCCAAAGAGGGTGGAAAGATTTTATCTTTCAATTCAAAGGCTCACATTTGGCTAAGTCACTGAAGGAAAGGTTAATGCTCAAATTGGTTAACAAGGGATATCAGTTATCACGCAAGGGTGATTTACAAGGTTGCGTAGTTTTCGCAAATAACTACATTTATGTGTGTTTATCAGATCAACTAATTAAAATAAATGAAATGAAAAATCTAGATATTACAAATGCATGGATACATCCAGAAAAATAAATAAGTAAACAATGGAAATATTGGGGCTCAAACCTCACTTGCTTAAATATCTAGAGGTTGAGTACAAGCAGTGGTGTCCCTTTTCTTCATCAATCATCAGTCAGGTTGGGTACTTCAATCTCTATCACTTTATTCAATTTTTGTTTTGTGTGGTTATTTTTCTATTCAATGGTAAGGTAGTAACTAATTTGAAAAGGAAGCATGCACAAACAAATTCATTAATCAGGAAGAACAAAATAGTTCAAAATTCGAGGCAAAGCAATTTTAGTAGCTCCCATTCTTCATCAGATTTGTAGATATGCAACACATAAAAAAAATACAACTAAAATTACTTAATAATATACTATCGTCTAGGTAGAAGAAGTCACGAAGGGGATTCATCTACTTCCATTTCCCTTTAGATTTTTTATGCATTCAACACACACATTAAAAATACCTAAACATTAAAAAAATCAAAGCATGCTAATATTTAAAATTTAATGAAATTAAATTAACTCGACTGAAAATAAAATACATTGCCAAATCGTGGACTACTCCCATGCAACGCTTGTTTAAGATTATTAACTTGACTCTTGAGCCTAAGGATCTGCGAGCACCCAAGACACCCTTTATGATGCTTTGTCTGCAAATGGCGGGGATATTAGCTCCTTGCCTTAACACTGAATACCTTCAAGTATCCAGGATCCTTCACTTCAACACTTCCATCCTCAGCAATACCTTTATCCTAGACTTCCACCAATGCACCCTCTATCCAACTTCCAATTTTGTTCTTTCCAGCCTCTGCTTTTCAAGTGATTTTATCCTTTTGTCACCTTGTAACATTGAGGTTGTTTATATTGGTTCGTTATGGCTTCAAACACATTAAAGACCACTTATTCTTTTTTGAACCTCAATTCTAACTCACCCAACTCCACATCAATCAAAGCCTTTCTCGTTGCAAAGAATTTCCAAGAATTAGTGGGATTTTAACGTCCTCGCACAAGTTTAGAATTACATAGTCGATTGAAAAAGAATTACCATAGATATATGTTATATATCAAATGACTAATGTTAGAGTCATATGAGTAGACTTAAGCTCTCCACAACCTAATCTCCTTATCATTGAGAGCGAAATTATATCAATGCTTGCCCCTAAATCACAAAGAGCTTTGCCAACTTTTACATGCCCGATAGAACAAGGGATAGTGAACCTACCATGATTGATAAGTTTAGGTGCAAGCTTCCTTGGAATGATAACACTACACTTCTCAACCAAAAGGACACTTTCAACATATCTCAATTGTCATTTTCCATAGAGTAACTTATTCATAAACATACACCGAAATTCGGTCCATGACTTCACAAAAGGGGATGTTGACTTGATTTTTTTTTGCAACATCTCCTTGAAATTTTTGAACAGTTCTTATTTTTCATCTTTTCTTCTGAGGTTTCTTTTTCAATAAAGGGTAAGGTGTTTTGATATAATCGAAGAGCACAGGGTGGGATCATTATGAATCTGTTTCTTGATCCTCCTTCATGGCGAGTTCTTATCTATAAATTGGTCAAGAGTCCAGCCCATAACCTCATAATTACCCTCAATTTGGTTTTTTATCCCTAATTTTTCTTATTTTCTGCACTACCTTCTACAACCACCCTCTTTCACTCTCTTTCTTCTCATCTTCACTCTTTTTATTCTCCCACTAGCTTTTGTGGGTGTACTTGTCACTATACTATACTCATCAACCCAATAACACTACATTTTTCATCACCCGAGTTATCCACAATATTACTGTTGGATCCCCCTCCCGAATTAGCCTGAGGCACTATTTGCTTAGACAACTACCCAATTTGTGCCTCTAAATTCTTTATGGAGGCCTCTGTGTTCTTGCTTGTGTCCAGTTCACTTTTCATTATATCTAGTTGCGCATGAATTACTTTTATAAAACTCTCTTGGGTAGAAAGAATGAAACCCTTGAAAGTTTCCTCCAACACACATGGTTTTCGTTGAGGTGCTTGAGATTCTTGAGGTGAACCTTGACCAACATTCAAGGTTTTATTATTGTTGCCTCACTTGAATTTAGGGTGATCCTTCCACCCAGATTATACATGTTAGAGTACTGATTGTTTCTTTGGAAGTTTGCATATTGAACTTCTGCATTTTCCATGCTTGGAACACAATTACCACTTAAATTCTCACCTCCACAGAAATCACATCTCAGAGCTTGGATCTGGCTCACATTAGCTTGGGTCAACTGAAAAGCAGTAAACTATTTGGTGAAAGCCTCCAATTTATTAATTCAATTTGTGTGTCAATAACTAACACGTCTTTTCCCTTCACAACTTGCTCGCTCCAGTGATTCTCGTTTTAATACATATTTTAAATGAGTATATTAACTTCTTCATCATTATTTTCTCTTAATGTACCCTTAGTTGAGGCATCAATAAGAATTTGGGTGGGCGATGTCAATCCACTTATAAAGTGCGTCATGTGTTCCATCGAACTCGTGTTTTGGTTTAAGCACTTGCGGAGTAACAACTTGAATCTCTCTCACAAAACCGACAATGATTTACTCACCTCTTGTCTAAAATTTGAAAAATAGTGGATTTTCTTTCGATAAACTATGCATTCAAATAGTATCTCTATAGGAACTTATATTCTAACTCCTTCCATGTTTAGATCGTCCCATTGGGAAGAAATTACAATCGATCATTCCCTTTACAAATTAATGAAAATCCAAACAAATGCAATTTCACTTAGTCATCAGTTACATTTGTTGGTTTGCAGATGGAGCAGGTTTCATAAAACTTAGCAAAATGCTCTCATATTTCACAAATGGCATGCCCTTTGTTGCGGTGAGAATCGTGATACCAATCTAATGATTAACTTGAATCTTAATTCTTACAAATTCACAACCAAACTTTAATTTATCCAAAAAGGAAAGGTTTAAAGAAAGAAAGACCTGTAAAAATGCAAAGCAAAAGGCAAGGCCTAAAGCTAAGCAAAGAGAGATCTAAAGGTTCGGGGGTTGGTTATGCATAAGGTAGGTATTTCACATCCTAAACATCTGTAGTACTCTACAGGAACCTCTTGTTAATATTTGTGTTTGCTAAAGTTAATTGCTAAGGGAAATGTGCTAAGGTAAAGATCTAAAGGTATATACAAAGTATGTACAAAGTTGTAAAGTATGAAACGAAGGAAAAAAGAAAAGGTCGCTCGCCAAGGATCGGGGTCTTGTGTCTACGTGTTCTCAAAGAAACTTTGAGAAATCAGAGCGTTCGTAGTTCCCCTCAATGGGGGTGAGGAACTCTTGACTGTGGTTAAGGTTCCAAGGGGATGAGTAAATGTCTGCGGTGAGATATCTACATAGAGTGCGGCGACTCTAAACTAAGGTTAAGCTAGCAAGGAAGGGAATGTCCACGGCGGGACGACTAAATAGAGCACGGCGACTCCAAGTCTTATGACAAAGGTAAACACGAAAAATGTTCATGGCGGAGCAACTACTTAAATATCAAAATAAAAATAAAAATATTAATATACATAATTAAAAATATATATATTTAAAATAAATAACTAAGAACAATACATGATTAGAACAAATAGGTAAAAAAAAGAAATAATAATAATAATAATAATAATAACTAAAAAATGATAAAATAAATTTGGACTCTTTTTGTTTTGTCTTTTTACTATTATATAATTAAAACTTAAACAAATAAAACAAGTGATAAAATAAACAATGTTAAATAAATAATTAAATATGGATTTTTTAAAAAACAAAACAAACAATATTATTCTAAACAAAAATTCTATGCTAAAACTATTTTATATCTAAATCAACTAAATGTTGAAGCTATCAAACTAAACTACACGTTGAAAGTATCATGTACAGAGTAAAACACATATTTAAAAATAATTAACAATACTAATTAAAATACTAAAACAGTAATAACAATAACTATTTTTTTAGTAACAAAATGATATAATGAATTTCTAGGGATGTATATATTTACACAAAACCAAAAAGCATGCTTTGACTTATGACAGTAAATAATAAAACACGTATATATTGCATTAAATACAGCTTGCTCATAACAGTGGCGATAAAGTATATATAGACAAAAAGAAAATAGTTACTAAAAGAATGAGTTAATTTGTTTTGAACATCTTTAGGAAATAAATAACAAAAAAAACAAACACATAATATTAACAGAAAATAAAAGGAAAAGAAAAAAAAGTTTACCAAAAGAGAATCCGGGAAAAATCAACTCCCTCCCTCTTTCACTTCTCGCGACTGCTAGTATATTCCTTGCTCGACCGTTTGCTCAATATTCTTCCTCGTGTGCTATTTCCTTCTTCTTGCAGCTGCACGATGGTGATGATGGTGAGGGGTGGTTAAGGTACGGCGTCGGAATGGCGATTGAAACACCGTTGGAGTTGTGTTCCCGTGGTGGTGCACGTTGATGCGGTTACGCTGGTTGTTGGTGGCGGATCATAGTGAGGTTAATGGAGGTAAGAACAAGTTTGGGTTGTAGCTTCAAAAGGCAAATGAAAAGGGTGGTTCACATAGAAGAATAAATCGTGCATATGTACTGTGTCGGTGTTGTGAGTTGAAATGAAGATTATGGAAAGTTGAAAAAAGGTTCGTGTGAAAATGTGTTAGATGAAGTTAGGAATGTGTAGAGTGAAAAGAAGAAAATGCAGCAAGTTATTTTTTGAGAAGGAAAACAAAGTGATGATATTAAAATCCAGATTTTCTTTTATGGAAGAAGCAAATGTATTAATTATGAAAGGAGGGAAAGGTGAGGTATATGTGTGGTCTTGATGTAGCAGCAAGGGAGAATGTACGATACGCGTGTGTATGTATCTTTGATTCACTACCTGTATGATCTATCAATCTCCTTTTATTATGCTACTCTACTTTCATTATCATATTTCTTTGATTTGAAATGAGAGAGGGGTAGCTCATGAGCTTATACAGTATATTAGTACTTAAAAAATGGACAAAATCTCCTTTATTACTTACAAAATCAAAAACTTTTTCAAAAGTTCCACATAAGAAAAAGATAAACATAAAAAGAATAAAATATTTACAATAAAATCTAAAATAAAGATTTGATGGATTAAAAGAATATATTAATTAAAAGTAGAAATAAAGACAGTAAAAAACGAATAATTAGACCGATATCAAAGTGCTCAAAAAAATAAAATGAATACACCAAAATGATCAACGTAAAATATACGATTCGGAAAAATACAGCGTTTTGTCAAATTTTGAAATAAATTTTATCCGCTAAAACGGCTTAAACTGTCCAAAAAGCTTATTTCAGCTGATAAATTGGGTATTATGAAAAATGTAAGAGATGATAAACTATACAGATGATGTAAAATAAGTGAGATCTTATAGTCAAAAATTAGGGTGCAACAGATGCCCCTATTTAAGTTTCTTCGATCCGGAGAGGTGAAAATTGAAATCTTCGTCTCGACACGGTCGGAGAGACTTAAATACAAACATGCACAATTTTTGACCCTAAGATGCCACAAAATACTTATGATATGATATGATATGCAAGACAAAGATTCTATGAGGAAAGATGCCACAAGAGACGAATATATATTGGGAAGATGTTGCAACTCCACTGGGGAAAGACTGACAACTTCACGGGAAAAAGTATCTAGCAGACACAACTGAGAAAAGCAAAAAATTATGGACACGTGTCAAGGTGACAAAGAGTATCCAGTAATACTTGGAAAGAGAGGGACAAACCCTAGACAAAGACACAAACATCCGAAAAAGCATCAGATGCTTGAAATAACACACAGTGAGATAACAAAAACATCCAGAAAGTAAAAGAAACTTATTGGAGAAAAAGTCACAATCACCAGAGGTTTTGTTAGAAGAGCATTGAACAAAACTCTGGAGAAGAACAATAACAACCACCATAGATATTCAGAAGAGCGTTGAATAAACTCCGAAACACATCTAAAAAAGCATTGGATGGAGTATGGAAACAGATTTGAAAATTATTCAGCAGCTGTTAACCAAAGTCAGAAACAAATTGAAAACATCTAGAAGAGCATTAGATGAAGACAAAAATTTTTGAAGATACATCCGAAACATTTAGAAAAGCATTAAATGTACGGGAAAAGATTTTGAAGACATATATGGAAGAACATCAGATAAGTTCTGGAAGAACATCAGAACAAAGACTCGATCTGGAAAAACATCAGAGAGAGAAACATATCCGGAAAAACATCGGATAGATTCTGGAAAAACATCAAAATCAAAGGGTAATATCTGGAAGAAGATCACATAAGTTCTGGAAAAACATCAGAACAAAGACTCAATCTGGAAAAACACCAGAGTGAGAAACATGTCCGGAAAAACATCGGAATTAAAGGTAATATCTGGAAGAATATCATATAAGTTTTGGAAGAACATCAGAACAAAGACTCAATCTGGAAAAACATCAGAGTGAGAAACATGTCTGGAAAAACATAGGAATCAAAGGGAATATCTGGAAAACCATCAGATAAGTTCTGGAAGAACATCAGAACAAAGACTCAATCTGGAAAAACATCAGATAGAGAAACATATCCGGAAAAACATCAGATAGATTCTGGAAAAACATCAGAATCAAGGTAAATATCTGGAAAACCATCAGATAAGTTCTGGAAGAACATCAGAACAAAGACTCAATCTGGAAAAACATCAGAAAGAGAAACATAGGTGACATCCAAGAACGGCGTTGGATAAAAAGGAAATCAGACATCCAATAATGGCTTTAAATGAAAGGTATAAACACAATATATGAGAATGGTATCGGATGTAAGAGGAACAAACATATCCGGAAGAACAATCGGATAAGAAATGTCATATCTGGAAGAACGTCAGATAGACACAACAAAAACTGTTTGGTAGGTGCCAAGTGAGTTGGGCTTTGACCACAAGGTAAGACATGGATAAAACACGACCTCGGGAGGAATGCAAATGAGGATGAAACACTCATGATATGCATATGTATACAAATTATGCTATGATATATGATTGAATATAAATGCAAACACCAACGACAAGGCTCGACTCTTTTGGTGAGAAGACAAGATTGGAGAACTGATTCCTCAACATGGAGATCACTGTCATTCTTCTTGGGGACTAAAGATGTTACTGCTGAACATATCTCTGCCGCACTGGTAAGTTGTGTCAAGTTGATGATCCTTGTAGGAAGGATGAATAACTGCTTTGGGGTTCTCCAAGTAAACTACCCCAGTTTAGCTGTCTGTTGTAGATGAATTGATAATGCTTCAGCTTGTCTGATGTTGAAGATGACTGATCCACTGTGTGCTTGGAAATCTTGCCCCAGTCTAAGTCTTAAAATATCTTCTGGATAAACCAAATCTGAGAATACCTTGCCCTGACCAAATCTTGAATTGATTCTTAGACAGGATGTAAAAGGAACTTGCCCCTGATAGGATCACCGACCAAGTTTCTCAATGTTTGAAAATTCCTCAAGAGGAAAGTCAGCTTGCAAACAAAAGTGTTCATACAAACATGGTAATGTAAAGTTCATGCAACTTTTAAAATCAACATCATTTTTGAAAGATGCAAAGTAAATGAGTCATTGGTCAGAACACGGCAGTTCAAGAAACTCAATGTTTAAAGCAAAGGTGTACTGCCAAAATGATTGATTCACAAAGATCTTTTGGAGTCAGTTTACGCAACCTTGTTGTAGTATGCTTTCAAAATAACCTTGCTTCAATTAGGTCTTTTGAGGGTTGTAATATGGTCTGGTTCACGGTTTAAGAAAAAAGGATAAAGGCTCGAAGTTTATTTGTGCCCACCCAATCTACGTGATGATTTCCAGTCCTATGCTCAGTTAACTCAGACTATGTGCTCAGGTTCCCATAGGTTAGGAATTGCACTGTTGATAGTAATGATGATGGTTCAGAAGTTAACAGACTTTTTGAAAAAGCAGTCACTACTTCTTTACAACATTTGGTTGTTTTGAAATTAAAGGATTTTCATGATGAAGGGTTTAAAGATCTCCTCCCTTTTATTGTCCCTAATTTTTGCCTGAACTGTTTCTTTTGAAGCTTACAGTCAGCGAGATGCCCCAGTTTTGCCTAAGTCTCCTTCATAGGTTTTGACTTAGCGGGCTTTTCTTTTGTTTTTTGAAGGAGAGTGACTGCCTAGTTTAATGATCACGGTGAACCATCATCGACTTCTTGGCTTGGAAAACATTTTCGACACTTGTTTGTTGTGTGCGAAGGAAAAAAATGTAGTTGCAACCTTTATATAAAAGGTGTCTTGCATGAACACACAACCGAGTTAACTGAGAACTACCCACCCCAAGGTTAAAACTGCAGGTTTTTGTAAAGAAAGAAACTCCAACTTCTAGGCTCGAAGGGGTTGACAAGGGATTAACTTCCTTATTTCTCCAGTGTTTGGGAGTTGAAACAATGCCCTATATCATCAACAAAGTTTGATTGAAAGCATACTAACAACAGTTATGGGTATAACGTTTTCATCATCCACCCTCAAATATTTGCATAATCAAAAATTTGGACAAGCAGTAAATATTTGAAAGATAAAACATAAAAGTGCAAACAATAGGAAAATTGAAATCAAAAGTTGTAATGCTTATTTCATTAAGATGAAAGTACAAACACTAATTAAAAGCAAACAGCTTAAACAAAATAAGAAAAGTGCAAACAATGAGAAACAAAAGGCCTAGTGACTAAATCAGGACAAGGATGAGCCGTCTTGTCTGAAACACTGGCGTTCAAAAAGATAGTCTACTGAAGTCGGACTGAAGCTTCACTTTTGATGCTATGGCAATGGATTATTATGGATATTCAGATGGTTATCCTTAAAACCAAGGATTCCAGTTCGAATCAACTCCCGCACTCTGGCTTTCAATGTATAACAATGCTCCAAGTCGTGGCCTGAGGCACCTTCATGAAAAGCACAATGGAGGTCAGCTCTAAATCCAGCTGGAGGAGGATTAGGAGTTTGCAGAGTCTTCGTAGTAATCAACCCTTGTTGAACCAGATCAAGGTAAAGTTCTGTATATGTCATGGGAATAGGATCAATTTGATTCCTATTTCGATACTGGTTTTGTCCAACAGTCGGACGTTGAGGAATCTTAGCTGGTCGTGGAGCAGCGACAGTAGCAATAGTAGGGTGATTATACCTTAGTTGAGGATGAGGATTTCTCACTTCAACCATGACAGCATTGGTTTGCTATTCTTTCTTCTTATGGAAGGTCCCAAAGGATTTCTTCGCACCATTGGAAGATTCGGCATCCTTGGATACCTTACCATTTTCAGCCCTTCTTCTAACCTTTGGCCAATGGTCACCAAATATGTAAAGCTTGACGAGACACTCCCAATCATCTTTTCCCAATAGAAAGGAGACAAAGTATCCATGAACATTCCAGTTAGATCTTTCTCTACTAGAGGGGGTTCAACTTGGGAAGCTAACTCTCTCCAACGTTGAGCGTATTCTTTGAATGATTCTTTTTCATTTTGAGACATGTTTTGAAGTTGACGGCGATTAGGATCCATGTCCAGATTGTATTTGTGTTGCTTCATAAAAGAGTTGGCGAGATCTTGGAAGCAGTGAATGATGTTATGCTCTAAGTTCATATACCATTTGAAAGAAGCACCACTCAAGCTGTCTTGAAAGCAATGGATGAGCAACTTCTGATTGTTGGTGGAAGCTGCCATCATTCGGAAGTATATAACCAAATGGGCACTTGGACATGAGTGCCCCTTATATTTCACAAACTCAGGAATCTTGAATTTTGCAGGCATAACAAGACCAGAAACTAAGCACATATTGTCAGCATCGACATTGAAGAAATCAGTACCCTCAACGGCCTTGAGTCTCTTGTCTATGTTCTGAAACTGTTCACGGACAATCTCAGACTCAACAAAATCTTCATGGTCTTCTCCTTGAGCACTAGCAGCATTGTTGTCAAAGAAAGGAGCTTGGGCAGTATGGGCAACAGTGTGGACCACAGGTTTGGGCTCAGAGAAGATGGGAGCTTGAAAAACTGGTCTGACAGTCTGACCAATCATAGCAGTAGATGCGAGGGGTGGAGAGTAGTTAGGAGGTAAACCAAACTCTGGCCATGTTGAAGGTGGCATTTGAAGAGGAGGAGGGTCAGCACTTGAAACTTCCTGAATGACGGTCCTTTGAGATTCTCCTCTGGCAATCAGTACTTGAAGCATCTCGGTGAGCTTAGTTATGCCTGATTTCAACTCATCGATTTCCATTAGGATTTCTACATTGTGTACTTCCTGTTCTGACATCTTGCGTCTATAGTTGGCTCTAGTCCGACATCGGTGTTGAGGAATCAGCTTGACGACTCAAAGGCACACTGAACAATGAAGACAACTGGAGATGAGCGACTGGACAAACAGAGGTATGCAACGAACCATGCAAAGATGCAAATGCAATGCAATGTGATGCAAGACAGGGTGCAAAACACACATAACAGGATCAAAGGTTCAAGACCACAGTATGAAGTCTGGGTAAAGAACCAATCATATGGTGTGTACTAGGGTTAAAGCACCTGCACAGCGGGTTCTAACAAAGTTCCCAGAGTCAACAACCCATCTTTCAAATATTATCAATTGCTGCACAAAATAACATCACTATATATCAGATGGATGTTAAAAGTGCCTTCTTAAATGGAATTATAGAAGAAGAAGTTTATGTACACCAACCTCCTGGATTCGAAAGTGAAAAATTTCCAGAACATGTTTTCAAACTTAAGAAATCTCTATACGGTTTAAAATAAGCTCCCAGAGCTTGGTATGAGAGATTAAGTAATTTTCTTCTGGAGAAAAACTTTATCAGAGGCAAAGTGGACACAACTATTTTCTATAAAACATTTAAGAAAGATCTGTTAATTTGTCAAATATATGTAGATGATATTATATTTGGATCTACCAAAATTACGCTTGGAAAGGAGTTTGCTCAATGTATGCAGGCTGAATTTGAAATGAGTATGATGGGAGAACTCAAGTTCTTTCTGGGAATTCAAGTAAATCAGACTCCAGATTGCACTTATGTTCATTAGACAAAATATGTAACAGAACTTCTGAAGAAGTTTAACATAACTGATAGTAAGTTGGCAAAGACTCCAATGCATCCAACAAGCACTCTGGGTAAGGAAGAGGTAAGTAAGAAAGTAGATCAGAAACTCTACAGAGGTATGATAGGCTCTCTTCTATACTTAACTGCTTCTAAACCTGACATTCTATTCAGTGTGTGCTTGTGTGCTAGACTCCAATCAGATACTAGAGAATCACACTTAACAGCTGTTAAGAGGATTCTAAGGTATTTGAAAGGTACTTCTAACGTGGGTTTGTGTTACAGAAAATATGATGAATTTAAACTAGTTGGATTCTGTGATGCTGACTACGCTGGAGATAGAGTTGAAAGAAAGAGTACTTCTGGAAGCTATCAGTTTCTTGGAAGAAATTTGATCTCCTGGTACAGCAAGAAGCAACCAACAATTGCTCTGTCAACCACAGAAGCAGAATATATTGCTGCTGCTGGATGTAGTACACAGATGCTCTAGATGAAGAGTCAACTAGAAGACTATCAGATCTTTGAGAGTAACATTTCTATATTCTATGATAATACTTCTGCTATATGTTTGTCTAAAAATCCTATTTTACACTCTAAGGCAAAACATATAGAAATTAAACATCACTTCATCATAGACTATATTCAGAAGGGTATTTTGAGTTTAAACTTTGTTGATACAGACCATCAATGGGCTGATATCTTTACTAAACCCCTTGCTGAAGATAGGTTTAAGTTTATTCTGAAAAATATTGGAATGGATTTCTGTCCAGAATAATATTTATCAGAAGCAAATTTCTCAGATGCAAAATATTTAAAGCTCTGAAGTATTACTTCTGATCATTATTTATTTCTTTGATTATTATTTCCTGTGTGTATCTGATCTGACAAGTCTCAGAGGATCTGAACGTTGGTTAACGTTTCATTTCTCAAAGAGTTTTCAGAAGCACATGCAAGCAAACACGTGTCACTCTGAATCTGAAAAGATGGCGTGCACAATACTGAAAAGACATTTGAGGTACTATTTTGAATATTTGGTTTCTTGATTTCCCCCCATATGTCAGAATCATTAATGCGTGAAATGATTATTTTTATTGTCATTAAATGCTAAGTGGAAGCGTGTTGAACATGTGATTTTTTTTGTGCCCTAATTGTCTCTATATATACCACAATTCACAATTTTTTACACTTTTCACTCATAATCACTTGTATGCATTTCTGTCTGTTGCATTGCTTCCATCTAACTCCCAAAGCCAAAATTGCTCGTAACCCTAAAAACTCATCTCCAACAATGGCAACATCTTCATCAACATCAGCTCAGTTACAATCTACAATGGCAGCTATTTCTTCGTCCAATATGGGTGTTATTCCATTCAGAAATCATGTTAGAACTACTCTCACTCCTGTTGAAAAATTGGAAGTTCTATGTGAATCGTTGGTTGATTTTGCTTCTCTGAATGATAATGGGTATAATCTTCGTTCTATCATTGATGCTCAAGGATGGACCAAGTATTTTGACAGACTTTATGGACCTGTTTACCCTGTATTGGTCAAGGAATTCTGGATCTATGCTTATGCTTACCCTAAGTTCATAGTGTCTTATGTTCTGGGCAAAGAGATTGTGATCACAGAAGATCTGATAAGGAAACTTATAGGTTATGAAGAAACAGATGGTGAGTTTCGTTTATCTGGACGTGTCAAGATGGATGTTGTTTATTCTGAAGTGATGGTTTCTGGAAATCCATCTAACAGATTCAAAGATTTAAAGCCAAACTACAAAATCTGGGCTAAAATCTTCATGGGCTGTATTCATCATAGGAAGTCTACAAACTCTCCTGACTATGTGAATAATGACCAACTCTATTTCATGTACTGTTTGAGTGAGAGCATCAAAGTGGATTTACCTCACTTACTTTTTACTCATCTATGGAACCATGTGAAACAATCTAGAGAAGAAATGAATACTAAAGGTCAGAAGACTAGAAACTGGATACCTTGTGGTAGGTTACTTTCAGATATTCTGACAGAAAATGGTCTGGTGGGACATTTACATGAAGCTGGAATGAAATCAGAACTTGAGACTATCTTTGGCAAAGTTATGAATGCTAAAAGTCTTCAGAGGCTTAAGGTAATTGATGAACTCACTTCTGCTCCTGAGAAGTTGAATGCAGAAGAAATTAGAAAAAGAAGGGTTCTGGTAAAAGATTTTCCATTCTTCTATGCTGAAGAACCAAAAGAAGTTCTGGTCAAATTTGTTGGTTCTTGTATGGAACAAGGCATTCTTCTTCCAGAAGGTTTTCTTAATCGTGTTCCTATGCCAAAATCTTATGATGAACACAAGAGGCAGAGGATCCAGGAGTTAGAAGAAGACAAAGCTGAAGGTACTCCTCAGAAGAAGCTGGAAATTTCTGAAGAGCCTCAAAAGAAGGAAATCACTTCTGAAATGCCTCAGAAGAAAAAGAAATTATCTGATAAATCTCATAAGCAACAAGCTACTTCTGAAGAACCCCAGAAGAAGAAAAAGAAGAGAAAGATTTTTGGAGAAGCTCCTTCTGTACCTATCAAACACATCAAGATTTCAGGTACTAAATCATCTTTACCTTCTATTTTTGAAAGTATAAATAATTTATCAACTGTTAGCTCTAATCCCCCACCAACTACAACACCAAATCCAAATTCATTTGTACCACCTTCTACACCTTCAGAACCTATTCCAACAGTTTCTGAAAAACCACAACCTTGCTCTGAACCTCCACAACCACATATTCCAGAATCAACACCAAAACCATCTGAACACATATATTCTGTTACATCAGAACCAGAACACGTTATAAAACCTACACCCATTTCAAAACCACAATCACCCATTCCAGATCCAATCCCTCAATCTCAACCAGAAGCACAACAACAATAACAACAACAACAACCAAAAATTCCCCAATCAGAAGCACACTCTACTTCTGATCCTACATCAGTTCAACCCCCATACATCTCTGACTCTGAAGTTCTTGACATCCAACCATTGAATGTCATGATCACCCTTTCTTCAACTTCATGCCATTCAACAGAGTCAAACCATTCCACTGAATCTGAACTTCACTCTGACATTCAAGCCATGATAACTCCACCATCCTCTCCACAACCTGAACCAAAACAAAACTCTGAAGTTATTTTGACTGATTCCTTCAAATCTTTACCCTCTGGACCCCCCTGGTCTAAAAATTAAAAACTTTTACACCAGAATAGAACCTTCTGAACTTACCATTCCCCTTAAACCCATCTCTACATTAATCCTTCCCTCTGTCCTCCAAGACTACCTCAAACAACAACTTGACCTCAATTCCTCTGAAACAATTTTGTCTCCAAACTCCATCTTCAAACCTTATGATTCAACACCGTTTGATGTTGTTCCATCTCGCTACAGAATTAAACAACACTTACTTTTCAGAAAACTAACAATCCCAATTCCCTTTATTCCAGTCTATCCTCGTCCATTATTCATTATTCCAACTTTTACCATTCCATCCCCACCAGAACAAACCAAACAATCTAAACCATCCCCTCTGGAAGCTTATTTTAAACCCATACCTAGGCTAAACATTGATGAATTATTCGTGACTTTCAAAAAGGAAATCAAGATGAGCTTAGATTCTGTTAAAAAGAGATGTTTATCCAGTATGAACTCAGATGACTTTGATGCTATCTGGGATAGATTTATCTCCAGATTCAACACAGTGGCCTCCAATCTGAAGCATGTTTGCTCTGATGATGCAAAGCTCAAATTTGTTGAGTTTACCAGAACACACTTTGGAATGTACCTAGATCTCCTACACTGCTTCTAGAAGATGCGCCTCCTGTTTATGAAGTATCTACATCTGTTGAAGAACCTTCTCTTGAAGTCATTCTTGAAGACAATCAGTTAACTCTGACATCTGCTGACCAAGAATCTGCATCTGCAATGATTGTTGATTCTGCTGTTATTCCTGCGTCTGGATCTGCTCCTTCAACTTCTTCTGAAGTAAAGAAAGAGAACCCAGAATTAGCTGATAAGATTGTTGTGCTAGAGGCTGGACAATCAGAGATTAAGTCATGTATGGCCAAACAAGATGAGAAAACTGACAACATTAAGAAGTGGATGTCAAAGCAAGAGGAGTCTTCATCTGAAATAACCAACCTTCTAAAACTATTGTTGTCTAAGCATTCTTAGTATTAGTTGTGTATCTGATGTTTGAGCCCCTAGTTTGCATCTGTTGTCTGTTATGAATGTTATCTGAATATTTTGATTATTTGAATATGAATATTTTTATCTGATAATATCTTTTCTCTCTGATTCCTTTATTCTTGTCTTTAATTATTTTCTTTTTGATTATGACAAAAAGGGGGAGAAAATGGAAACTCTGAATGTTCATATAAATAGTCACCTAAATGAAATTCAGACATAACAAATTTTATCTAACATTGAATTTTAGTGTTTCAGAACTCTATTGTATCATCTGACAAAATTCACTTAAGTAACTCTGAGATCCCCAGATCTAATTTTATTCAATCAGGCTCTAACTCTAAAACGTTCATCCTAATCAAGATCTGATTCTGAAAAGAATGCTCATGCAAAAAAAAGGGAAGTTCTCTATTCTTTCTTAAGTATTCAATTCAGGGGGAGATTCATAATCTCAGGGGGAGTTATATTTATTTCTTTTTTAAACAAAATTTCATATGTTTTTGTCATCATCAAAAAGGGGGAGATTGTTAGAATACAGATTGGTGTTTAATTATATCTCTATGTTTTGATGATAACAATAATAAAATTTTGTATTAAGAATATATATACTTTAATTTTTGTTCAAGTATTTTTGTTTCAGAAAATTATTTTATATACTCTGAAGGAAGCAAAAATGCATCTGAACTATTTCTACGCTATGCATCTGAAGCATCAGAAGCATACCATCAGAAGATTCTGAAGCGCTGTCATAAGTATCTGAAACAGAAGCATCAGAAGCATCTGAAGCGTAGCTGCAAGATTTAGAATGAAGAGCTGCAAGCATTGTTTATCAGAAGACTCTGAATGTACTGATTCGCTGCAAGTACAGAAGTTCTGATCTCAAAACTTTGTTTTGATTAATTTACACGATGAAGCACATCTGGCTGCAACACTCTGATCCAACAAAACTCTGATTGCATCAAAGGCTCTGATCATTCAAGACTCTGATGTGAGTAACTGTGAGAAGGAAGATTGCTAAAGAAGATTATTTTTCAAAGATATATCCGTTGGAATTTCTCCCAACAACTATTTCCTCTTCTGTGTTAGACACAGGACCAAAGGCAAAAAGGATTTTCTGAACATTCTATTCCTAGGAAAGGTCAGGTCAGAAGAATACAAAAAGACCACAGACACTTTTCAGTACACGGTCTCCCAAGTTGGCTACGTCTTGGATATCTCTGGCTATATAAGAAGCACTTCACCAACATTCTCCAGTTGATGAAAAGGACTGAATGAACAATATCACAATATACTGAATCTTATTCAAAACTCTCTTGCAAATTCTAATTCATATTTTGAATAGTTTCTATTGTTCTAAATCTTAAGTGTAAATCACAATTGTGATACAGCTTACTTAGAAGCATTTTAAAACACTTGTATTATTTACATTTGATTGTAAAAGGTTCCTTAAGAAGACCAAGTTGTGGTCAGATTTTCTTAAGAAGGCTAAGACAGTTGTTCTTATTGTTTACACTGTAATCTGTTTGATCATAGTGGATTAAGTCCTTGTTGAGAAAGGCAAATCATCTTTGATAAGGTGGACTGGAGTAGTTGAGTTCAACGAACCAGGATAAAAATCTTGAGTTGTTTTATTGCCTTATTATTTTCAAAAACCCTTATTCAACCCCCCTTCTAAGTGTTTTTCCCACCTTCAGTGATAATCAAAGGAATCATTACCTGAGAATGGTAGATACTCTTAGCAGTCTCAGAAGTAGGTTCTGGAACGCAGAGACGGTTCTCCACTATATGAGGACCGGCTAAGTTGGCAAAGGAAGGAAGAGGTTGCTTCGACTGAGTGGTGCGTCCTCTCTGGACTTTCTTTTCCTGAGCAGCGGTCTGAGAAGAGGCCATTGTTGGTAACGGAAAAAGTTGCTCTTAAGACGAAATGAGGAAGATAAAGGACGTTTGAAATTTCAGGAAGCGGAAAAGTTTGTGAAGCAGTGAAGAAGGGTATTTATAAGTATTTGGAAATCCCAAAGAAGGAAGATCCATCGTTAAAAACGATCTATCGGTGGGACACATGTTAGAGGATGCGTGTAGAAAAAAAATGGTCAGAATACAAATATATGTTCCCAAGACAGACAATAATGAATACGGCTGAAAAGACGTTTTCAGATTGGACGGAGTGGCGTAGTGGGTGTCATAAGCATGGGAAGGAAAACTGAATAATTACGCCACTAAAGGAAAAGGGAAGTTAAGATGAAAAACATGCAGAAAGTATGGCGTCAAAAATTAAAGAGAAAAACTGACCTTCCAAACCCAAGATTGGCGAAAGGACACTTTTTAGGGGCAATTTGTTAACCACCAATTTTCGACACTAGTCGAGGTTTGCATTATTCGAAGATAAGAGTACTAATACTGAGCAAACAGAAGCGCTTCGACCAACGTCAAAGGGTCTTAGTCGAAGAAAGAAGAAAAAGCCAAAAAAATGCTAAGTATGGAAAAACGGTCGACAAAGAGTACAGCGGAGGGGGCGCAGAAGAGGATTCTCCAAAAAACATAGAGGGAAATCCCAACCATTCAAAATTCAAGTGTAACAAATGTGTGGGAATGGTTATACAAAAGAAGCGCCAAAATATGCATGATGGAGAGTTTTAACCGTCATATAGAAGTTACTTTTAGCATTATAAATAGATGTAAAATTTGTGTAATAAATGTGCTCAATCATTACTGTACTAGTTCATACAACTCTGAGTATCCGCGTGTAGAGAAACGAGTGCAACGAGAATGTACGTGATACAACACCAATCTTTTTATTATCAATGCGATTTGTCTTTATAATTCAAATACCTCTTTTAACTCTCAACTTTTACATTTCAAACTGCCCTTTACAATTTTCTGCCCATTTGCTTTGCAAAGATCCCCTAGTTGAACACGGAGTTCTCATTAGAGTTATTTTTCAAGCCATTTATTTGCTTGCATCTTTATTCTAAAGTCTTTTACAATTTCAAGAGGTTGGCATCAAACGCGGAGTTTGGCAATAATCTTAGTAGTACTTTTACAACGTCTTTTCTGCACTTTCCAGCTTTAATTTCATACAGTCGAAAACACTCTTTTGCACATGCTCTAGGATTTAGTATGGTCGATCCTGCATGTTAGTCAATTTCTTAGAAGTTGATAGACCAGCGGTTATTTACCAAAATTCACAATAAACACGTAGCTGCTGTTTTTTATTTGTTTTCCTTGTGTCGGTTTGTTCTTGCATGCTCCCTTAAGGCCTCCTAGTCCAATTTAATTTTTTATTAAGCTTGGAGTAGGATATACATTAGGAGTTAATCCATGCATGATAACATTAGGCTAGTCTCTTCTTAACCTTAACCATAGGTCCACTTTCACATGCTAACATTAGGATATAATTTCCTCTCACATCCCAACCTTAGGAACATTTTGCATGACAATGTTAGGACCGAGCTTCCCTTTAGACCTTCCATACATATTTCTCTTCTTCTCTCTAAAAAAAACATCAAAACACTTAATAAATATGATGAATATTTTGCTCCACGAGCCTTAAGTATATGGGAAATGATGAGTGATGAGTCTCTCCTTGCTTCGTCTAGAGTGTTTAGCA
Source organism: Lathyrus sativus (assembly GCA_963859935.3). Classification (NCBI taxonomy): domain Eukaryota; kingdom Viridiplantae; phylum Streptophyta; class Magnoliopsida; order Fabales; family Fabaceae; genus Lathyrus; species Lathyrus sativus. Next base: position 590,385,570 of record OZ012739.1, on the reverse strand, counting down.
TACGTCCCGTCTGGAGGCTATCATGCGACACATTCACTCCTATATCATAGACTTTAGTGCAATATGAATCTCAAACTAAATCAATTCACTTCTCTAAAACTCATAAACAAATTCAAATCATTTTCATCCTTCGGGATCGCGTGTCAAATCATTTTCATAAAGAGTACGTTATTTTTCCGTTCTACCGCAAACAGACATCGACCCTAACTGCTGGAACGAGAACTTTACGTCACTCATAAAAGACACTAAGAAACTTGTGGTGCACCTAACTATGGTTGCTCTGATTTCTCATACCAGATGAGGATACGTAGGCACAAGATGACGATGTCTTGGCGAGCAACCTTCCCCCCTTTTCACACGTAGTTTTCTGAACTACGTTGACTCTGACTTTCCCATTGCACGAGGTAGTAAGTAGGCATAGGATGACGAGATCCTATCGAGTCTCCTTGTTCTTTTTTTGTTCTCGTTTCTATTTAGTAGTAGGCTTTAGATAACACACCCTTTGATTAGACAACAAGTGTGGATCTCGTTGAGTACAACGAACGCGAGGGGGTGCTAATATTTTCCTCTCGCGTAATCGACTCCCGAATCTAGGATTTGGTTGCGATGACCATGTCTTCTCCCTTCTTTAAGGTTTTATTCAATCGTTTCCTTTCCTCCATTAGGATAAATAATGTTCGGCGGTAACTCTTCTATTTTTTCCTCCAGGTGTTTTTCGCAGTTGTGACAGTATCATGTTAGGGTACTTTGAACACTCAAAGGCTACATAGTGTACGACATTGAAGCCAATGTTGTTGCGGAACCAATTCATGTTAAGCTTAAAGATAAGCTTGACCCTTAAAATTCAAAGCTAGACGAAAAGCTTGCAGATCTGAAGATTACATACTCAAACTCTGAGAGTGTTCAATTGGAAACCAAATAATCATAATCAAAAGTTGTTGCTTCTTAAACACATCTTGAGGAATTTTTTTCTAAGAGATAAAATTGAACCCATCAGATCTAGATCTTCATTCAAACATTCCGAAGAAATGCTTCTTGGAATGGTGTCTTTAATAGAACCTACCTTAATGAAGCACTTATAAATGTTGTCTGGATTCTATCCATGCATTATAGAGTAAGATGAAATCAAATAGATAAATCAAAAGGTATACAGAGGTATGATCATATCTCTCTTTTACTTGACTATTTTTATACCTGATATTCTATTCTGCGTATGTCTTTATGCTAAATTCTAATCTTTGTGCTAAATTATAATCTTATCCTAGAGAATCCCATTTAACTGTCATCAAAAGGATCTTTAGTTATCTTAAAGGTACTACTAATCTTGGTCTATATTATAGAAAATCCAAAGATTACAAGTTAGTAGGTTATTGTGACGATGATTATGTTAGAGATAAACTTGAAAGAAAAAACACCAATGGAAGCTATCAGTTTCTTGGTGAGAATTTAATCTCATGGCCCAGCAAGAATCAATCAACTATCGTATTATCAACAACAGAAGCTGAATACATTGCAGCATCTAGTTGTAGCACTCAGATTCTTTGGATGAAAAGCCAGCTAGAAGATTATCAACTATATGAGAGTAACATTTCTATTCTTTATGATAATAATTCTTCAATTTTCTTATCAAAGAATCTTATTTTACACTATAGAGCTAAACACATTAGAATCAAAATCATTTTAAAAGAAATTATGTTCAGAAAGGTATGATTAATTTTAAAATTCATAGATATAGACCATCAATGATTTGTCATCTTTACAGAATCCCTTGTTGAAGATAAAATTGATTTTATTATGAAAAATATGATAATAAAACTTTGTCTATAATAAAACAAAATCTTTTCAAACGTATAGACTTTTAAGAGTAAAGCATGACTCTACGATGCATTGGATCTAAACCAGTCAGTCCTATGAAATTGGGAGGCTTTATGGGCAGAAGGTCCAATGTCATAACCCTTTTTGGGACTTTCTATCTTTTAGACTCTGAGATGTTAATATTAATGGTGTAATCAAGCATTTTTGCATGGCTATAAAGTAAGACAAATGTCCTATATTATAGTCATCTAACTGTTTGAGGTGACCCATTGGAAAAATATTTATTGGTTCAAGATAAAATCTCTTGACTTACCTCATCTTGTCAGTATGCGTGTGACTTTAATATATATTTTATTTACTTTTCCAAAATTGTTTTCTCTTATTTTTTTCATATGTCTTGTATTTTTCAATGTTTAGTCTTAATAGTGTATGACAAGCATGCTCTATTGTGTATCTTGGTTTAAAGGTATTACTACTACAAGCATTGATTCCCGTTGAGTTTTTTCCTTTAGGCTTCTACCCGCTCCCTCTTATAACTCGTTAACTCTATCCTCCATTCTCCATTTAAACTTTTCTTTATCTCTTTTAGTTCTCATCCCATTTTCACTTGCTAAAATCTCCTTCTAAAACTTCCATTTGCCTTCACTCTTCAAACCTTAAACAATGTATTATGTTTGTGGAATCGCATGCCCCCTCACCATTGTTTCTAAAAAATTCGTTAAAAGAAGAATTTAAAAATCATGGTTTGGATCTTCTAAGTCATGTTCGATCCTAGAAATTGGTGAATTAATTTAACCGGCTTGAAGGACCAGTCTATCCTATTTACATTAGAAAATTTCAGACAAACGTGTCCCTCTTGCAATTTAGACAAGATGTTTTGTGCATTAAGTCTACTATTTTTTGGAATTCCCATTTCCATAACTACTGCTCTGATTTCTAAGGCAAACGTATGTGAGGAAGTTGGGGTTCATATGGACACGTACCCAAGGACAAGTTCGTTCTTCGAGAAAATCCCAAATAAGATGATTGCCACCAAGGACAACTTGGTAAGTATCTCCTCTCTTCTTCCCAAGTCGAAGATCTAGCATCAAGTTCTAGTGTCAAACTTTCAACCATGAGAAGATGCACTAGAAACAGTCACCTATGTTGAAAAGCATCTTATATTCTTCATTTTTATCGAGAACTATGGTTAACCTTTCCCTCACAATCTTCAACTTCTTGAGACAAAAGATAGTGGCCTCTCGCGAGGGAGCATCTTCTCTCATACCTTTTGGAAGAGTCTTGTATGAGCTCTTCCTTTAATAAGGTATTGCTGAGAATGTGTAGGAATTGGGGTTAACGGAGGCTCTGGAGATCATCTGGAGTTAGAGGTTGACTGCAGCTTAGGACCCCCTTAGGTTAGACTCTCTGCGCTCTAGTTTCTCCTTTCCCTGATTTTCTTTTCTTGGTGTCTTCTTGCTTTTTTATCTTCTTTTGTATTATTTTGTTCATCAATGAAATTAATTTTCTCTCATTTTTACTCTTTGATCTATATTTTATTTTCTTTTGTTATTTTTTTTAAGTCTTTTTTTTTATCAATGACAAATGGAGGAGAAAATGGATATAATTTTGATATATCTTATTTTCATTCTAATATAAATCTTATTTTCTAAGATTTTTATTTGATCTTAAGTCTTAAATTCAGGGGGAGCTTGCAAACCTAACTCTGAAATTTAAAGCTAAGAATAATGTTTAAGCCAAAAAATTGTTAGTCTAAAATCCAGGGAGAGCTTACAAACCTAACTCTGAAGTTTAGATGATGTCAATGGGAGCTTGCAAACCTCACTTTGAACAATCAAGCTAAGAAAACTTTTGAAGTTTAAAACTCAATGGGGAGCTTAAAAACCTAACTTTGAAGTTTAGAGGATTGTTTATTGAATACAAATTGTTCATCAAAATACATGGATTTGTCATCATCAAAAAAGGGGAGATTGTTGGAACAAGTTTGTTTCTACAACTATCCTTATGTTTTGATGCTAACAAATTGTAGAGAACAAAATTTGTACTCTAACTATTTTGTTGAGTGTGCAGAAAACTGGAAATAGATTTTTACTGTGAAGGTGTCCAAACATTGAACCAAAGTATAAAAATGTGTACAAACAAGTCAACTATGTTCTATCAAGTCAAAGTTTCTGAACAAAAACCATCCAGACATACTCTAATAAAAGCTTTGACTACAAAGTTATGAAAGTCTCAAAACCTAATACTTAAAGACTATGAAGTCTCACCAAAGTTCTGAAGACAGACTCTGATATCTACTCAAGCTTCAATCCACTTGCATCTGAAGCCTCTGACGAGAAATATTTGTATCAATATGTCAACGCTGTTTGATGTGACAGAAATACAAAAGCAAATCTACTTATAAAATACTATACCATGTGTCAAAGAAGTCTTTCGAATTCCATCATCCTTACCAACTATCGGCTACAAATACCACTCTAGTGTTGCATTTGAAGTGACCATCATACAATGGATACTTGGAGGATATTTCATCTTCACTTTCCAACGAATCTATTTTGTTTATATATAAATAGGTCTTTGAATATTGAAGAAAAAAGAGATACACATGCACTAAACATTTATTAATGCTTACACTCAGGATACATATACAGATGAATAAGAAGTGTTTCTCACACTTATACACTTAGAATAAAGAATTATTGAATATTCCTTTTAAGTGTCATACTCTGTTTAAACTTGTGTATCTGTTTATCTGATACATTTTGTAAACACAAAATTGTTATTACAACTCTGATTATATTCCTCAAATGACTAGGTTGTTAAGACTCTTGAGAAATCAATAATAGGTAGTTATTGAGGATTAAATCTTTTTAAGCGATCGGGTAGGTCAGGATCTTAAGGAGTTAGTGATCATCAAATTTCTTAGGGGACCGGTTGGGTCAGAATTCTTTAAAAAGCAGTAATAAGGTGTCATTGCTTTTGTAATCACTAATCAGTTTCATTATAGGGTTAAGTCATTATCTAACACAAAATCACTCGGGTGGGTGGACTAGAGGTATCATTCTTAACGGTGAACCGAGATAAAATTCCTTGCGTACTTTATCATTGTTTTTAATTGTTTTAAGCTTTTGTTTTGGATTATGAAAAACTATCATACTTGAAACCCAACTCAAACACCCATTTCTTATGTTTCTTGCACCTTCACCTAAGTCATGTTTGTCTCTGTTGTGATTTAAGTGATTTTTCAATTAAGATGTTTTCTTATAATTACTTTTTATTTAAGTTGTTTTTTTTAACCAAATCTTCAATTATTGATTCTTCTAGATATACATCGATAAAACGAAATTCAGTACTTAAACTATTGGTTTATTTGGTACGACAAATTTTTACTACTTCGCACAGTCGTGCACTTGCAGCGTGATACAATCCCTACGAGAGGCGGCGACCATATGTCCCCCTCTAGGAGGTATCGCCACCCCTTAAGTACCTCCCCAATCGCCGAATTATAGGAAACGTGGGACAAGACATTTCGTGGTTAGAGAGAAGTCAGGATTAGTAACTGATCCACATCTTCCTAAGAAGGTATTCAATGGTTGACCATTTACTAGATGGTAGGAGATCCTACACAAGGAAACCATAGGCACAAATACCTATATAATTACTTCATCCTAATAGGAGAAATTGACATCTCATAACTTACACACAAGACCTAAATCAACACTCTTACATATAGATTCTCTCACCTTACATTAGTTATCCTCTCAAATAACCATAAACACCATAACACCACTACACAAGGCTTATCGCCGCCGCGGGTAAGTCCATACCACCCTAAACTATTATAAAACTACTAAGACCTCTGAGTATCCCTTACCCTTGTAGATATACCATGCACACACATACTTTTTGACTAGTACACATTGTATCCATCACGGGAGGCACCCCACGAGTAAACGCCTCATCCAAGGGGATAATAAAACAAAAAAATCTTTGAACTAATGGTTATCAATAAGGGCACAAAAAGTTTGATGCTCAATTTCTAAGATAGGGGGAATCCCAAATGAAATCTTTTAATTGGTTATAACAGCCATGATCAGCCGCTTCAACGTCTCCCAAATATTGATTAACAGTGGCCGCTCTTATAACGTGATGTACTAAGAACGTTTTGAGAAAATAGGCCTAAAGAAAGAAAATTCGTTGCCCTATTATGGATTTGATCCACGGGCCTTCAATGGAACGATAACCCATCCTCGAAGGTATATCGGGCTCATGACAATCATAGGGTAAATAAAGTCCTTAGGAAAATTAACTCTCAGTTTCTAGTGGTTCCATGTAAGTACATTTACAAATGTTTCCTTGACAGACCCTTAACGCAACCTTAGACGTGTGGCATCCCTAGTTCATCTTAAGTTGAAATTTTATAACCTTCACAACAAAGAAAATATATCAAGCTCTACAACATGACCACAAAGAACAAGTGTGAAAATCCATGGAAATCAATATAACCTCCCAAATCAGCAGTTAAGAGATATGAATATTTTCCCTTCCACATGTAAGACAAGTTACTTCAAGCAGACAAGTAAAAATGGTTGATTCGAGCAGACTATAAGTGACAAGGTGAATAAGCGATGGCTAGCCCAACTGACTATTTTAATATTTTTGTAAGAAAATAAATTTTGCCATCATAATGTATTACGACCATTTTGATTAAATAAATAAGAATGTTATACTAAAATATATTTGTATTTGTGGTTGCGAAAGGAAATAATGAGTATGGGTTATGACCAAGGAAATTAAAGCCCCACCACAAAGACTCAAGAGTGTTGTCACAAACATTGCAGACACATGACTAAAATAATTAAAACTCCATGGTGCAAAGCACACACATAAATAAAGTGGCAAAACCACGAAATGGAAAAAATTGGCTCACCCCCTCTAATTAGCTAGCCACTCTAGAGGTCGCATGCGGTCTTACCATATATCAACCTTAGACTAGGTTTTCACCTGAGCGGAAGGGGTGTCGACCCTTGGTCGGACACGACTCCCAAGACATCCAATAAAATTTGAGCGGAAACTTTATAAAGTAAAATCTAAGCCTGAAATAATACATTTTGGACCTAATACATATACCTTAAACAGGTAACAAAGATATCCAAATATTAAATTTATATATACACATTCCCATATGTAGGTTGCTACACACAGACACACACACACACAGACACACGCACAAACACACACATATATATAGCAAGAACATTAAAAAAAGACGGAGAAGAGCATGACTAATCTTAGAGCGAGACAATTTTTCCATCTTAAACTATCCAATTCGACCGAACTTGCTCCCTCAAATGTGCAAAGGAGGATAAAAATGTTCTACTTGTAATAAAGCATTCTAAAAAGAATCATAGATAGATGCAAGGCCTACGTCAGTCACTTTATCCAACTTTTGGGCCATTGAGGTATTTTCAAGACACAACTTCTCGAGATCTCCTTTGGCAGTTGAAAGAGAGCTTTTATATGGTGGACACTGACGCCTGAACTCAAGTCAGGGCTTCATATGTCTTCGCTACTTGATAACACTAAAATACATAGTTCATTTTGACTCAATTTGCATATGCTTTAGTGTCGTTTTATCACTTTTGTAGTGTTATGCTGGTATTCTCTGTGTATTTCAGGTGTGTAAGCCCTAAGGCTTTTCGTGCCGGAAAATGGTGCAAAACGACAAAATTGGGGAGAAAAATGGACAAAAATGTTGCTGTGACAGACTGCCTGTCAACAAATCACAAAAATCAAGCTTTAACGGCATGACGGACGACCCTTCAGAGGCCTGATGATCGTCAACCTGGGGTAGTTAGCACATTTTTCCCAGTTTTTTGCTTTCATGGTTTTTCTCCACTTTTGAGCAAAAATCTCCACCAATTGATACACAAACTTGAAGCACTTTTAACTATTTTTTAACTATATAAATATGAGACTTTTGTTCAGGTTTAAGAAGGAATTTTTTCCAGAGTTTAGAACTTAAGCATAAAATCACTTTTGCAAAAGTGCTTATTGCTCACATCGAGTGATAAGTGCATCTTAGACTAGGATTTTAGAGATCTGCTCATTGTATTCAGATCATTCATCAATTAAGCTTGCCGACATTTTTTTTCCAGAATTTTTACTAAAAGTTTTTGTGTACCAGATTAAAACTCCATTGAAACAGATTATTATTATATTAGTTTTTCAGTAACTATGTTTTATATTTCTTAGTGTTTAATGCTTATAGTTTTATACTTGTTTACTGTTTCGTTTTATATATATCATATATTGTTTGTTCTTTAATATATATATTTAATATGTTTAGTAGTTTTTGTTGAATTTATAAACAATAGGTTGTTTATGTCAATTATGTCCGGTTAAATCTTAAGAGTTCAGAATGTGAGGACCTTTGTTGTGACGGATCTCGGTAAATTTAATAGGCGTTAATCATTAAAAATTAATTATTTATTTTGATTATGAATTTTGTTTTAAAAAGTCAAAAAGCTTTGCGCGACGTCGAGAGCGCTCAGATACCGGTCAATAGCGCAACAGTGTGAGACCGATATCCCATCATAAAATTTGGACTTTTAATTTCTAAAAATAGTGACAATGCTTTAGTTATTAATTAGGACTCATTTATTTTCAAAACTTAATTCGAAATTGTAATTTGTGGAACGACATCATGGCATTTATGGCTTCGAAACATGACACGGGTTGTGCGAAAGTGAGCAGTGTATTTAAATTTATATTTCCTCCGAAAATTATTTTAAACTTAGTAAAAAGCACCTAAATTTATCTGAGTCCCAGGGATACACCAAAAATTACATTCCGATATCGTTTATTTAATATTTGTTAGTTCCATGATTCTATGACTGTCCATGGTTCTATGATTAGCTAAATTTTGGTAAAACATGATTCTGCACTGATGTTAAGCAAAATGTCATAACATCTTCATCTACTGTTATGACAGTACTGCTGTCATGTGTTTTAATCAAGATGTCGAGACAGATGTCATGACATCCTTGTCTGGTACAGCAGATGTCAAGACAGAACTGTTGTCATGTGTTTTAATCAAAATGTCGAGACAGATGTCATGACATCCTTGTCTGGTACAATAGGAGCTGCTATTTTATATCTCTTGACAGAGGTGTTTTGGTCTGATGAGATCCTGTTGGATATACCTCATCAGTATGTGCAGGTCAAAGAGATTCATTAGGAACAAAGTGCAGATTTAATTGGTGTTCATAAAAAGGATCATTGAGACTTTTTAGGAAACTATACAATATTTGTTTCTACTGTTATGAAGAAGGTTCTGCAGAAGATCAAGAGATCAATTGCTATTTTGGAGATTGAGATCAATTACAGAGTTTATTGGATGTTAAGATGAATGTTGTGACATCAGTATATGCCAGCATAAGTGCTGTTTTATTTTCTGTTATGTTTCCTGAATTATTTCAGGCTATATTCTAGGAAACCTGTTGTGGTTCCTTAGTTATCTCAGGCCATATTTTAGGAGACTTTCTATTCAGTGCTGATCATGAAAGGAAACGCCCATGACCTACTTTTTAGCACCTTGAATTGTGGAGATTGGACTAACTTGGTTAAACCTAATGTATGTTACTTTTGACCAGTCCAAGCCCAGTCTGCATTACTATTTAAGGAGGCGCAGAAGCAAGGGAAATGGGGATTCACAACAAGAAAAACTTGAGTCTAAAATAAAGGTTTAGGGTTTTGAGAGTCTTTTGTACGTGACCTTGTAAGTCCCCCTTTGTATCTTTGGATGCATCGTGGTAGACATGTTTAGGCTATTATTTGTTAATTGTAAATTGTTAATTGTTCACTCAAAGCTTTTAAGCAAGAGTGTGTTGTTCTTGATTGATGCTGTTAAGCAAAATCAAGTATTGTGACTTTGAAGAGTGTCTTCTAAAGTCTTCCTTTTATATTGAATTGTTTATTACTGCTGTGATTATGGAGAGTGAGAGGTGTCTCTTGTCTAGTGGATTCTAAGCAGAAATTGCATTGGGTAGAGATTAAGTGAGAAGTTGTAAACTGGGAGTTTAACTCTAAATTAATTCTACTAATAGTGGATTTCTTTCCTGACTTGGTAGCCCCTAGATGTAGGTGATGTTGCACCGAACTGGGTAAACAATTCCCTGTGTTCTTTACTGCTTTCATTACATATGTTAATAATCTGTTCAGAAGCGGATGTCATAACATCCGTTATAACATCGACTTTATGTTACTAGTAGTTCTGTCAGTCTGCAGATGTTACAACGGATGTCATGACATTGTGAATTTTTAAAGGAATTCAAAATGGTCATGTTCTGTTCTTGTTCTGTTTTAGCAGAGATAAATATTCTTAGCATCTCTTAGGACATCTGAGATCTGCATACCAGAATTTCAATTGGTATCAACGCAAGGATCCTGTCTGTTTTGGATGAGATCTTGGGACATACTTTATGGTGTCTTAAACAAGGAAGTGGTAGCTGATTTGCTGATCTTGCTAAATGTTTGAGCTGCTGCTTATGGAGTTTAGGGGGAGTTTGTGTTTACTCCTACTGTTGAAGGATTATGTGTATCTGCTGCTGTACTCTTTGATATAGTTGCTTCTGTATGATGTCCTATAAAATGTTCTGACATCATGTTTAAAACATGTTGAAGATGTTCTTCTGATGGTTCCGTTGCATATTTTTATGATGGAAGAACTCTGATAGTCCTGGGAGAAGATTGGTCTGTCTACTATATACAGTTTGATATATGGTTGTGGTAAGTGTGGAAGATGATGTTTGTTGCTGCTCTGTTTGATCTGTCAGGCTGTTGATCCTGTTGAATGCTGTTTGTTTGGGATGTTGCTGATTGTTTCTACAGGTTATTAAATGTTGTAGCTATGTTGCTTGTGTGCCTGGGCTGTTGCTTGTGTGCTTCGGCTGCTCTGTTGTGTATTACATGTTGCTGAAGACCGTGGAATGTGATTTATTTTCACCATTTATGATTTGCAAGAACTCTATTAGCAAGAGAAAGTCATAGGCAGGTTGAGTCAGGGGTGTCAGCCTTGATGTTTCAACTTTAAGAGATACTTATACTAAAGAATACCTTTGGTGTTACTGAAGTGTAAATATCTTTCAGATGGTCTTCTCAACAAGTTGTGTGGATTTAAGATCAGTTGCTATTTATGGACTACACACGTATTTAATTGGTTATCCATTTGTTATAAGGATTTAAGATTCATTTCTATTTGAGATATTCTCAAATATTTAATGGATTATCCTTAGTTGATGATCAAGTTGTCTCATCAGTTGTTGCACAAGTGTCATGCCCCTGATTTTTTTGGTCTACTTCAAGGATATGATGCTCAACCAGATGTTGAGACATTCCATCAGTAGAGATTGTGCAAAATTAGGTTGATTCAAGGACTAAATCACTAGCTCAAAGGAGATATAGCTAGATCTGTCTTTATTCTAGTAAGGTTCTTGGTAAGAAACTAAGGCTAGAATGTAGTGTTAATGGAAGTGAAGATGAAGACATTTTTCTTAGATCTATTTATTTCTAATCTAGGAGTATTGGAGTGCAGCAGGTGTGTTCTAGTTTCTACTAGAAGCATTTGATCTTTATCTAGAAAGTTTCCTGGCAAGAAACTTGTCTAGAAGATGGTGTTGGTGATATCACTTCTTGGGTCAGTTTATTTCTGATCTAAGTGCATAGGAGCATGTGACCTTGCTCATCTTGGAGGTCAAAGATAAGTGGCAATTATCTTTAAAGAAGTCTCTACTTAAGGAAAGCGAGAGTCCTTTTGTAAAAATCTTTTGTGACTAATCCTCTTTGAAGAATCTAGCCTTGGCATGGTTGGGGTCTCTAAAGAGTAGCTTCTTAAGGTGTGTACATAAATAAAGAATGAGGGTTGTCTACTCAAGTTTATAAGAACATGAAACTCTTATTCTGTTATATGGAGAAGGTTATTCTAAGTGGCAGAATGAAAGCCTGAATTCTCCAGTAGGATGTCTGATCAGATGTTGTGACATCAAGCAGAAACTTCAGTTTTTTTGTAATGGTACATCATTTGAAGATAGGTTGATCTTCTCGGGTATGAATGCTACCTCATGCAGTTTGCAGGAGCTGTGAGAAGGAGTAGATGTTACAGGTCCAAGTCTTGGTGTATCCAAGTTGCCTTGCTATGAAGCATGAAGGATATGAAGATCAAGTTGGTTTGATGGGTCAGAAGATTTTCTAGAAAGAAGATGTGTTAACCAAACAATGGCATTTGATTATTTAAGAAGTGTGCCTGAAGAAAATTACTCTTGTGCAGAAGGGTAGTTGTTTGAAGACCAAAAGAGGTTCTGGTTCTGCTCATATATTGGTGCTTGTGGTAGAAGCCCTAAGTTGCTTATGGAATATTACATTCTTTTAGAGATGTATTTGATTAAGCTGGTGGAGTTGTGTTCTCTGAAGATCTTCAGTTGGATTGCTAGGCAGTAGTAAGTCCAGTTGTGGGCATATAAAGAACCATTGGATGTTGTGTCTGTGATATGTATCATCTGGGTTGTTTTTCCTTGGAAGGACTTGAAGATCTGTTGTGGAACTTGTGATTCACATCTTAACTAAGAAGTACTCTATCTTGTCATACAGGAGAATGATGAGGTAAAAGGGCTGTCTTGGAGTATGATGTGAAGGTATTGTACAAGACTGGAGTGGATCATGGGTTGAGTGCATGAAAGTCTGGATTATGATGTGTTATATGGAAGTGAATATTCACCAGTTAAACCAGAAGTGTCTAACTTATCATATGGGAGAACGATGAGGAAAGAATGTCTTGGATTATGAGGTGTCTATCTTGTTCTTTGACTCAGGCTAAAAGTCTTGTGGAGAAGTGGTAACTCTAGTAAGAAGTGGAGCAGTTTGGTACCTTCTCACTGTATGAGCATGAGGTTGGTCTTGAGATACTGTGGTGATCTTGGAGCATCTTTTATAAAAGATAGGGGGAGAGCTTCTGTCTGATGGGTGTATTAGTTGCTTGTGGTTCAAGTAGTGAGTGAATGCGTTCAGTAGGTATGTTGAACAGGGAGTGAGCTCTTGAAGACATGAAGATGAGTCTTATGTTTTCCATTCACGTGCTTCTGGAAAAAGAGCACTGGTTATCCTTGATATGGGGAGTTATACTTCTATCTAGGATCTTTTGCTGTAATAGTACAGTTCTTTTTAGATTGGTTGTGGTTCCAAACAGTTTATGATTGTTTGCCTCTTTGAGAATGGAATGTCAGACAAGATGTTGTGACATCATGTTACGGCTCTAGCTCATGGTGAACCTGGCAGTGTATTTTTTTTGGTTTTGTCATTGGGTATCAATGGATCAAATCAGGTTTTTGGCCCTCTATCCAGGTGTTTTGTATGACTGGTAAAGATGAAGATCAATACACCATCAACCTTGATCTTGTGCATATGGAAGGATTTTAACCCTGACATTTTGGAGATTTTTCTAGTCTTTCAAAGCTGAATCTGAGAAATCTTACAGATAGTAATCCTGCAACTACTTCTGCTATTTGTTCTAGTATGGTTTGTGAATCAAGGGGTGTAAAGTTGCATGTGCTTCCAGTGTGTGAATATGAAGATGTTGAAGTAAGTCTTCATGTGTTTGGGTTCTCTCTTTTAGGGGGAGTGCTGATTATGCTTGACAGGAGGAGATGTGTACCTGTCTGATGTGTAGCTGCATTGTTGTAGCCTGTATAAAGGTTGCTGATTCTCAGGCAAGCTTGTGTTCTTAGAACACTGATGAGGTCGTAATGTCAGACAAGATATCTTGACATTGGGATGTCTGGTGTACTTTTTTTTGCCTTGACAATGTGTTTATGGGTCTGACTATTGAGTTGAACTAGGTCTGTGCTTACTTCTTATGAATGACCTAGGAAACAACATTGGTTATTGTCTGGGAGAATTTATTTTTCTCTACAAAATATTTGTGTGTCTCAAATTAAGGATTTAAAATCAATTGTTACTTGGCAAGTATTTAATTGATTATCCTCTAATTGGTGATGTCAAAAGTGTCACTCCTAAAGGTGCAGCTTCAGACAGGGCAAAAACTCAATAACTATGTTTATGGGGTAAATCTATATGGAGTTTATACTGTGAAGGGTGTTTCTCATCATGATGAAGCATGATGTATGATAGCTTGGTGAAGAATAGGTTTGTCTCAGCTATTTATGGATCTATGGAAAAGGGTAAAAGGAGAAGTAGTCTATGTCCATGACTTGGTGCTTGAAGTCTGGTGTTGTTTGATGTGTGCATCTGAGTTTATATGTGTGTACATTTACTCTAATTTTTGTCAACTTTTTGGCTAAACAAAGGGGGAGTGAAGTGTCAATGCTACTGCTAAGGGAAGAGTAGTGTTTTGATGGTTGCTTGCTGGGAAGAGTAGTGTTTGCTAGATGCAACTATTAAGGGGGAGCATGATAGTTTGTGAGGCTGGATGAATTTGAGAAAACTACTGTTGTTGCTGCCCTGATAAGTTTGTTTGGTTGTTTTAGCCAAAATTTGCCAAAGGGGGAGTTTGTTGGTTCCATGATTCTATGATTGTCCATGGTTCTATGATTGACTAAATTTTGGTAAAACATGATTCTGCACTGATGTTAAACAAGATGTCATAACATCTTTATCTACTGTTATGACAATACTGCTGTCATGTGTTTTAATCAAGATGTCGAGACAAATGTCATGACATCCTTGTCTGGTACAGCAGATGTCAAGACAAAACTGCTGTCATGTATTTTAATCAAGATGTCGAGACAGATGTCATGACATCCTTGTCTGGTATAACAGATGTCAAGACAAAACTGTTGTCATGTGTTTTAATCAAGATGTCAAGACAGATGTCATGACATCCTTGTCTGGTACAGCAGAAGTTGCTATTTTATATCTCTTGACAGAGGTGTTTTGGTCTGATGTGATCCTGTTGGATATACCTCATCAGTATGTGAAGGCAAAGAGATTTATTAGGAACAAAGTGCAAATTTAATTGGTGTTCATAAAAAGGATCATTGAGACTTTTTAGGAAACTATATAGTATTTGTTTCTACTGTTATGAATAAGATTCTGCAGAAGATCAGGAGATCAATTGCTGTTTTGAAGATTGAGATCAATTACAGAGTTTATTGGATGTCAAGTTGAATGTTGTGACATCAATATATGCCAGCATAAGCGCTGTTTTATTTTCTGTTATGTTTCCTGAATTATCTCAGGCTAAATTCTAGGAAACCTGTTGTGGTTCCTTAGTTATCTCAGGCCATATTTTAAGAGACTTTCTATTCAGTGCTGATCATGAAAGGAAACACCTATGACCTACACTTTAGCACCTTGAATTATGGAGATTGGATTAACTTGGTTAAACCTAATGTATGTTACTTTTGACCAGTCCAAGCCCAGTCTGCATTACTATTTAAGGAGGCGCAAAAGCAAGGGAAATGGGGATTCACAACAAGAAAAACTTGAGTCTAAAATAAAGGTTTAGGGTTTTGAGAGTCTTTTGTGTGCGACCTTGTAAGTCACCCTTTGTATCTTTGGATGCATTGTGGTAGACATGTTTAGGCTGTTATTTGTTAATTGTAAATTGTTAATCACTCAAAGCTTTTAAGCAAGAGTGTGTTGTTCTTGATTGAAGCTGTTAAGCAAAATCAAGTATTGTGACTTTGAAGAGTGTCTTCTAAAGTATTCCTTTTGTATTGAATTGTTTATCACTGCTGTGATTGTGGGGAGTGAGAGGTGTCTCTTGTCTAGTGGTTTCTAGGCAGAAATTGCATTGGGTAGAGATTAAGTGAGAAGTTGTAAACTGGGAGTTTAGCTATAAATTAATTCTACTAATAATTGATTTCCTTCCTGGCTTGGTAGCCCCCAGATGTAGGTGATGTTGCACCGAACTGGGTAAACAATTCCCTGTGTTCTTTACTGCTTTCATTACGTGTTTTAATAATCTGCTCAGAAGCGGATGTCATAACATCCGTTATAACATCGACTGTCTGTTACTAGTAGTTATGTCAGTCTGCAGATGTTACAACATATGTCATGACATTGTGAATTTTTAAAGGAATTCAAAATGGTCATGTTCTGTCCTTGTTTTATTTTAGCAAAGATCATTGCTCTTAGCATCTCTTAGGACATATGAGATCTGCATACAAGAATTTCAATATTTACTAAATTAATTAGTCTTAATTTCTATCTTATTCCCATCCTATTAAAGATATTAGTCTTAGATTTACATAACATCAATAGATAATGATAAGTTTTATTATTGGTTCCCGTGGGTTCAATATTTTACTCTAATTAATTTTTTTTCGTGTACTTGCGAAATAGCCCCATCACTACTTATTGCACGAATAACCTTACTTGATCAACAAAGAGTTTGAGGATTTGAAGGCACTAAAAGCAACACCTATCTTAGTATGAAAAATAACATCCCTTTTTACTTCTTGCATGTACGTGTTATGTTGAAGCGATAACACACATATTACATCAATTGTATTTCCTTACGAAGCCAATCGACCATGAAAAGCTCCATTTGACCAGCTCCTCCAATGGCCATAACAGATGATGCTTAATTGGTGTAATATCCAAAGTTGATAATTTGTTCTCAAGAGCAACATTGTTTAGATTAGTAAGATAAAAGCAATCATCCTCTGAAATGGACACCTGATTCTCCCTTGAAGTGCGAGGTCTCGATCAGGGCCAAGAAGACGTGAGCTGAAGTACATGGGGCCGAAGGTAAGGTGCCTAAAGTGCTTAATGACCCTAGAGTATCCCCAATAATTTCAACATCAGGGTTGAAGACCACGAGAGTTCCTCTTTGTGGCTGCAATGAACCCACCAGGGAAGGTCGTGTTAATTGCTTTATCACTTTAACCGAAATATGGGCGATGACATGTGTTGGAACGTTCAAATGGCCGACCATCAGTGGGATAACTCGAGCTCCCCTTTTTATTTTCCGAATTACTTTCTCACACTCTATTGAGTCTACATATGGAAATTGACAAATCATTGGGAAATTGTAGATAAAGATGACAAACATAGAAATATATAGATACCAGAAGCTTACCAAAAACTACGTTTCTCTCCTTCTCGGTGTTAGCATCCATTAACAAGAAGGTTTTAATGAGTTGCTTAAAATGCTTCCTCGAGGATTCATCTTGCAAAACGACACCTCCGACGTAATCCAACTCTTTAAAGAAAGTAACTAATCATTTCTTCAAGTAAACCTCCTTTTGGGAAAAATAACCCTCCTTGTAGACATATGACCTGTCCTCCCCTTAAAAAGTGGCCTCAGCTCCATAACTTATGAAATAAGTTTGTACATCAGTATTCCCGTTCAATTTATATTGCATAAATCTTTGTATGAGCCTCTTCGTTAAGAGGGGTGACTAAAAAGAACTGATCTTTGAAATGTTTCACGCCATCAGAATACACTTCAAAGTAGCGGGTACCTGCATCAATGTGATTAAACATTGACCTTGCATATGATTTGCTGCTATGTTGCACCTTGAAAAGGTGGAAGAAGAGTGACAAAAATGACTTTCATCCCCGATAATCGGACAAGTATTATTGATGAAAGCACAACTCACAGTATTCAACTATGAAGGAGTAACATCATATTGTTCAAACCCTCAACTTCGAAATCGTTGAGGGATAATCAGAGACCCAATATCGAAGATGTTCACTTGTAAAAGGGGATGATGTAGCTTCCATATTCATTGCATATATTTTTATTTTCCTCTGAGATCAATACACCTAGTCTAATGAGAGACACACCTCAAGGAAATCCCTTTTGAGGTTACCTTCGCGAGCGAAAATAGAAATGGTTGCCAAAATTTCAGAATCTACCCATGCATTTGAAGTATCTTCCCTCGTTTTTAGAGGCATGATGGGTACCACTTCTATCCGTCAAGAAGATAATATGTTGCAAAGAATGTGGACGACGAAAGAACAAAAGATAACAATAAAGGAAGCCTTAGAGTTATTCCCAAAGATCATGCGATATCCTATAAAAGAGAGGGAGTAAGCACCACTAGCAGTCCAAATTCCTTCAGAAAGATACTTAAGTACTAAAGTCTCCAAAGGTCATCATGACGAGGCAAGTGAAAAAACATCAAGAATACGAAGTACATTAAGGCGTAAGTTCCCTGTGATAATGACTTCGCATCACTACTTTCCACTTAAACCAAACAATAACCAACAAAAGAAAGGGAACACAACAAAGCCCCCGCCCTTTGGAGTAGGAGTAAAGGCTTGATGGACAATTGCTATGTACCGCCCAAAATACCCAATAATAACGATCCAAAATGCAAAATGATCCAACGAGTCAAGCAAGAGACATATGCCCTATCCTGAGCAAGGAAGCATATAATCTTAACCCAAAGATTAATCAGACGGATTTTTGCATCTCGCGTCGATAAATTGGCGAGCTATTATAACATTTTCAATATATAAAAGGATAACACACAATTTCTTAAGTATTTCGAATTCAAATCTCATTTACTTCATCTCATTCTAACACTGACTTGGGCGATGAAGTGTTAACCATGCATGTCAGTCCCTCCTCCATTATACCGAAAACTCGAGTCCACCATTACAATTCATACCCACCGCTCATCGATCAATTATGGTTTCCGCGTAGGACACTAAGTAATTCATTAATCGAACTGCAAAGATCAATCCTTCGAGTCGGGGAGGATGACAATGGACTGCAAAACTCTCTCTTAAGAGAATTTAACATTGTTGCATGCTTAAGATTAAATTCGAACATAAATGTTTTGATTAAACTAAAAGAGATTTCTTCCCATCTCATCTAAATGTTGTAATCGTCTCTTAGTCTATTAACATGTATTTTTTTTCTTTTTTTATAACTAAAAAATATTTCTTTATTTAAACTTATTGATAAAACAAGCATTTGAGCGTTGCCTCCTTCCACTATTGATAAACTATAATGACAACAACTTCATTTCTCAGCTCAAGTATTATTATAAGGTGAGAACCGGATTTAAGTGAAGAAGAAGAAGGGTTTTAGGTCAAGCACAGAAATAACCAAACTGAAAATGGAAGACGGTGAGATAGAAGAGGGTTCAATCGCCGTCGAAGAAGAACACCAACAAGCATTCGCACATTCCTCAGAAGACCCCATCCCGGAGGAATCACCCTACGAAATTCTTCACAACAGCAAATCTTCTATCGAAACCATCATCTCCGATATCCTCTCCATAAAAAAAGACGCTAAACCCAAACAACTCCTTCGAGATCTCGTCACTCAAATGTTCCTTCACTTCATCACTCTCCGCCAGGTCCCTAGGGTTTATTCAATTTCACAATTCATCAATTCCGTTCTCCTGAAATTGCAGATTCGATAACCTTCAATTGTTTTCTTAATTTTTTTACAGGCGAATCGCTCTATATTGATTGAGGAAGACCGTGTCAAAATGGAAACGGAACGTGCGAAGGCACCGGTGGATTTCACGACACTGCAGCTTCATAATTTGGTGTATGAAAAGAGTCACTATCTTAAAGCGATTAAGGCTTGCAAAGACTTCAAGTCTAAATATCCTGACATTGAGCTTGTACCCGAGGAAGAGTTTTTACGTGACGCTCCCAAGGATATCAAGGATTCCGTTTTGTCAAAAGACAGTGCTCATAATTTGATGCTCAAGAGACTCAATTTTGAGCTATACCAGGTAATGATGTGATATTATGTTGCAAAATCATACATTGTGTATTCGGCATTTTGTAATTAGCTTAGAAGAAATGTGCATTATATGTATTAGTTATAGCGTGCTTCTGTTCTCACCAAAAGATTTGTATTGACAAGGTGGAAGTTGCTACCCTTGTGTTATGAAAGGATTGTAGGATAAATACAGGGTTGCCTTGTGTTAATTCACATCCATCTTTTTCTAGACATGTATAAATTTGATCATCTTTAATGGAAAGTTGCTTGATATTTTCTTGGTAAAGTTAAGAGAAGAATGTGAGTGGGTGTGCGTGGTGCTTCTCTGTTAAACTGAGTGTGGTCTTATAGCTGGTGGGTTGGTCTTTAAATATGCTAGTTGCGTTCTCTTGAAGTTGAGAAATTCTTCCTCTCCCTCGTTCATCTTCTATCGCTGCATTACTTGTTCGAGTTTTCAAGAAAATATAATTAAAAATGCTTATGTTGATTCTTATATGAAATTTATATCAGCGTAAAGAGCTCTGCAAACATCATGCGAAACTGGAACAACAAAAGAAAATCCTTTTGGATACTATTGCAAACCGAAAGAAGTTCCTGACAAGTCTCCCTTCACATCTCAAGTCTCTGAAGAAAGCATCATTGCCGGTTCAAAATCAACTAGGAATTATGCATACAAAGAAACTAAAGCAGCATCATTCAGCAGAGTTGCTTCCACCAGCCCTTTATGTGATTTACTCACAGCTATTAGCTCACAAGGAGGCCTTTGTAGAACCCATTGATTTGGAGATCGTAGGAAGCCTGAAAGATGCTCAAGCTTTTGCTCGTAAGCAAGCTCACAAGGAAACCGGTAAGTGAGAGCTGATACGTGAAATTTAGCATTCTATAAATATACTATATTGCCACATCTATTGCCTCTTACAGTGTATATTCTGACCCTAGATTATATTTATAAACATCATTTTTTAAAATTATTTAACTTCAAACCAGTGAATCACACTATCACTCCAAATGTTTTATTCAGGATATTGCTAGCTCTTGTAAGTTATAGATAGTTGTAATGCTAACATCAAGATAACAAGTAAAACAAAGGAAGTTTGTTACCAACATTTAAGTACTGCCATGATTACCAAGTTTATTATTGGTCTTTAAGTTTGTGTTTCCTTTGCTTTGTTTGCAATCTTTCTATGCATGTGCCCTATGCGGCTTTAGAATTTCTTGAGCATTTGAAAATTTTAAAACTGAAACTCAAATTGATTTGTTATTTTCTCTTACTCAATTTTAAATGTATTCACTATGATGTGATTTTGTTTTTATTACTCAGGCATTTCCACTGTCACGGAGAGTTCTAAATTGGAAGATGATGTTCCTGATGATGAAGAAGATGGTCAGAGACGTAGGAAAAGGCCAAGGAGGGTACAAGTCAAGGAGAGCTCTGACCAAGGGGGCATATTTCAAAGTCACCCACTTAAAATCATTATCCATGTGTATGAAGATGATACTTCTGATCCTAAGCCTGCAAAACTAATTACTCTAAGCTTTGAGTACATGATTAAATTGAATATTGTATGTGTTGGAATAGAAGGATCTAATGATGGTCCTGACAGTGACATCTTATGCAATTTATTTCCTAATGATACAGGCCTTGAGCTTCCTCACCAGGTTTGATTGCTTTCCTGTTACAGGCATGTTCTTCATTTTGCTATCAGTATCTTTGATGTATTAGCCTACTCAGCATTTATCTTCCATTTCTTTCGTTTAAATGATGATGCAGTCAGCTAAGCTCTTTGTTCAAGATGCTATAACATTCAATGCTCAAAGAACTTCACGTCCTTACAAATGGGCTCAGCACCTGGCAGGGATTGATTTCTTGCC
This sequence comes from Lathyrus sativus, assembly GCA_963859935.3. NCBI lineage: Eukaryota > Viridiplantae > Streptophyta > Magnoliopsida > Fabales > Fabaceae > Lathyrus > Lathyrus sativus. Next base: position 590,364,173 of record OZ012739.1, on the reverse strand, counting down.
TGAGGTGTCTCCATTGCTCCCTACTGACAACAGTGAAGCAGCAAGGAGCGAAGATGTTATATCTGGTCTCTCATTATATCGCCAGCAGAACCGAGTACAGACAGTTCTGCAGAAAATTCGCTCAAGGAGAAAAGCTCAATTGGCTCTTCTGTGAGTCACGGCTCTAGCATGTTTACAGTTTTAGAATTTTAGAATATCAAGGATCTTTTCTTGATGTTCAACGAAGATAAATACTGTAATTCTATCAACCTAAGATTTGCTATCAGACTTTGCTTTGGTTGTGTTTTTGTTATTGACATCTCAGTAATATTTCTTTTGTTTGCCTCCCTGTTCTGAATCTTTTAGTGTTTATGCTGCATGTAAGATTTTATTTTCAGTCCATTTACAGAAATTCATTTATATTTTCACGGATCCTTAGTTTATCTTGATTATAGACATTGATGGGCATGCTTAATTTAAAACTTGTGGAGTTCTTTGGCTGGCTTACAGGGAACCACTAGAATCTTTTACCAAGCTTGAGTGGCCTATTTTGTCAACCTAAGATTTGCTATGAGACTTTGCTTTGGCCGTGATTTTGTTATTGACATCTTAGTAATGTTTCTTTGTTTGCCTTCCTGTTCTGAATGTTTTGTGTCTATGCTGCATTTATGACTTTTTTTCCAGTCTATTTACAGAAATTTCAATTATATTTTCAAGGATCCCTAGTTTATCTTGATTATCAATGTTGATGGGCATGCTGAAGTTAAACTTTGTGGAATTCTTTGGCTGGCTTACAGGGAACAGCTAGAATCTCTTACCAAGCTTGAGTGGCCTCTTTTGTCCTGCAAAAGTGTTCCATGGGCTTTGCACACCCCTTTGTGCAAATTGGATGGCTGGTCAATAAAAGCCCTACCTGTACCTAGTGAAACTTCACCTCTGGCTACCATAGATAAAGAAGAGCATGTTCAAGAATCAATGGATGTTGATGTAATTGAGAATTCTGGGGCCACAAAAGAAGAACTCGATGGTATGACGGAAGATGGAGAGCTTCCAACTTTACTTCCAAAGATGACTAAGTCTGACCACTCCAAACAAGCTAGCTTAATTTCAAAAAGTGTTGTTCCTTCACTTAGTAAAGTTAGGTCAAAGAGTTTCAAAAACGTTGACGATAGTTCAGATTTCTTGCTGGATACTGATAGCGATTTTGATGAACCTGCACAAATTGGAAGTGAACACGAAGATACTGTATCTGATTACTGTGCCAGAAAGTCTTTTGCGTGGATAGATTCTAGTGTGAAGGAATTTCTCCTTGTTCTTAGCAGAAAAACTAACGCAGATGATAGAAATGTGAATTTAGAAGCCAAGGTAAAAAAAAATCTCTTTTTTAATCTAAAAAATGAATTCAAGGATCTATTGGAATTTCCACCTAGATTTTATTTTTTTGACAGATTAAGATCAGTATGGAATATCCTCTAAGGCCTCCACTTTTTGCATTGAATCTTTGCCGTATACCTGTTGGGGAGAATCATTTTAAGAATGATGGATTGGAGTGGTACAATGAACTTCGCGCAATGGAAGCGGAGGTGAGTAATTGATCGTTCTAGATGTTACTGCTGTATAATCATTTGCTGCATCTCATGATTTTTTCATGGGATGAGACTCATATAATCACATGGATTTTTGTTCTTGAGACGAGTCTGAAATCCACCTCCACCTCGCCAAAATGTCCAAAAGATAAAATAAACAGAAAAGAAGAAAACCACCTAATATACCTCTGCATCATCACAAATGTTGTCATTTTCTTTATTTCTTATAATGCTTTCCATTCTAAATTGTAGGTCAACTTACATATGCTAAAGACACTACCTGTCATTGAACACAATCATGTATTGGCTCATCAAGTGAGTTGTCTTGCCATGTTGTTTGATTATTATTTAGATGAGGGCTCATCATCTGAAAGAAAAAACTGCACTACCTTGGTTGATGTTGGCTTATGCAAGCCTGTTAGTGGTGGGTTCCTGGGCAGATCTTTTAGAGGAAGGGATCACCGGAAGATGATCTCCTGGAAAGACATGACATTTACTTCAAGCTGACCTCACTAGCAGTACGTTTCCAGCTAGATCTTTCAGAGGGAAAAACTGCAATGATGATCTTCTGTGAGGACATTGAGTTCATGTCAAATTGACCTGGGTTGTTATGTTCAGCTCTGGACAGCACACACTATACAGTGGTGCTTATATCGTCTGTTGTAAGAATAAGGCAAATTTTCATCCCATGTGTGCGTTAGCTAGCCTACCATCATTCCTCAAATTTACAGTTGGAAAACTGGTTGAGACACTGATAGATTGTGAAGGGGTCATTTCAGCCATTGATTATATGTTACAGAAATTCAATATTTGTCAAGTGCAGCTGCACGGATTTAAGTATACCACTACTTTGATGAGAACGCCTGAGTAGTGGCTGTAGTAATTTTTCAAGTTCATAGCAAGTTGTAATTTATTGATTGTACTGTAGGATATTTTCCGATCGATAATGAAACCCTTGGATAAGATAAATGGCTATTTTAGATAATCAGATGATAATGGATATTTGGTAATGGAACTATTGATCACAAGACACCTTTATCCATGCACTTTCACTTAATCATTTAATCTTATAAAATCTTATAAACACGCAGATCATCAAATATAAGAGTGCGAATTCAACTTTGCGACTTTCAATTTGTTCATCTTTAAAAGATGATCTTATTGGGTAAACTCTAGCTAGTAGACTATTTGAAAAAAAAACATTCAAAGGGTGAGATAGTACCCTTAAGGTTGTAAGAGCTTAAAGAGATGTTTAAATAAGTCTCCATCTAAACCAACAAAATATTCCTCATATTCTCAAATTTTTCACAAGACTAAAATCCTTACCAAAACTCAAAAGATTTATAATAGTATAATTCAAGCAGGATGATTGAAAACACTAAAGAAAGAATTGACCTGTATTACTTGATTAATTAGAATATTCTTCCTAATCTACTCAACAATCTTTTTTCACTAGAATCAATTAATTATGACCGTTGTCATGGCTATCCTTCATTTAGACTAAAAAATATATATTTTTTCATTTTTATTTATAAATTTAGATTTTAAAATTCTTTGTTGTCAAATGTTAAAAATTTAAAATAATTATTTTTTTTTCATTTTTTTTTATAATTTAAAAGATTAAATATACAAAATTTCTTTACAATGTATGCGAATTTTGATTTATTCTCTGTAAATTTTTTTTTAAAATTTCACATTAAAATATTAAAATTTTATGTCTTTTATTCCATAAACGTCAAAATTATTTTCTATAATATTTTTTTTATTTCCTAAATTCAGTGTTTAAATTATACACTTATATATATATATATATATATATATATATATATATATATATATATATATATATATATATATATATATATATATATATATATATGTATATATATATATATATATATATATATATATATATATATATATATATATATATATATATATATATATATATATATATATATATATATATATATATATATATATATATATATTTTGTTCTGGCCTGGGTCCAGCCTCGCGGTCCAGTCCAATAACGCCCAAGGCCCAATAAGTGGACCAGTCTGACCGGGCACACAGCCCCCACGGGACGGGCAAGATACGCTCCCTGCCAAGCCGGACGGCGTGCTCCTAATCGTCCTTGGCGCTCCCCTAGTCGGGCAGAATCCCCCGACCAACGGGCATGACGATTCGACCTCCCCGCTCTCGTGTGCTCCCCCCATCGGGGAAAGCCACACACCGCCCGGGAGTCCCTCGAGCTCCCCTCCGCGGGGAGAACAACGTGCTCTCAGGGAGTCCCTCGAGCTCCCCTCCGCGGGGAGAACAACGTGCTCTCAGGGAGTCCCTCGAGCTCCCCTCCGCGGGTAGAACAACGTGCCCGACGCACGCTCTCCACATGCCCCCCTCCGCGGGGACACGTCATCAACCAACTGCCCACCTCCGAAAGAGCAGGTCAAACCCACTTTCTGGAGATCAAGGAGCAGTTGGACTAGGGCGAAGACCACGTCCTGGTCTTTACTACGCCACGTAAGCCCTAACAGTCACCTGGGTTGGGCCTGACAATCCAGCCCAACGCAAGTGACCGTTGGCCCAGCGCTGGGGTCTCTCTATAAATACCCTCTTCCTCAAGAGGGTCGGGTAATTCACTTCTTGCCATTTCTGTATTTTGCTCCCACTCTGCCCAATTCCTTACTTTGACATTGGAGTATCTTGCAGGTACACCCCCCCCCCCCCCCCCCCCCTTTTTTCTCCTCACCAGCCAGCCCGTGATCCCCTCCTGATCAGGTCAGATTATATATATATATATATATATATATATATATATATATATATATATATATATATATATATATATATATATATATATATATATATATATATATATATATATATATATATATATATATATATATATATATATATATATATATATATATATATATATATATATATATATATATATATATATATATATATATATATATATATATATATATATATATATATATATATATATATATATATATATATATATATATATATATATATTACAGGAAAAATTAAAAAAAAAAAATTATTGAAGATAATGCGAAATATAAACGAAACTATACTAAAACTATATATATATATATACATATATATATATATATATATATATATATATATATATATATATATATATATATATATATATATATATATATATATATATATATATATATATATATATATATATATATATATATATATATATATATATATATATATATATATATATATATATATATATATATATATATATATATATATATATATATATATATATATATATATATATATATATATATATATATATATATATATATATATATATATATATATATATATATATATCATTATGTAGGCCTATGTCTCCACTAATATTCTAAGCATAATTGATTTAATATTGATTGATATATATATACTTGTTTCTTTGGCTCATGTATATTAAATCAAAAATGCAAGTTTAACACATAAACTAACACTATATTCTATAAAATATAACTCATTCAATTTTTTAATATGTAAGTGTTACTTTGAAATACGTGTTATATGCAATTAACTAATATATACAATTAAGTTCAATAACGATATAATAGTATTTTGTGTCATGGAATAATTTTATATTTATTATTCATGTTGAATTCTCCAAATTTAAAATTTATTAGACAATATAAATTATTTATTAATATGATACATAATTAAATATATTATTTATTAATATAATACATAATTAAATATATTTTAAACAAGATAATTGCTAGTTATAAACTCTAAGATTTAAACCTTAAGTCTTTTACTAGGGCACAATATTTTTTAATTTATAATTATTGTTATTACTTCTAGAAACTAAAAATCTATTATAACAATCATATTTTTTTATTTAAAATAATACATACTTTATATATAAAGTAATATATTATATTTGAATATAATTTATCTAGTAATGTATTATTGAATAATATAAAAAAAAAATTATACAACATATTCAATTACCTCTCACAAAATAAAAATTGTGCCAATATTTTATAAGTATTATATATATATATATATATATATATATATATATATATATATATATATATATATATATATATATATATATATATATATATATATATATATATATATATATATATATATATATATATATATATATATATATATATATATATATATATATATATATATATATATATATATATATATATATATATATATATATATATATATATATATATATATATATATATATATATATATATATATATATATATATATATATATATATATATATATATATATATATTATATTGCTCCCATATTCTCATTTTTCTCACTATGTCCCTGACGCGAAATTTGCTAACATTGCAGGGAGTGTTGTATATTTAACGCTAATTAAAATTTTGAAATTTTTTGTTGTGAGGTGTAACGTCCCGGTTTATTCTAATTAATTTTTGTAAATAATTATATGATTTTGTATGTGTTTATTTATGATTTGTGGGTTAAAGGGACTCTTAGGTGAAAGATAGTAACTGATCTCACCTGATCCAAAAGGATCAATGGCCTGCCACGCGTCGTTGGATTGCAGCTTTCACCGAGGTTAGAGAGAAAGAGGGGGGTGTACCTGCAATGCACTCCGATGCTTAAGTGAGTAAAGGATCAGAGTGGGAGAGCAAATACAAAGAAGTAGGTGTAGAGAATAAGATACTCCCCTCGCACCTGTGAGGCCACGAGCTGGGAGTCTGTGAAATTTTTTACCTCTTTGGCACCCAAATCTTCGGCCAGGCGTAGGCCTGCGAGAAACGCTTCGTACTCGGCCTGATTGTTCGATGTCGGGAATGCCAAGGCGAGGGAAACTTCAATCAAGGTACCTTCTTCGTTTTCTAAGATAATGCCTGCTCCACTTCTCGTCGAGCTGGAGGCACCATTGACGAAGATGGTCCATTGGTGCGCCCAAGATGTCGGGAAGTCCACAGACGTTATTTCAGTGACAAACTCGGCCAGGACTTGGGCTTTGAGGGCCTTCCTACTTTCGTATTGGATGTCGAACTTGGATAGTTCGAGCGACCATCTGAGTATTCATTCCGACATGCCTGGCCGTCCGAGTAATTATTTGACGGGCTAATCAGATCTGACCACGACCGTGTGAGCCAAGAAATAATGTCGCAACCTCCTGGCCGCGTTGATGAGGGCCAAAGTGACCTTCTCTATCTGTTGGTACCCGAGCTCAGGGCCTTGGAGAGCTTTTCTCATGAAGTATATTGGCTTTTTCTCGTCCGACATTTCGCGGATCAGCGTCACGATGACGACCTTCGTGGCAACGACGAGATATAGGTACAAGGTCTCCCTGACCTCTGGTCTCGATAGCACATGTGGCTCCAAGAGGACTTATTTGAGATGGCGAAGAGCCTATTCGCATTCCTCATTCCATTTGAACGCGGCCTCCTTGCACAACAGTTTAAAGAAGGGGAGGGCGTGTTAAGCAGACTTGGCGACAAATCGTGATAGGGACGCGAGCATCCCATTTAGTGACTGGATGAACCTCTTTGTGTTCGGAGTGGCGAACTCAGAGAAGGCTCGGCACTTGTCCGGGTTGGCTTCTATTCCTCGTTTCGTTAGGTAGAAGTCGAGGAACTTGCCTGCTCGTACGTCGAAGGTGCATTTGTCGGGCTTGAACCGCATCCTGCACTTCCTCGTCATTTTGAAGACTTTCCGGAGGTGAGTGATATGGTCGACCTCATCTCGCGACTTCACAATCATGTCGTCCATGTAGACTTCGAGCATGTCACCAATTTCGCCTTGGAAGACTATGTTCATCATCCTTTGATAGGTCTCCCGAGTGTTCTTCAGGCCGAAAGGCATTATGTTGTAGTAGTAGTTGCCTGACTCGGTCATGAAGGTCGTATGCTACTTGTCGGGCTTCATCATGAGGATTTGATTGTATCCCGATTACGCATCCATGAACGACAAGAGTTTGAAACCTGCAGAATTGTCGACGAATTTGTCGATGTTAGGAAATAGGCAAGTGTCCTTGGGACACGCCCGGTTGAGATCAGTGTAATCAACGCACATTCTTCATTTTCTGTTAGATTTTTTAACAAGTACAACGTTGGACAATCAGGTTGTGTACGCGGCTTCCGAAATAAAATTTGTCTCTAGGAGGTCTTTTACAGCTTTTTCAGCAGCCTCCACTTTCTTGGGGGACTGCCTACGCCTACATTGAACTATGACCCTAGCGATTGGATTTATGGAGAGGTGGTGGCATGCTACGTCGGGATGGAACCCCAGCATCTTGGCAGCGCTCCATCCAAAGAGGTCTGCATTCTCCCGGAGGCAGACTTTGAATTGTTTCCTCGCTAGGTTAGGCAGGCCCTTGCCGATCTTCACGCCTCTTTCGGGGTTGTCTCCTAGCATGATGAACTCGAATTCTCCGTCTGGGATGAGGCATGCTGGATGGGGGAGTTGCCCGTTATTCTCTGGAGGTGTCTCCTCGGGGTCTTTGCCTTGTTCCTGCTTTCCGGAGAAACGACTATCGAGGTCGACAAAGTTGACGTTCAAGAGGGGCTTCGGTTCCTCTATTCGAGTTGATTGCCGCCTCAAAGCATCTTCTGGCTCCTTCGATGTCTCTGTGGAGGGTGATAACCCGCCCTCTGGTGGTGCAGTACTTCATCTTCAGGTGGACTGTCGATGGTATTGCGGTCATCTCGGCTAAATTTGGCCGTCCCAGGATGCACTGATACAATGAAAGACACCCGATCACCAAAAAGCGGACTTTCACTAGTCTGGCCGTTTCCTCCGCCCGAAGGTGACGAGCAGCTACATATATCCCTAAGGTTTGGTGGTCGTGTTGTTGAAGCCCTGGAGGTTGGAGCCTACGTACGGGGTCAGGTGGCTTTCGTCCAACTACAGGGTGGTGAATAGGTGGGCTTACATGATGTCCACTGAACTTTCTTGGTCGACCAGGATTCGGCGGATGTCGAAATTCTCCACCTGCGCTCTAATTAGGAGGGGAATGTTGGCGTTGGGTGCCCCTCCAGGGAGCTCCTCGAGATAAAAGGTGATGGGGTTCAACTGCCCTTTGAACCGATCGATGGTAGTGTTGCGGTGAGAATTGTGATGTCAAGCTATTGGTTAACTTGAATCTTAATTCATTAAATTCACAACCGGAATTTGATTTATCCAAAGGAAAGGTTAAAGGAAGAAAGAACTTTTGCACGATGTTACAACAATGCTAAGAGATCGGGGATCGGGGTTGGTTATACCTAGGTTAGGTATTTCACATCCTAAACATTTGTAGTACTCTACAGGAACATTTTGTATGTTTTTATGCTATACTTGCTAAATGTTTGCTATGGCTTGGGGTTGGGGTACAAGTTGGGTAAAGACCTAAGGATAATTTCTAAATTTTCTCGCAAGGATATCGCATCTTCTGCCTACGTATCCTAACTAGGATAAAGTCAGAGCAACCGTAGTTCACCTAACTAGGGGTGAGGAACACTTGACTGTGGTCGAGGTTCCAGGGGGCAAGTAAATGTTTGCGGTGAGACACCTACATAAAGTGCGGCGACTCTAAACTAAGGTTAAGTTAGAAAGGAAGAGAATGTCTACGGCGGGATGACTAAATAGAGCACGACGACTCCAAGTCCTATGGAAAAGGTAAACATGAGAAATATCCACAGTGGGACGACTACCTGGAGCACGGTGACTCCAATCCTAAGTTGCAAATGTTAACAAGAAGTTAGTTGTTAGTGAGCTCGCCAAGACATCGCATCTTGTGCCTATGTATTCTCATCGATAAATGAGAAATCAGAGCGTCCGTAGTTCAGACATGACTAAGGAAGAAGAACTCTAAACCTAAGTTCTAAAGGGTAAATGGCTCTATCAAGGCCTATAAGGGTAATGAGCTATCTATGACCCAGAGGTCAATAGAGAGACTTTCTTTTGGACACAATGGATATAAACAACTTGATGTGAAATAACAAGTTCCATCATTGGGGAATAACTTGACAAAGTTGAAGAAATAAAGTAAGAGCATGAAAACAATCATGATAACAATCAAGATCAACATTTAACATCTTAACAAAGATCAAAAGACATAGAGGTAATAACCAACAATGTAAGCAAAGAACATGTGTAACAACAACAAGTTCATATATAACATTCATATGAAACTGATTCAAACAAGTTGCAACTTGAAGCAAGTATATTATAAGGATAAAAAGTGATCAAATGTAACAACATAATACCAACTAAACATGGTTTGATGACAATCAAACAAGCAAGAATACAAGAAATGTTACAACAGTTCAAGTGTAAATTCATAACTTCATGGGGGAAAACATACAAGTTTCATGGTAACAACCAAGAAAACAATCAAACCATAGCATATTATGGTTCTAAAAAGACACATAAACAAGTAGAATGAAGCATGATAAACATTTTCAAGAGGTCACGACATCAAGAATCATGTCAAAGTTCACAGAAGAAGTTCAAGGCATACCATGCATATTCAAGCATTTTACAAAGGCAAGAACAAATTATAAACATGTTATGGTTCTAAAAAGACACATAAAAAATTAAAACGAGGCATAGTGAACACATTCAAGAGGTTACAACATCAAGAATTATGGAAAAGTTCACAGATGAAGTTCAACAGGCTATTTTCACATATATGCATTCACAAAAGCAAGTATGAACATGATAAGGAAATTAATCAAACATATTTGAGAATTTAAACATTTTAAAAACATATATAAATCATACAAGATCAAGCTCACCATAAAAATCAAGTTATAAGTTTGAAAAAGTTCAAGAACACCAAGGTAAAAACCCTAAAAACACATGTTTTTCAAGTGGATCAAAGTCTTTCTAGGATAAAAATCCTTGAATTATTTATTAACTCAATGAAAGTAGACATGATAAGGAGTATTTTTAAAAAATAATGGCATAAAAATCACAAAAATTGAGCAAGTTATGATCATTGCAAGTTGGTGCACCAAGAGGGCAAAAACTAGGGCAAGGCAAGGTTACAACCTAAGGGTCATTTGCATGAAGGATTGGAACTCAGTCAATTCTTAACCAAATGGAGTGAAACAAAAGTGGAAATTGTGTTTTTTTGAACAAGTAATTCAATGGTACCATTTTTTCCCATACCATACATACACAGAAAAATTCGATAGCAACATTAGTTTAGGCAAGTTTTGTAACAACCAAAAGCGTGAACATGTGAACAGTCACATGTAGTGGTTTTCTTGGTGAAACAAGTGTACAAAAATCACATGTAAATCATATTAATAGGTTAGCACAAAAGAAATCAAGAGATGCACACATGGTTTGGCAGATTGGATGCAAAACACAAAAAGTGACTAGGTTGGGCCTAGTTTGTGACCTAGCTTGTGATCAGAATTTGACAGTTCAAAAACTACATGTTTTGATGTAAGTAATGGTTCATACAAGACACATAACATATATAAGACATGTTCAAACAATTTACAACACCAAATCATAGCTAAAAGTCATGGTAGCATGTGAAATGCAAGTGAAAATTTCATGTTTTCTTGTGTTTTAGGCTTACCTCTTGAAGCAAGCTTGCACAATAAAAAAACCAGAGAATTTGACTACTCCTCTAAGGTGTAAAAATAATCCTAGGATAATGAGATGATGCTCAAAATAAAGCTCAAGAAAGTTGATGGGAAGAATGGCTTGAAAGTGAAGAAAAACCTCCAAAATCATATGATTTTCAAAGACAACTCCTTCAATCCTTGTTACAGAAGTTTGGATTGGTTATAGACAGCTTCTATATGTCAAATATGAAGTGTTAGAGGTCTTAAAGCTCAAGTAAAGGCAAGGGACCAGTGGCTGTCCTTTAAAACGCAAAAAGTCTACAAAATGAGGTTTTGAGGGTTGACTTTTGGATTGGATGAGTTCCTGGCCAAGGTGAGGGTTTGGACAGCTCTAACACACCATTTATGACGTGTTTGAGGCTTGGTTTGAGTTTGAAAGTGTTTGGAAAAGGTTTTAGGGGTGAAAGTGCAAAAAAATGTTTTTGTGGTTTTGGAAATTTAGTGAGATTTTGCAAGAACTTTGCAACTGCGGGAAGGAGGGAGTTTCAGATGGTTTCAAGTATGTCCATGATGTATTTATGATTTTTGGAGGATTTTCTATTTATAAGAAGAGTGGAGGAGCAAAAGGTGAGGGCCGATTGGACCTTCTTGCAAGATCTTGCTTTTTGGAGGGAAATGGAAGCAAATCTGCCTCTTAATCTTGATTCTGATGTTTGTGTGTATTTCTAATGCATCTCAGCACTAGAAAAGCCTGTAAACAAGTTATATGAGGTGACTAGAGGGCTGGAAAGAGGGGGATAGCTAGGCTGCAACAGATTTTCTCAAAAGTTCTTCTTTTATCGTGTACTTGTTTGTACTTTCTTTTGATTAAACAAATTCTTTAACCAAAATTTTGGTTTTTCTTGTGGATACCTCTTGTATTGTCATCAATTATACCTATAAACATCATATCAAAGGCTAACTAAGTGGTTAGAAACCAATTGGCTGGTTTATGCACCCTTTGGTGACATGACAAATCTCCAACTAGTCTCCTTCGATTCTCTCTAACCATGTGGGCTGAGAAAATGATCTTGTACTTTTTGGAAAGCCCCAAATAGGATCTATAACTTTCATGTTTTACACAAGTTCAAATTCCAAAGGGAACTGTGTCAAAAATCCCCTTGAAGTTGGCTGAAAAATTGACTTACAAGCACAAAAAACATGAAAATTTTTAAGTGTTTTCCCCCTCTTGCCTTGTCTTTGCTCATAACTAAAAATCCATTCATTTGATCATAGGTCACTGTGGTAACTTTTTAGGTATCCTCAAGATCTTTCCAACAAGATTTCAACCACTCCATTTGGACATGTGGTTAGGAAGTTATGGCTTAGCCCCTTTCAAAACCCTAATTTTTTGACTTTTCGATTACTTCTCAATTCTTAATCCAATGGTCACCAAAATTAATAATTATATATGAAATAATATTAGGAACATAATTGGCTTAAATTTTGGGTCAAAACCCTATTGGTCAATGGGTTGACTTTTCAGTCAAACGAATCGAATGATCGAAAACCTCTGAATCGACTGTTAGTGTTCTGGGTTCCCCGAGGCCTTGAAACTTCTTGTGTAGACTTATTTGGGTCATATGAGCCTTATGGACCATGATTCCATTATTGGAGACCTCTCTAGGTCAAAAGTCAAAGTTGCAGTTGACTTTTTCATCAAAAAACCCTAATTTGGATTCTTGGACTGCACTGCTCTTCTTCCTTGGGTGACAACCTCAAATTGGATTCATAATTGATCCAATATGATATACTTGATGATATATAGAATTATTATATGGATAATCAATCTAAAACCTTGACTGATCAAACCATAGAAACCCTGATTCCTGACTGTATGAAACCCTAATTCACCTGCATCTTGACAAAGATCAAACTTGAAAGAGGTTAAGGTTAGATAAACAATGTTGATGTCCCAGAATGATAATGTGATCTAGGGATCAAAATTTGGGGTATGACAGGTAGCGTTCATCTTCGAGCTCTTGTCGATGAGCTCCTCGAATTTTCGCTTGACGGACACGACTGACAGCTGACTGGGTCCCCCACCCGATATTACCAGTGTGTCTGGGAAGTCCTCCCACAGGCTGAGGGCGGTTAGTGGTCTGGCGGTCTTGCTGAAAGAGAAATCCTCTATCGAGAGATGCATAGGGTCACTTGCAGTCCTGCTTCGTCAAGGGGAATTGACGCCTCTTCGACCTTCTTCGTCTCGCGGGTTTCAGGTCGGGGGGCTTCTCCTCTCCAGGTGTACTGTTTCAGATGCCCCTCTTTGATTAAAATTCGATTGCATCCTTTAGGCGAATGCAATCTTCTGTTACGTGTCTGTGGCTCCGGTGGAACCGACAGTATTTGGACTTGTCCGCGTTAGGCTTTGGGGCTGTTGGTTTTGGAAACCGGAAACCTCCCCGCTGGAACTCTAAATTGATACACTCGGCCAGGATACACTTGCATGGAGCTGTTAGTAGCGTGTACTCGATAAACCGGCCTGCTGGGCCCCTTTCCTCCTGGGTACGACCTTCGTGCCTTTTTTGCTCGTTTCGTCGAGAAGGAGCGGGCGAGGTATCCTCATTCCTCGCGCTTTTAGGGGATTCATGGTTGTGCCCGGACCGGGCGGTGTTTATGGCCTCTATATTCTCATACTCTATGTGTGACTGAGCCATGTGGAGGAGGGGGTTCAGAGTAAGGGGGTGTGCGAGGCCAACGACTTTTGCGAAGTTGGAGTGCGGCCTGATTCCCCTCTGGATCAATAATTTCTTCATGTCGTCTATCATGGACACTTGGACGGCCTCACGATTGAACCTCTCTATGTAGTCTCTAAGAGGCTCGTTCTTCCTCTGAAATATGGACTCTAGGACCGCCACTGTCTTCGGATGGCATCGGGACGCTGTGAAGTTCCTGGAGAACTGGCACATCAGTTTTCCCCATGAGGCGATGGAGTCGGGTGCAAGGCGTTTGTACCACACCATGACCCCTTTCCTCAAGGTAGTGGGGAATAATCTGCACTTGATAGCTCCTTGGACGTTTCTATAGTCCAGCATCGTGTCTATGCTTTCGATGTGGTCGTCTGGGTCGGTCGTCCCATCATAGGTTGCCAAAATTGGGGGCTTCTCCATCCTGGAGGGAAACTGTGCTTCCCTGATGGCTCTATACAGTGGAAAGTGTTGGGTGTCTTCGTCGCTCCGGACAGGTGACGGCGAGGGAGAGGCTGAATCCAGGCGGTTTCGTTGCTGACGTGGGCTCTTTGGTTGAGTCATCGGCCTGGAAAAGGTCGCAGCTGCTTTATTCTTCTTCGGAGTCGGGGAGTGTCGTTCTTCTCGAGGAGGGGACCTGTCCCTCTTGTGAGAAACTGTTGGTTGGGATCTCTCAAGACGGGGATGGCGCCCTGTCGGTTGGGGCGATGGGCTCTTGGAGTCCTCCACGTACCGTGTCTGCCGTGGAGGAGGTGAGGGAATGAGGGAAGCCTGGTGACGGTGTCTCTACAGGGGAGGGAGGCTGACAGAATGTTGTCAACGGTGCCTCCTCGGAGGGAGAGACTGACAGAGTATCGTCGACTATGTCTCCGCGGGGGAGGAGATGGACTGGGAGAAACCGAGCACTATCGAAGGTGTCTCAGCGAGGGAGAGCACGACTGTTGTTCTCTCTCGAGCATCTTCATCCATTCATTTTTCCCAAATATCATCATGTTGGTTTGGTTAAACGCTGCGAACAGGGCCGTGACAGTAGGATCAACGCTTGCCGGGGCCAGAATGGACTGGTAGACAGCCGGGTTGTCTGAGCGTTGGACGGTGTTGACGACCGCGTCCGCTGAGAAGGAAGAGACGGTGCGCCCATCCCTAGGGTCACCTTCCTTATTGTGGATGGCTGTGTTGGGATTGTGACCATCCCCGTTTGGAAATGGGGTAAAGGCAGATCCTAAAGCATTGTTATTGCATGGGCTGACCATGATTGGAATGTAAGTTGAAGGTTGATTTCACTTTGGCTCTTGAGCTTCTATGTTCGGACAAGAGAAAGAATGGGGAAGCTGAGTTTCCCACAGACGACACCACTGATCTCACCTTATCAGAAAGGATCAATGGCCTGCCACGCATCATTGGATTGCAGCTTTCACCGGAGTTAAGGAGAAAGAGGGGGTGTACCTGCAAGGCACTCCGATGCTTAAGTGAGTAAAGGATCAGAGTGAGAAAGCAAATATAGAGAAGTAGGTGTAGATAATAAGATATCTGGCCCTTTAGAGAAAAAGGGTATTTATAGAGAGACCCCAGTGTAGGGCCAACAGTTACATTGCATTGGGTTAGACTGCCAGGCCCAACCCAAGTAACTGCCAGGGCTTACGTGGCGTAGTGAAGATCAGGACGTGGTCTTCGCCCTAGAACAACTTCCCCGTGATCTTCGGAAGGTGGGTTGACCATCTCTTTCAGAAGTGGGTAGTTTCCTGATGACGTGTCCTCGCATGGGGAGCATGTGGAGAACGTGGGAGAAACGTGTGAGTCTGCCTGTCAAAGGAGTCGTGTGCCCGACATATGTGGCCAGTGCCTAACATGGAAGGATTGACCCTATTGGGCCTCCCCAACGTAGTGTTAGGTTGGGCCTGCCCGGTTGAGGGGCAGGTCCCGACCCAGTCCAAAACAGTAACCTTAAAAATGTTGAATTTAAAATATTGCATGTGTTTGAGAAAGATTGTATTGGGGGGTGGTAAGAGTAAATCTACTTAGTTATTATTAGTTAATATTTATTTGATTAAATAGTATTAAGTGGATATTATTTAAAATAAATATTAGTGGAATTATTATTATTATTTTATTTGTTGAGAATAAAATAGTAATTAGAAATATTAAAAATAAGAAAAAGAGGGGAAAGAGAAGTAGAACTATCAGAACACGTGAAATTGAGGAAAAGAGAAGAGAAGGAGAAATAGTGTTAGGACAAGAAGAAGAAATAGTGTTAGGATAAGAAGAAGAAGGTGATCAAAGAAGGAGAGTGAAGTCCCATTCCATAATTCTGCTAGGAATACCAAGGTAAGAGTGAGATTTCATTTTCTATAAGGGTTGCATGATAACATGTGGGTGGGTATGGTTTCTTTTTGAATGAATTTCTTCCCTACACAATGAATTATGCATTTGTGTTGATGAATGTGATGATGTTGTGATGTATGTTGGATGATTGTATGTTGATGTTATGTGAATTGTGTGTTGATGCTATTGTAATTGTGTATTAATTCTATTTGGATTGAGTATCTAGTTGAATTGTGTGTTGATGAATGGTTATGATGTTGGGTGTTGTTGAGAATCAGAATCGAAACTTGAGTTTATAATTAGTATGAAAATTTGGGATTTTGGGATACTTTTAAAACTGGTTTTCATACTACTGCATAGTAGAAAACTGCTTTTGTCGCAGTGGTAACTGATTATCACTTTTGGTGTAACCGGTTACACCTGAGACAACTTTTAAAATAAGTGATTTTTAGCAGGTGTAACTGGTTATACTGCTATAAAATAGCGTAACTGGACCTTTTGGGAAGGGTGTAACTGGTTACTAGTTTTGGTGTAGCCGGTTACACTGGGAAGAAAATCAGAAAAAACTTTGAAAATTCATAACTTGAGTTCCGGGTGTCCGATTGAGGTCCCGTTCGAAGTGTTAGGAAGCTGACACAATGAAATTTAACTTAAAATAAGTTTCAGTACCTAGAAAGTATTTAATTAATGCGTGATGGTGTTGTATGGTATGCGGGGTATATGTTGTTTTATAGTCGAAGGGTGTAACCGGTTACTAATTTTGGTGTAGCCGGTTACACTGGGAAGAAAATCAGAAAAAACTGAAAATTCATAATTTGAGTTCCGAGTGTCCGATTGAGGTCCCGTTCGAAGTGTTAGGAAGCTGACACAATGAAATTTAACTTAAAATAAGTTTCAGTACCTGGACAATATTTAATTAATGCGTGATGGTGTTGTATGGTATGCGGGGTATATGTTGTGTTGTAGTAATGTGTGTTATGTTGTTACTTGCTATATTATTATATTGTTGTTGCTGAATGTTTATAGCATGTGTGTGGTGTATGGTGGCCAGCATTTACATATTATATTTATCATGGTGAACATCGTTGTACATGTTGTTGTTGTATGTCTTGAATGAGTCATGCATCATGGTGTTTGAACAGAGGTCTGTTTTGGTGAGCCACAATCCTATGGTGAGAATTGGGTGCGAGAAGCTAATTCCTATGGTGGTGGAATTAGTGAAGCGTTACCTATGACTATGGTAACAATTTTGGTGTGCTCCGATCCTAGGTGGGGATTAGAGCAAGTGAACCTGACAGTTCACATTTGGTACCACATGCATTGAGTCCTGAGTTGAGTCTCTTTGCATCTGCATACATGTTGCATTATGATGTGTGGATTATTTGGAGTGTGAGTTGTGGAATGGGTGGTTATGCATATGTTGTTGGCGTGCTCACATATTATTATACATTTCTTTATATGATTGTGATTTCTCACCCTTTCTGTTTAAATGTTGCCTTTACATGTGCATTGTGCAGATAATCCACAACAGAGGCTTGGATTGTGAGTGGAAGATATTGCTCTTTGTTTTACTTTTTATTGAGTCGGCGTCTGCTTTGATATGTAACACTGAAAATGGAGCGCTTATTTAATTACTTTATGTTTTGTGGAGTTTACCATGTGATCTTTGATGTTTATTAGTTTCTCACTATTACTTTATATCGCGGTTGTGTTTTAAAATATTAAAGATAATCGGTTGTTGATGCTTTTCCGCTGTTAAATAAAAATTGAAGTTCAGACTTTCTGATTATGGCTATTATTATTATTATTGTTATTTTATTAAAGATATATTGCAATTATTATTTTAAAAGTTGTATGTGTTAATTACATATCCTATTGCATGAGCTATTTGGTGATAAAGTAGCATTCTAATTGTGTGGTAATTTTAATTTACTCTGATTTTATTTATAAATTATGCAGGGAAAATTAGGGTGTTACATGAAGACACAATACACATTTTTATAAAGACAACAAATGAAGACACAATACACATTTTTTCTAAATTAAAATACGTATTATTACCTATGATAGTTACTGACTTAGGGGTATGAGTGTTTGCAGAGACTACCCTTTTTTGCTATCAGACCAAGATACCAGCAAATCAGCTACAAGCTTAAATACACCATCAAATATAGATCGGCAATTCTAATAATGAACACCTCAAATTTACACGAGTTCATATTTTCTGCATGTGGAAAACACTTTCCTTACCTCATACTGAGATGGTATGTTCTTCAGGAGGCAATTTCCAACAGAGCCTCCCTAAAAAATTATGACAAGAACATTCCACAAATGTGATAGAAGGAATCAACCCAAGTTGACTATGATGAGGGAGAGAATACACACTCTCATCAACTCCTTAGTTAACACTCCAATATAATCTTCAATCTATGGCATGCGTTGACGCACAACTGTGTACAGTTCGGGAGGTCTTAGCCATAAATTATTTTCTCAAGAACATGATATAAAATTCAATCCAATTATTCTTCGTTGACAATGATCCACCTTGTTCTGATTAAAATGATTTTTTTTCTCTTGCGGAAAATTTCACAAAAATGCTTACTTCTTGAGAACTCTATTGTCCTTCTACAATGAAACAATAGAGATTTATTGTTATTTGTAATTTGCGTGTAATTCATATTACTCATTTATTTTATTAAAATTGTACCTTGAGTTACGCTCTCATTCAATAATTTATATTTGAACCCATTTCAATATTATTTTAGCTTGAGCAAGTTGGTCGAAGTCACATCTTGTGTGTCTTGAATCACAAGTCAGAAAACTTTAAACAAGGTTTTTTGAATCTTGATTGATAATCTTGATTCAAATCAAACATATGGAAGTTTTAAATCAAACATAAACTTGAAATTTGAATTTTTTTCTCTTACTATTTGATTCGAATCAAGAATGTGTGTGATTCAAATCACAATATTCCTTTCGTCGAATCACAAGAACTTTTGATTCGAATCATGACAATCAAATATTTTTTTAAAAAACAACCATGATTCTAATCATACTTTCATTTGGCTCGAATCATGAGTACAAACCATGATTCAATCTTGGATGGTCAACGTAAGATGTCGCATGAGATATGTTCATGTTGATATCTTAAAAGAGATGATATTTTTTTTAAAGAGAGATCAAAATCCATATTTTCACAAACCTTGAGAAAAAACCATGCAAATTTTTACTTTCACAAAACACTATTCTTCTTTAATTCAACCTTATGAAAAACTTTTTAGAAGGTTGATATTGTGAGATATAAGTTGTGTTATGTGAGAAACTTTAAATAACCTTTATCATCTTCAATGTTGAACTAAGAAACTATTATTGTGGTGCTCAACTCTAAAAATTGAGTTTGAGTTATAGATCCAAGGTACATTAGGGAAATTAATGTTTTTTTTGAAATTTTAATGTATATCAGAATAAAAATGGGGAGAAATTCCATGATCTACAAAGAGATAAAAATAAAACATAATAAAAAAGAAATCAAGGGGAATGTTTTGGAGAGATAAATGGATCCACTTTTACTATCTATTTGTTTAGTATCGAAAACTTTGACATTGAATGAGACTTTAGGGTTAAGAAACACGATTTGCTCCACGAAATTGTCAAAATATTGTTAGGTCGCGACTATGATGTATCAATTATGATAAATTTTTTTGGCGCAAACTTTTTTCCTATTTTTCAAAAACCTCTTTCTGATCTTCAAGTTAAGAAGTAAGGCTATTAGCTTAAGCGTATTAATGATTATATGTATTAGTTTAAGTATATTCATGTTAGTATGTATATGTGTATTTATCTTGAATACATACTTAGATTATTAGTTAGTTAGTTTAAACAAACACTACACTTGTATATATAAACCATTGTATAAGTTATCAGATGTTGAAAATGAAACAGTTAATCCTTTTCAATATTTCTTTTTGCTTCTTTTTTTTAAGCTACCATGGCAAGAAATGCTGTCATTGTTTTACCCTCAATTTCAATAAGTTTCTTCTTCAAAGTTATTCTCAATAGACTTTATAAGCTCCAATGTCAGTGTTAAAACTTCATTCTTCTGCTCTAATTTTTCAGCCTCTGGCACTCCAGTTATTTCTCAAAAGTGTGCCTTAATTAGTGAGTTGTTTCTAACTCCTTTGCTAGAAGTTCAACTTTGGACCGTAACTTCTCTTCTTCAGTTCTAAACTCTTGGTCAGCAATAAACACGGAGATGGTATGGATCATTATTCTTTCCAAGTAAGCAATAGACATTCAAATCTGTTAATCTGCGATGCGAATCAATTAAACCTAGCAAATTTGAAAACAAACTAGCTAGTTTCAGAGCTTTAATCGATTAGGTGATGAACTCGATCATTAATCAATTAGATAAAAGTAATAATAGATTAAAGAGCAGGATCTTTCTTTCCTGATTGATTAGTTAGTGGCCATAATTGATTTTAAGAAGGGTTTTGAAATATATGAAGTTCAATAATGTATAAATGAGTGTGAGTATCTCTCAAAGTACAAAGGCAATGTACACATACTCAAAAACTTCAATTCATTTTGATGTTGATCTTTGCATTTGACTATCTTTGTTCTCCGCACATAAATCTTCTTAACTTCGCTTTTTAATAACGTCAATCTTTTTCTACTTTGATGATGCTCATGAATATTTAACTTTGTTATTTTTCATTATCAAAACAACATCCATTATTATTATAACATATACAACATGTAAAACCAAAAAAAGATATCTGTCCCGAAGAAGAAGATCCAAAGACCTTGGAAATGCGCGTATTCCTGCCTTATAGAAACATCTAATAAAGGTGAATGATTGAAAAAGGACTCTCAAATCACAAAACGAATAATATACTAACATTTATTCCATTAGACAACTATTATGTCTTTAACTTTGGCGTAAGAGTGTTCGCAGATACTACCATCCTTTTTTATTACTAAATCGAGACATAGGAACGCCAGCTAAAAGTTGAAATACACCATCAAATCTAAATTAACAAGTCTAGAAGTGAACACCTTTAATCTGTACAAGATCAGATTACAAATGTTCTCTTCTACCATCTCATAATTCTGTCTCTCATGATGTCACCGTCTATGAGCAAGAAAGTTAACGTGGATAACAACGTGAACTTTCTACCAACATTGTGTGCATGTTATAAGAGGACACACCTATTGTCATCCTGATCTTAATAAGTCTTGGTATAGATAATATCAAAAATGAACAATTTCCAATTCAAATCAAAGTCATTGGAGTTTGGGTGAGTTTGTTTATATTCTTATTTAAAAACATTTTATGTATAAATGTCATTTCTTTCTTAAATTATTGATACGGTTCATTAGTGTAGTTAATAAGTTATGAATCTGAGAGTTTTAATGCTTGTGGTCTCAAAAAATGATGCAAATAACAAATTGTGGGCGCGGTCACATAAAAAAGTTGTAAGCCACTGGTCCAAACTCATGAATAGTGCATTAATAAGAAGTACGTACATGATGAACAAATATTTCACCCTCTCACAGTACCAAATTCAGAGAAGGTGTTCTGCTCTGCACAACTCAATGGTGGCATGAAATTGGACTGGTGCTAAAACATACTCTCACGGTACTGTGCATATCCTCCCTAACTATGTATGCAAACTGTTAGCAAGACATTAAAGTTTTCAAGGACTAATCTAAACTACAAAAGCTTCAATCTACAGAAAAAACATGTATTTATGTATTTACATAATGTTTTAACTGCGGAATAATAATTCAATCTTCAATCTACCATGGACCGGTTTGTGTTCGTCTTAAGCATTTTCTCTTGACTTCTCGCTGCAAATTCATCATTTCTTTAACCTGCAATATCACGGAGTACAAACAGTTGGCAAAAACATGATTTGGAACAAGTGTAAATGGTCTGAGAATATGTGAAAGTGGTTCAGAAGTATGTTTATACAGTAAAAGCAGACGCCAAAACATTCATAAAATAAATAATCAGACATCACATGCTAGTTCATGATCACTCCTACTACTGTTCTCCCACTGAGAATTCCAAGTAGCAAGCCTAACATGCGAGGATGAAACAGTTAGAATTATGATAGTTAGCTATAGATATGCTGAATGAAATGCAAAAGATAAGTATGCTCTAAATTGGGATTTCATGAGAAGGGGAATCCTATACTGAGTTCTGGTAAACTTTATTCACAAACCAGTTGCAACTTACTGAAAGAAATGCAACCACAATTTATGTCAGAAAAGCAATCTCAACCAGAAATGAGTACTTTTCTCATTACCAGAGAAAAGCACTCACAGTCACTGCATAATCCCAAAAAATACACGGATTGGTATCTAATCAAATAAAAAATAAAATAGTTTTTTTTTTAATAATTGATGGCATGAGATAGTTAACAGGAGAACCTAAATTAGGCAGTAGTTCAAAGCAGGTATATGTTCGGATCACTACTAACACCAAACCAGCCGTTTTTATGCTGAACATGACCAGCACACCAAAATGCGTTGATTGGCAAAGCCTGGGATCAAATGTTATCTTCATAATGACCTTTGTCAAACCCTCCATTGCTCTTGGCGGAGGATTGACCAATTAGCATGTTATATGAAGGAGGCTAAAACCTCGATTCATGACATCTTGACCAAAATAGTCACAAAACAGGGCACAAGAAAACGACTGTTTTAGAAAAACTTGTGACATGTACAGTTACGGTAAATTCAAATACATGCAATGACTAAAAACCAAAAAGGAGTGATTTCCATTATTTTTCAGAAAGCTGAACTTACTTGATTTTTCTGAATTTCCATGATTTCTTCCTGCAGTATTCAAAATAAAGGTCGATTAGGAGCATTTTAATGCAAGAGACGTTAAGCCACAAATTCAAATGAACACCTGCATATACGGAAATAGCCAGAATTACCTGTTTTTTCTGAAGTTCTTCATTCTCTTCTTTTAATTTTGCAACTTCTGCTTCCAATTCCATGGTATAAGCCTGAAAAAAGAAATGAAAATAAAAATTTAAGACTGGACTTACAGCTGATATCTTGATAATTTTTACAAAATTTCAAAACTTCAATACATTTCCATGTCACGTTCCCACCAAAATCCATTTACAGGTTACTTATTATATGCTTTTATGGATCTTATGATGATCCAACTGCAGTTATATCCACCAATCAACTGCACTATTACCTTGTTAAACCTGAATCTGTATAACTTCCCATGACTGTAACTTGTCAAAAATCTTTCACTTTTCACCAGGTCAGTTCGCTATCATATTACCACTCTGCTGCAGATGTACAGCATGCTTAACAGAGGACAAAAGCAGAATGTCAATGGCTGAGTAGTATACCTAGTATTAAAATCATAACATGATTCTTATCACCATTACATTCTTTTGCTTTTGAAATGATTGCATAATGCAACATCAGCTGCCACCAAACCCTATTAGGGGTATGTTTTGATTCCCTTATTTGAGTTTATCCACTGGCATAAGCACTTGTTAGACTGTTTGGGGAAAGCTTATGGAAACAGCTTATGGCATGTCCGTATGCTGTTTTCATCTTATTTCATAGGCTCTTCAGACTAGCTTATGAAAAGAGCTTGATATTAATTGATCTTTTGTTATAAAGATAGCTTATATATAAACAAATATATGATAAGCGCTTAATTAAGTTGTTTATCCAAACAGGTATCAATTATATTTCAAAATAAAGGAAGGCCAGAAGAACTCTTTTCTGTTACTAGAAGTAAAATCTACAGCCGCGTTCGATTCCATCGCTCAAACCAGTTCGATGCTATCGCTCAGACCAGTACATGGAGGTGGCAGTCACAAACGCCTTTTCATCCATTATTTGGTCTAGATCTCAGCATAAGTTAGTCTTCTTGCATCCAAGTAAGTGTTCATTTGAACAAGTTAGAGAACTATGATTGCCAAATTTAAGTTAACAATAAAATTACAATAACCAGACGTAAAATGAAAAACATTTACCTGCTTGCGAGCACGGGATCTAGCCGCTGACTCTCTATTCTTTATCATTCTTCTCTGTCTCCTCTCAATTACCTTCTCAACAGCTCCATTACCCTTCCTTCCTCGCATACCACCATTAAACACATAAGGAACCGGCGACACAGAAGAAGTATCCCCATTAGACTTTCCAAGTTTATCACCAGATATTTGGTTAGCCGGGGACACGGCACCAAGTTGAACAGCCCCAGGTGCCAAACCAACCATACTAATCCCTCCACCTTGCACAAGATTTGCATTCATGCCTTGATCAGGAGAAAGCCCCATAATTCCACCTCTCATTGCTTGATTACTAGACAAAGGCATCTGAGTTGCATAGTTCAAAACAGGTTGCTTCGGAAATATCTGCTGCTGATGTTGCTGTTGCTGCTGTTGTTGCTGAAGTTGATGTTGCTGAAGTTGCTGATTCTGATGTTGTTGCTGAGACACTGAACTCTGCATCTGTTGCTGATTTGCTGATCTAATCCCATTCACATTCAATGGCAAATTAGTAGGACTCTGAAGACCAACAAGTGGATCATCATTAGTACCACCATTCATTCTATTATTGTTGCCCATAAAACCAGCAACTTTATTCATCTGCTGAGCCTGAAAAGCCAAACCCAAATTACTATTATTTCCAACACGCGCTAAATCAAGAAAAACCCCATCATTCGGTTTCGCATCTTCCCTAACAACACCAGCTCTAACCAAAAACTCTTCCAAAGTCATTTCCCCCAAAGTTGGTTGTCTTTGAGCCTGCGGCGCAGCCAAATTAGGACCATAATCCTTCGAAATATCCTTCCAAACTTCATCAACTGTTTTCTGACTAAGCGTCCGCGGCAGCGTCAAAGAGCCCTGCCTCTGCAAATGATTACTAACAGCCTCTTCTCCCCCCATTGTTTGAACCTCTTCTGCAGTCCAAATGTTCTTCAACAATTCATCCATGTTCATTGACCCAAAATCTTTCCCAGAACCTCCCATACTATTCATAAATTCATCAATCGTCAACGAGTACACCGACGATTGCCGCGCTAGCGAGAAACTCCCCGCCGTTGTCCTCCCACCACCGCCAGCGACGGAGGCTCCCGGATCATTCCCAAACCCCTTGAAATTCATGCTTTTAATTAATCACTTCCGGTTTCCCCCAAATCTGAAGCAAAACACAATCATAATCACTCCTAAATCACAAATCTAAATCCCCTAACTCCCAAACTTCAAACATAAGCTAACAAAATTACCACAATTTAAGGAAAAATAAATAAACAACTCAGATTTTCAATTCTTTACAAATTACAACCAAATTGATCATAAAAACAGAAAAAAATTTCCTTTTTTTCCTCTCTTTTTCAAAAAAGAACAACAGTAACAAAAAAACGAAGAATTAAGCTGAGTTAAACTTGCACGAATCATAAAAAGAAAAAAAAAAGAAAAAAAAAGTTGAATTTGTTGATGTGAGTGTGATACAGGTGGATTAGATTTGACTGAAGCATAATTAAAAAAAATGCATTTAATTTAATTATTTTAAGCTAATCAGAAATTTGTATAGTGTTTGTCAAACGTGGAAAAAATAAAGATAGTGAATATCAACGATAACATGAGTTTCGAGATCCTGTAACAAAAATAGACCAAAAATTTCAACGCTAGTGCAAAATATCTTTCTCGGGAAAAATGAAACGGAGTTGAGAAGAACGAAAAGGGAGAGAGGGGAAAAGAAAAGGAAGAAAAATCTGGAGAAAGAAAACTTACATGGCTGTGGTATTTATTTTACTATGGTTTAATAGTTAATATGAAGTATTCCCGATTTGGTATGTTTTTGGGAAATTTTGGTTTGTGTGAGAGAGTGTGTGGTGTGGTGGGTTTGATTTGGCTGCGTTCCTTTCTTCTTGGTTTCAAGAGGTTCCTCTCGATGCGCCAAGTGTCCAATGTCTCTTCACACTTTTTCGCTTTCGCTTTTTTATTTCAACAAGACTATCATTTTTTATTTATATGATGTTGAGATTGTTTTTATATTATTAGAATTTACTGGAATTATATAAACTATAGTATTGTTGTTTTGAGAAATGTGTATGTATATTAAAATGTAATGTAATTGGAGTACGTTTTGTGTGTTTAGTTTTTGTTTTTACTGAGATATGAGAGTTGAAATAAAATAAAAGATCAGGAGGAGAAGGTGTGAAAAGAAAAAAGGGAAAATAATGGAGATGGGTATTACTGCCGACCAGGGTACGTGTACCAATGAAAAGAGGTTGGAAGTTGGGAGGGGAAGGATGTGACAGCAACCAATAACGTTTTGCTTTCTGTTACAATCCTAGCCGTACACGTTTTCTTTTAAAGATATGGTCACTAATGCCTACTTTTTTTTGTTGAAATAATTGTTTATTTATTAAATAATTTTTTAGGAATATTTTTTGAATATCCATTTTCTTTGAATAAAAAATAATGATATTAGTATGCTATACTTTCAAATTAAAAAATAGTCACTTTACACACTCATAAACTTCATCTTGATCTTTTAAAAGAAACTGAAAAAAAAATTTAGTAAAAAAAGAAAAACTTCATCTTCAAAATGTTATTTATTAAAGAATAGTGCATATTAATTTCACATACATCTTTTTTATGGTTATATGATAAAAGCAGAAAAGCAAAAGGAGTTTATGTCTTAATAAAAAGTCTTTTAAAATATTCACAAATAATTATAAGAAAAAGTAAAGTAAATGTTGATTTATCATTATATGGATTTTCTATGATCATATTTGAACTTGATAAGGATTGAAGTATCATTGTTACAATGGTTTCAACACATTTTTTTTTAGACCGCAAAAAAGAGGAAATACTTGAATTATCAAATGATCGGTATGATATGTGATGCTGCGGAAAAACTAAAGTAATTGTATATATAGTTATTGACTATGTTTTTTCAAAGACACATATGTTTTTTATACATCATTGTATCGAGGAAAATTGTGAGTATAAGCAATTGATTAACTTAACTCAAAAATACAGAGTCGTCACCGCACTTTTATTTTTATCCAAAAAGAGAAAAGGAAAAAGAGCGAATAAAACCTAAAAGTTCTAAAACAAGAACAAAAACAAAGATCTGGGCAAGGGGGGTTAGTTACCCAATGGGAAAGTGTTAGCACCCAAAACGTCTATAGTACTCTATAGGAGCTCTTTGAAATATCTACACTTTTTTGTTTGCAAATGTTTGTTTGAAATGAAATCGGGGAGATGAGAGGAAAATTATTTTTAAGATTTTTGTGTTTGGAGAGACATGTCGCCTCATGCCTACGTACCCACAAAGTGAAATATAGGATCAAAATCCCGTAATTCGTGGTACAAATAACAAAATAGGTTTGTTATGGTTGATTTTAAATGAAAAGGCAAGTCGTCATTTCCAAGCAAATAGTTTCGCTTAAAGAGATGACTCATGTCTAAACTTATGAAAAAGTTTTAAAAGAAAAAGTGCATAAAGCACAAAAAGTTTGAATGAGTTTGAATGCTTTTTATGTCTTTTTGAAAAAAAGTCAAAGTATGATTAACATTAATTGACATTTATTAAAGAAAAGGAAGTTTGAAAAAGTACTTGACAAAAGTTAAGGTTTTATTGTGAAAACGATTTTAGGTTTGAAACAAGAAAGTTTTTGAAAAAGGGAGGAGATTTTGATAATTTAAGAAGGGGAGAAGATGAAGTGACTACCCTAGAAAGCAAAATAAAAGCTAGAGATAAGAAGGATATAACCAACTTGTAGCACACTCCATAGCAAGTCAAATAAGAATTCCATCCATCTTGAAGCATAAGCCAATAAGCAAGCTAAATAAAGGCAAAGATCCATAATACTTCAAGCATAGGGAAATAGACTTAATTCTAAGTCCAAGGGCCCAAGAATAGTCCAAGAGGTCCAAGGTCTAAGAATAGTCCAAGAGAATAGCCACAAAGTTAAGAGCACCAAATTTTTTAGAGGATTAATTCTTTATTAGTGTTTTGAACAAGATATGGTCCAAGGGGACAAAAGAAAAGAGCAGAAACATAAACATGTGTCCAATGGACAAATGAAAAATAATAGAAGCATAAACAATAATATAATATTAGATGATATTAATGGAGCATAAAGATAAAAGATGGATAGGGAGCAAGAAGGAAACATAAACAAAATTAGTACAATGATATCGTTAGTGAGTTAGTGATTAGTCGTTACAGCAAATGATCAACGATGATTAACTCATGCACTTAAGTCAAAGTTGATGAAGACTCGTAAGAGGATTGATAAAATCAAAGCCTCCTAACAACAAGCTTCATAGGTGATGGACTTAAGACAAATAATCAACCATGCTTGGACTTTCAAACATAAGTTTGAGCCACAAATGGTCACTTTCCGATTACGGGACAATTTAGTGCTATGTTAAGCAATCGTAATCGAGTTTATGTAGAAACTATGACTATCCGAGGCTGGTCAATAAAAATGTTAGTGCTAATGCATGCTAGAGAAGTGATGTGTAGATCACTCTTTGAAAGCAATACCGCACGAAAAGAAAATAGGTAACGATCTCGTCTTCATGAAAAACTTGAAATAAGTTCAAACGATATCGAAGATTTTCATCGATCAAAAGAAAAAAAGAGAAGAGGAAAGGGAATGCCATATTGGATTTTAACTTCTAGGTCATTCCGTCTTTAAGTTCATCCACTCATCTTAGTCGATTAAAGCACTAAACATATTATTAACTCGAAGCACCTAAAATGAATTGAACAATTCACTTTAAAGATAGATTTGAATTAATGAATGTTTATCCAACTTCATCTACACTCTAAGTACAAAGAGGAAAAGGACCTTTAAAAGTGCATTCCAAGGCAAAAATCAAAAGGAAATAGAAGAAGAAGAAGAAAGAACCAAAACAATCCCTAAACAGAGCCAAAAGGAAAAATCACCACTAGGTAACCGGTTACCCAGATTTGGTAACCGATTACCACTGCTAAAACAACAAAAAAAAAAAAGAAAAAATCAAGACTAGGTAACCGGTTACCCAGATCTGATAACCGGTTACCACTGCTAAAACAACAGCAAAATAACTTTAAAAAGTGCAGAAACCTGATCAATGATTTCTTCAAATACCTCATGATCAATGATGCAATTGAGCACATAAATTCAAGTAAAATAACATCAATCAACACCAATAGAACACAATTTGCAAGATCCAAAGATCAAGCAACAAGAATCAACAATAGATCATATTGTGGAAGATGTATCAAGAAAATCAATGGTGGATCAAGAAATTATCACTCCAAATCTGGAAATTCTTCAAATCAACTCCACAAATCACACTTCAAAGCCTTGATCTACTAGAATTGATGATGAAAAAGTGAATGGATGAAGGTTTAGCTCAAAAATTAGTAAGTTCTAATGATGAACTTACTAACTTTCAATGGAAGAAAGAGCTTTGGTGAGTTTGGTAATTGGAGAAAATTGAGAGTCAAGAAAGAATTGACAAGGTGAATTTGGCTATCAAAAGCTTATAAAATGAGAGAAATGAGGCCTATATTTATAGAATTTAGGCTTGGAAAATTTGGTGGATTGGAGTTTGTTTTAGAATCAAAATTAGGCTTGCAATTTGAATTTGGAGGGAAATTAATGATCAAGTGGTGATTAGTGAAGGTGTATGGTGGGAATTAATTATGATGAGGTATGGGAATTAAAATGAAGTGATCTAGAATATTCTCATGTTGCAATATTTGAATTTGGTGCCAAAAATGCTGCAGAATTTGAAATTGCCCAATTTTCACAAAATTCACGCAGGATAATCGGTTACCCAATATTGGTAACCGGTTACCACAGACAAAAATGGTGAAAAATGGTCTTTATCATGTGTTGTCTTGGCTCTGGCTCGATTCATTTTCTTGTCAAATAAGGCATGAAAATAAACACATGAACCTTAGAGTCTCTTGAATAATAATCAATAAAAACTTGAGAACTCTTGATCAGATGAATTTAAATTGTTTGTGGATCAACTTTGACTTTGTTCAGATGAAATTCATTCGAGCGGAGGGACTATTGCTTAGTATTTTTGATTCAAACTTCCCTCTGAAAAAGTTAGTAAAAAGGGAAAACAAAATATTTTTGGATTTTGATTAAAGGTTAGTAAACATAAGCAAATAAAGGCAAATAAGAAACACACAAATGCTTGGTGATTCCTGCAAGGTATAAACCCAAAGATGAGAGGGATAGAGGAACCAAAGCATGATCTTGTTTGTGGTATGAAATGAAAATATGCAAATGAGATATGGGAAATCGTATGAGTAAAACTTAGGGTATTACAGTGCCCCTATTTAAGTTTCTTTTATCAGAAGATATGAAGATACTTAAATACAGAAAACTATATTTTTAGCCCTAAGATGCCACCAGATGATATGAATGCAAAGGATAAAACACTCTGCGGGAAAGCTCAAAACAAAGGATTTATGGTAAATTGAGTGAAAAAAGGTGAAAAGACACGTTGGGGAACACAAGCTATTTTTGGAGATCTGTTAAGGTAACAAGAAGTATCCATCAATAGTTGAAAAGAGAGGGACAAGACCCTAGGAAGACGAGTAGTGACATCCAAGAATGGCATTGGTTTGAAATTACGAACAAGACAAAAGTATGTCAAAATATGTCCAAAAGTGGCATTGGACAACAACATGAAAGTTTTTGGTAAAAACAACAACGTCATTCAAGAATAGCATTGAATGAAGGTGAAAAACACTCTATTGGGGGTAGGATATCCAAGAATGGCATTGGATGAAAGGAACTACAAAATACAAGAATGGTATCGGATTCTGCCGAGGAAAAGATATCCAAGAATGACATTGGACAAAAGAAATCACAACATCCAAGAATGGTATGAAGCGAGAAAAATTTCTGGAAAGTACATCAGAAGCATCCACGAATGACATTGGATAAAAAGAGTTCACAATATACAAGACTGGCATTGAATAAAGTGAGAAAGAACTTTCAGGAATGACACTGAAAGTAAAGGTAAATCACTACATTTAGGAATGGCATTGAATGATAGTGAGCAAGACATCCAAGAATGACACTGAATGAAAAGGAGAAAACTCATTCATGAATGACACTGAATGAACAGATAAAACTTTCAGTAATAGCACTGGGAGACACAAGAGGAATAAGATATTCGGGAATGGCACTAGAGATCAAAAGAGACAGATGTCCAGGAATGGCACTGGAGATCAAAAGAGACAGACATCTAAGAATGACACTAGAGTGAAAGAATACAAATATCCAGGAATAACACTAGAATGAAAAAAGATAAACATCTAACAACAACACTAGACACACAGGAAACGACAACATCCAGGAATAACATTGGGTGAAAAGACAGGTAAATATTTTGGTAGGCGCCAAGTAAGTTGGACTTTGATCACAAGGTAAGATGTTGATAGAAACATGACCTCGGGAAATGAACATGCGCACGAAAAATACTTCGAGCTATGTGAATGTTTGAATGATATGAATGATTTATGCATGCAAATGCAAATGATTGGGATAACCGAGATAGACTCTTATGTGATGGAAGAATGGAACTCTGATTCCTTAACACAGGGAACTCTGTCCACTCTGCTTGGAGAGAAGATGTTGAACATATCTCTGTCACACTTATGAATTGTATCAGGCTGATAGTCCTTTGAGAAAATACATGAAAAGCTACTTGGGGATTCTTGAAGAAGACTGCCCCAGATTGATTTTCCGATGAGGATAAACTGATCATGACTTCAATTTGACTGCCGTGGAGGGAAAATGATCATGGCTTTCATTCTTGAAATGAATGTTGAGGATAAATGATCATGGCTTTCATTCTTGAAATGAATGTTGAGGATAAATGATCATGGCTTCAGTTCTTGAAATAACTGCTAAGGATAAACTGATCATGGCTTCAGTTCTTGAAATGAATGTTGAGAAGGCTAAACTCAGTACGGGTCTTGAAAGAGATCTTTTGGCCAACCAATTCTGAGAATAATTTGCATTGAGCAACAAATCTTGAACTAATTCACAACAGGATTTGGAAGTAACGTGCCCTTGATAGAATCACTGACCAAGTTTCTCAACTGTTTGACATTTCCTGGTGAGGAAAGTTTGTCTGCAAATAAAATTATTCAAACATGGTAATTTTAATGTAAAGTTCATGCAATTTTGAAATCAAAAATCCTTTTTGGAATGATATTATTGATGTATAGAAAATGAATCACTTGTCAAAACACAATGGTTTTTTAAAAATTCAAAAATGAAAGAGAAAGCAAAGGTATGACATGAAAACAAATGATTGGCAACAAACTTAGGAGTTAACTTACGCGACCTTGCTGTAGTATGCTTTCAAAAGAAACCTGACTTCAGTTAGGTCTTTTGAGGGTTGTAATGTGGTATTATTCACGGTTTTCGAAACAAATGATATAGGCTCAAAGTTTATTTGTACCCAACCCCTTCTTCAGGATGATCTTCAGTCTTATGTTCAGTTGATTCAACCTATGCATATAGGTTCCAAGCAATTTTGGAGTTGAAACACATTTATGATGATGGCTCAAGGGCCAAGGGAATTTTTTTTTGAGATGACAATCACTTTTTCTTACAATGTTTTGTTGTTTTTGAAGAGGACCTTGGTCAACTCGTTTTGTCTTTGAGGATTTAGGTAACCTCTTGATTGATTTTTTTTATCCCTAACTTTTGCCTGAACTGTGTCATTTGAGCTTACAGTCAGTGGGATGCCCCTATTTTACCTAAGTCTCCTTCATAGGTTTTGACTTAGCGAAATTTTCTTTTGATTTTTTCATTCTCTCTCTCTCTCTCTCTCTCTCTCTCCCTCTCTCTCTCTCTCTCTCTCTCTCTCTCTCTCTCTCTCTCTCTCTCTCTCTCTCTCTCTCTCTCTCTCTCTCTCTCTCTCTCTCTCTCTCTCTCTCTCTCTCTCTCTCTCTCTCTCTCTCTCTCTCTCTCTCTCTCTCTCTCTCTCTCTCTCTCTCTCTTCTTTTTTTGAAAGATAGTGACTGTCTAGCTTAATGATTATGATAAACCATCATTGGATTTTGATTTGAAAGACATCTTCGACACTTCTTTGATGTGTACAAATGAAAGCTAATGATTGCAACCTTTATTGGAAGGTGTCTTGAATGATTCTCTCGTGTTTAAATGCATAGTCAAATTAACTGAGAACTATCCATCCCTAGGTTAAGATTGCATGTTTTTTCGAATAGAAAGAAACTCTAACTTCTATGCTCAAAGGGGTTGACAAGGGATTAGCTTCCTTATTTCTCCAGTGTTTGGGAGTTGAAACAATGCTTGTACATCATCAGCCAAGTTTTAATTGAAAGCATACAATTCAACAATTTTGAGTATTTTTTTCCCATCATCCTCCCTCCAATCTTTGCATAAACAAAAACTTGATAAATAAAGTGAACAAGAGATATATTTTTGTTTTGTGAAAAATAAAGCATAAAGATGCACACAGTGAATGTAAATGAATTGAATCAAAACATTGTAATGCTCATTTCATTAAAATTAACCATGAAAGTACAAATAAAGTTCAAATAAAACAAACAATACAATCAGAGAAAAATGAAAACAGAAAGAAACAATGCATAGTGACTAATCAACAACAAAGATGAGTTGTCCTGCCTAAAACACTAGCTTTAGGAGATGATCTATCTGAACTGACTCAAACTTCACTTGGCATGCTCTAGTAAAGGATTGTTGACAACATTATTATTGGTATCATGAAAGGTGAGGATATTGTCTTTGATCAGTTCTTGTAATCTAGCCTTCAATGCATAACAACCTTCCAAGTTATGGCCTGCCCCACCTTGATGGAACTCACAATGAAGATCAGTCTTATAGCTGGCTGGGAGAGGACTTGGAGGAAGGGATAAAGCCCTAGTTGTAATCGAACCTTTCTGAACAAGACCTGGATACATCTCAGTGTAGGACATCAAGATAATATCAAAGTTACCCCTATTATGATTCTGACTTTGTCTAACAGCCTGATGAGGAGCTTGAAAAGGTTGAGCATTGACAACAGGAGCAACTGCAGCTATATATTGTTGTTGCCTGTGATGAGGTTTCCTTTCAACTGAAATAGCTTGGGTATTGCCATCCTTTTTCTTTTGAAAATTCCCAGCCGACTTTCTAGCAACATTAAAGGATTCAACATTAGTAATCTTTCCTTTCTTGATACCCTTTTCTAGTCTTTCTCCAATAGTGACTAGGTCAGCAAATCCAGATGATACACTGCCTATCATCTTTTCCCAAAAGAGTGGCTGAAGAGTGTCTATGAATAATCCAGTCAATTCCTTTTCTGCCAAGGGTGGCTCTACCTGAGCACCTAGCTCTCTCCAGCGCCGAGCATATTCCTTAAAGGATTCTTTTTCTTTTTGAGATATGTTTTAAAATTAACGGTGATCAGGTGCCATGTCCAGGTTGTACTTATATTGCTTCAAGAAAGCATCAGCTAAGTCTTTCCAGCTTTGGATACAGTTCTTCTCAAGTCCCATATACCATTTCAGTGAAGCTCCACTCAAGCTGTCTTGGAAACAATGAATGAGCAATTTGTCGTTGTTGGTATAGGTAGCCATCTTGTGATAATACATCACCAAGTGACTTCTAGGACAGGTGTGCCCCTTGTATTTCTGAAATTCAGGAGTTTTGAATTTGGCAGGCATAACCAAATCTGAAACTAAGCATGTGTCAATTGTGGAAGCACCAAAGACATCATTTCCTTCTACGACTCTTATCCTTTTATCCAGAGTTTGCCATTGCTCTCTGACTTCTTCAATGTATCCAGGTTCTCCCCGACTTTCAGATTGTGGACCAGTAACATGGTACACGAAAGGAGGATTCTCAGAAGTAGATTGAGCAACAGTATACACAACAGGTTGAGGTTCAGTGAACAAAGGTGATGAAGATACCGACAGTACGGATGGGTCAACCATTGGAGTAGTTGCAAAGGGTGGTGAGTAATTCGAGTTAACCCAAATTCAAGCCAAGTAGGATTTGGTTGCTAGATTAGTGGAGGGTTAACAACAACAGTTGGGATTTCAAAAATCACATTCCTTTGAGGTGATTCTACTCTAACAATCAAAACTTGCATCATTTTTGCGAGCTTGGTCATGTTGGCCTTCAACTCATCAATTTACATTTTGACTTCGGCATTGTGTTGTTCTTGATTTTCCATTCTCAATCTAACATCAACTCTAGTTTCGTAGTTGTGTTGAGGAAACAACTTGACGGTGAATAGATAACTGAAGAAGGAGACAATTGGAATTAGTTCGCTAGAAACTGGAAGGAATGCATATGTATGCTCATGAATACAAAATTGCATGGATGCAACAACCACGAACTAGATAACACAAAGCACACGGGTCAAGGGTTTGAGTCACAAGCATGGATCCAAGGTTAGAACCAACCCACAAAGGTATGTACTAAGGTTATATCATCACCTGTAGAACAAGGTTCTAAAAAAGTTCCCAGAGTCATAATTACATCTTTTAGATATTATCGTCTTAAATGACTACTTGTCAGTCAACAATATTCTCAAGAGAAACTCGTTTGAGTGTGGTATCGCATAACAACTAATTCAGGTTTACACCTGAATAGCCACCGTACCACATCCTAGTAAGGCCAAGATGGGTTGAAGGGTTCTAATGCCCTCAGCTTCTCAGGCTCCCAGGTCGGAAAAAGTAATGCCAATTACGACTACTCGTAAGACATCAGTAATCTCAAAGGGGCCTCCACTGAGCGGGAGATCTCAAGTCAGCTTAGTAAGGAATACTCCACGTAAGCCAATAATACTATACCACCCTCCTATCATAAGTGCACTCAAGTCCGCGTATAGGACTTATCTCACCACATAGATCACCAGGCACCAAACAGAACAAACAATAACAAACAAATAAAACAAAAAGCGATAAATAAATCAAAGTAGGCTAAACCCACTAGGAAGCAATGATCTCCAGCAGAGTCAACATTTTTCTGTAGCGGGGAAATTTGTAAGTGTAAGCAATTGATTAACTTAACTCAAAAATACATGATTTGGCACCACATTTTTATTTTTATCCAAAAAAAGGAAAGGAAAAAGAGCGAACAAAACCTAAAAGTTCTAAAACAAGAATAAAAACAAGGATTTGGATAAGGGGGTTGGTTACACAATGGAAAGGTGTTAGCACCTAAAATGTCTATAGTACTCTATAAGAGCCTTTTGAAAGATCTACAATTTTTTGTTTGCAAAGGTTTGTTTGAAATGAGATTGGGGAGATGAGAGGAGAATTATTTTTAAGATTTTTGTGTTTGGAGAGACGTGTCGCCTCATGCCTACGTATCCACAAAGTGCAATATAGGATCAAAATCTCGTAGTTTGTAGTACAAATAACAAAATATATTTGTTATGGTTGATTTTAAGTGAAAATACAAGTCGTCATTTCCAAGCGAATAGTTTCGCTTAAAGAGATGACTCATGTCTAAACTTATAAAAAAGTTTTAAAAGAAAAGTGCATAAGACACAAAAGGTTTGAATGAGTTTAATGCTTTTTATGTCTTTTTGAAAAAAATTAAAAGTATGATTAACATTGATTGACATTTATTAAAGAAAATGAAGTTTGAAAAAGCACTTGACAAAAGTCAAGGTTTTATTGTGAAAGCAATTTTAGGTTTAAAAGCAAGAAACTTTTGAAAAAGGGAGCAGATTTTGAAAATTTAAGAAGGGGAGAAGATAAAGTGACTATCCTAGAAAGTAAAATAAAAGCTAGAGATAAGAAGGATCTAACCAACTTATAGCACACTCCATAGCAAGCCAAATAAGAATTTCATCCATCTTGAAGCATAAGCCAATAAGCAAGCCAAATAAAGTCAAAGATCCATAATACTTCAAGCAGAGGGAAAGAGACTTAATTCTAAGTCCAAGAGTCTAAGAATAGTCCAAGAGGTCCAATGTCTAAGAATAGTCCAAGAGCATAGCCACAAAGTTCAGAGCATCAAGTTTTTTAGAGGTTTAATCCTTTATTAGTGTTTTGAACAAGATATGGTCCAAGTAGACAAAAGAAAAGAGCAGAAACATAAACATATGTCCAACGGAAAAGGGAAAAACAACGGAAGCATAATCAATAATATGATATGAGATGATAATTATGGAGCATAAAGATAAAAGAGAGATAAGGAGCAAGTAGGAAACATAAACAAAATTAGTACACTGATATCGCAAGTGAGTTAGTGATTAGTCGTTATAGCAAATGATCAACGATGGTTAACTCAGGCACTTAAGCCAAAATTAATGAAGATTCATTAGAGGATTGATAAAATAAAAGTCTCCTAAAAACAAGCTTCATAGGTGTTGGACTTAAGATAAATAATCAACCATACTTGGACTTTCAAACATAAGTTGAGCCATAAATGATCACTTTCCGATTACGGGACAATTTAGCGCTATATTAAGTAATCATAATCAGTTTTATGTAGAAACCACGACTATATGAGGTCGGTCAATAAAAATGTTAGTGCTAATGCATGCTAGAGAAGTGATATGTAGATCACTCTCCGAAAGCAATACCGCACGAAAAGAAAATAGGTAACGATCTCGTCTTCATCAAGAACTTGAAATAAGTTCAAACGATATAAAAAATTTTCAACAATCAAAAGATAAAAAGAGAAGAGGAAAGGGAATGCCAAATTAGATTATAAGTTCAAGGTCATTCCGTCTTTAAGTTCATCCACTCATCTTGGTGGATTAAAGAACTAAACATATTATTAACTCAAAGCACCTAAAATGAATTGAAAAATTCACTTTAAAGATAGATTTGAATTAATAAATGTTTATCCAACTTCATCTACACCTTAAGTTCAACGAATTTAAAGAGGAAAAATACCTTTAAAAGTGCATTCCAAGGAAAAAATCAAAAGAAAATTGAAGAAGAAGAAAGAACCAAAACAGTCCCAAAACAGAGCTAAAAGGCAAAATCAACACTAGGTAACCGGTTACCCAGATCTGGTAACCAGTTACCACTGCTAAAACAACAACGAAAAGGAAAAATCAAGACTAGGTATCCGGTTACCCAGATCTGGTAACCAGTTACCACTGCTAAAACAATAGCAAAATAGCTTGAAAAAGTGCAGAAACTTGATCAATCATTTCTTCAAATACCACATGATCAAGGATGCAATTGAGCATGAAAATTCAAGTAAAATAATAGCAATCAACACCAACAGAATATAGTTTGAAAGATTCAAAGATCGAGCAACAAGAATCAACAATAAATCAAATTATGAAAGATGTATCAAGAACAATAATGGTGGATCAAGAAGTTACCACTCCAAATCTGGAAATTATTCAAATAAAATCCACAAATCACACTTCAAAGCCTTGACATACTAGAATTGATGATGAAAAAGTGAACAGATGAAGGTTTAGCTCTAAGATTAGTAAGTTCTAATGATGCACTTACTAACTTTCAATGAAAGAAAAAGCTTTAGTGAATTTGGTAATTGGAGAAAATTGAGAGTCAAGAAAGAACTTGACGAGGTGAATTTGGCTATCAAAAGCTTATCAAATGAGAGAAATGAGTCCTCTATTTATAGGATTTAGGCTTGGAAAATTTAGTGGATTGGAGTTTGGTTTGGAATCAAAATTAGGCTTGGAGTTTGAATTTGGAGGGAAATTAATGATCAAGTGGTAATTAGTGAAGGTGTACGATGGGAATTAATTATGATGAGGTAGGAGAATTAAAATGAAGTGATATAGAATCTTCTCATGTTGCAATATTTGAATTTGGTGCCAAAAATGTTATGTCCTTCGGTTATCCCAACTTTTGGCTGGTACCCGCTACTTTTAAGTCCATCTTCGGCCGGCAATCACTTCACTACGTACATCCCCGTAATTTGAAAATGTCTGGGTTCTTTTGTATTCAATCACCTTTTACCTTGAATATTTGAAAGCAATTGCTTTTCATACCTTCAGGTTTAAGTTGATTGAATAGGGGCAGCTGTTGCACACCCAAATTTTCCCTCACCTTTTCTAACCCTAACTGGCTTATGTTTCATATTCATCTGCATCTTATTTAGGTCATAATCATTAATTGGTATTCTAAGACATGGGATTAAAGGATTTCCTTGGTATTTGTGTTTGACCTATTCAAAGGTGATTTAGTTGATTATTACTTCAGTCAAGATTGGCACAAGTTGAATTCACATTATCTTCCTATTCAGAGGAGTCATCAGAAGCACTAGGTCAGGTATTTATTGGTGTGAATCAAGGTTTGACTCCCTCTCAGTTCAAGTCACTCCTTCATCTATACACACTCAAGACCAAGTGAATGGGGTTTCCATACTCTTTGTATTTTAATTGGGTAAAAGTTCTTTAATAAAGAGAATTTCTCATAGATTGTTGGGTTGTCATGGCATGAAAGGCAATCAGATTTATCTTCAAGTGGAGTATTGATTCAGGAATGATCAGGTTCTTAAAAATTCATAGCAATTAAAAGCTTAATTCAAGTTGAAGTGGGAAGAAAATGCAATTGGATATAAGTTTATATGTCATCATCCACACACAATTTCTATGTCTTCACCTATATCACTTTCTAACATCCAATTGTGTGTGGGTGAAGACATATAAATTGTGTATGGATGATGACATGTGAACTTATATCCAATTGCATTGTCTTCCCACCTCAACTTGAATTAAGCTTTTGATTGCTAGGAGGTGCATCTTCCAGAAGTAGTGTAGGAGAGCGTTTCACACTCCAAAGAGTAGTTCTGGTAAACTCAGCAAATCTGAGCTTAGCATCATCAGAGCAAACCTGCTTCAGATTGGAGGCAACTTTGTTGAATCTGGAGATAAATCTATCCCAGATAGCATCAGAGTCATCTGAGTTCATACATGATGAACATCTCTTCTGAACAGAAGCTAAACTCATCCTTATTTCCTTTTTGAAAGTTACAAAAAATTCATCAACATTTAGCCTAGGTATGGGTTTGAAATAAGCTTCCAGAGGGGATGGTTTAGATGATTTGGTTTGTTCTGGTGGTGATGGAATGGTAAAGGTAGGAATAATGAATAATGGACGAGGGTAGATTTGTACAGAGGGAATTTGGATTTTTGGTATGTTCAAAAGTAAGTGAGGTTTGATTCTGGAGTTAGATGGAACACCATCAAATGGTGTTGAATCATAAGGTTGGAAGATGGAGTTTGAAGACAAAATTGTCTCAGAGGAAGTGAGGTCAAGTTGTTGTTTGAGATAATCTTGGAGGACAGAAGGAAGGATTAAAGTAGAACTGGGTTTAAGAGGGATTGAAGGTTCATAAGGTTCTATTCTGGTGTAAAAGTTTTTAATTTTTAAACCAGAGGGAAGGGGTTCAGAGGGTAAAGTTTTTACAGAGTCAGATAAAACAATTTCAGCATTTTGTTTTGGTTCAGGTTGTGGAGAGGATTGTGGAGTTAACGTGTTTAGAAAGTTAAGGTTAAGATCAGATTCAGTTGAAGTTCTGGATTCCGTAGAATGGCATGAAGTTGAAGAAATGGTGATCATGACATTCAGGGGTGTGATGTCAAGAACTTCAGAATCAGGGATAAATGGGGGTTGAACTGGTGTTGGAACAGAAGTAGAATGTGATTCTGATTGTGGAATTTCTGATGGTGGTTGTTGTTGTTCTTCTGGTTGAGATAGTGGGATTGGATTTGGAATAGGTGATTTTGGTTTTGGAATAGGTGTAGGTTCTACAACTTGTTCTGGTTGGGTTGTATCAGAAGTTATATGATCTGATGTTTGTGGTGTGGGTTCTGAAACATTTTGTTGTAGAGGTTCAGAGCATGGTTGAGGTTGTTCAGAATTAGTTGGGATAGGTTCTGAGGGTGTAGGAAGTGGCACATATGAGTTTGTAGTTTGAGGTAGAATGGAACTAACAGTTGATGAATTATTTGCATTTTCAAAAATAGAAGATAAAGATGGTTTAGTACCTGAGATCTTGATGCGTTTGACAGGTACAGAAGGAGCTTCTCCAGTAATCTTTCTCTTCTTTTTCTTCTTCTGGGGTTCTTTAGAAGTTTCCTGTTGCTTCTGAGACTCAGCAGATGATTTTTGCTTCTTCTGAGTTACGTCAGAAGTGATTTCCTTCTTCTGAGGTTCTTCAGAAGATTTCATCTTTTTCTGAGGAGGACATGCTGCTGCTTCTTCTTAAGCCTGGATCCTCTCCCTCTTGTGTTCATCAAAGAAGTGTGGCAGAGAAGGAAGATTGACAAAGCCTTCTGGAAGAAGAATGCCTTGTTCCAGACAAGAACCAACATACTTAACCAGAACTTCTTTAGGTTCTTCAGCATAAAAGATTGGAAAGTCTTCTACTATAACTCTTCTCTTGCTGATTTCTTCTATTTTCAGCTTTTCAGGTACAGAGGCAAGTTCTTCAATTACTTTAAGCCTCTGAAGACTCTTAGCATTCATGACTTTACCAACAATAGTCTGAAGCTCTGACTTCATTCCAGCTTCATGTAAGTGTCCTACCAGACCATTTTCCGTCAGAATATCTGACAGTAATCTTCCACAAGGTATCCAATTCCTTGTCTTCTGACCTTTAGTTTTCATCTCTTCTCTAGATTGTTTCACGTGATTCCACAGATGGGAAAACAGTAAGTGAGGCAAATCCACCTTGGTGCTCTCACTCAAACAATACATGAAATACAGTTGATCATTATTCACATAATCAGGAGAATTAGTAGATTTCCTGTGGTGAATACATCCCATGAAGATTTTAGCCCAGATCTTGTAGTTTGGCTTTAAATCTTTGAATTTGTTAGAAGGGTTTCCAGACACCATTACTTCAGAATAGACAGCTTCCATGTTGACACGTCCAGATAAACAAAACACACCATCTGTTTCCTCATATCCTATCAGCTTTCTTATCAAATCCTCTGTGATTACAATTTCCTTGCCCAGAACATAAGAAACAATGAATTTAGGGTAGGCATACGCATGAATCCAGAACTCCTTGACTAACACAGGGTAAACAGGTCTAAAGAGTCTGTCAAAGTACTTAGTCCATCCTTGAGCACGAATGATGGAGCGAAGATTGTATCCATTTTCATTTAGAGAGTCAAAGTCAACCATAGATTCACATAGAACTTCCAATTTCTCAACAGGAGTGAGAGTGGTTCTGACAGGGTTTTTGAAGGGAGCAACACCCATGTTGGACGAAGAAATAGCTGCCATTGTTGACTGTAACTGAGCAGATGTTGAAGAAGATGTTGCCATTGTTGGAGATGAAGATTTAGGGTTACGAGCAATTTTGGGTTTTGGGATAAGATGGAAACAATGCAAGAGACATAAATGCATAAAAGTGACTGTGAGTGTAAAGTGTGAAAAGTTGTCAAATGTGGAATATATAGAGACAATTAGGGCAACAAGAGATCACATGTTCTGCACGCTTCCACTTAGCATTTAATGACATTAAAAATAATCATTTCAAACATTAATAATTCTGACATATGGGGGGAAATCAAGAAACCAAATATTCAAAATAGTACCTCAAATGTCTTTTCAGTATTGTGCACGCCATCTTTTCAGATTCAGAGTGACACGTGTTTGCTTGTATGTGCTTCTGAGGACTCAGTGAGAAATGAAACGTTAACCAACGTTCAGATCCTCTAAGACTTGTCAGATCAGATACACACCAAAGAATAATAATTCAAAGAAATAAATAATGATCAGAATTAATACTTCAGAGCTTTAAACATTTTGCATCTGAGAAATTTGCCTCTGATAAATATTATTCTGGACAGAAATCCATTCCAATATTTTTTAGAATAAACTTAAACCTATCTTCATCAAGGGGTTTTGTAAAAATATCAGCCCACTGATGATCTGTATCAACAAAGTTTATACTTAAAATTCCCTTTTGAATATAGTCTCTGATGAAATGATGTTTAATTTCTATATGTTTTGCCTTAGAGTGTAAAATAGGATTTTTAGATAAACATATAGCAGAAGTATTATCACAGAATATAGAAATGTTACTCTCAAAGATCTGATAGTCTTTTAGTTGACTCTTCATCCAGAGCATCTGTGTGCTACATCCAGCAGCAGCAATATATTCTGCTTCTGTAGTTGACAGAGCAATTGTTGGTTGCTTCTTGCTGTACCAGGAGATTAAATTTCTTCCAAGAAACTGACAGCTTCCAGAAGTACTATTCCTTTCAACTCTGTCTCTAGCGTAGTCAGCATCACATAATCTAACTAGTTTAAAATCATCAGATTTTCTGTAACACAGACCCACGTTAGAAGTACCTTTCAGATACCTTAGAATCCTCTTAACAGCTGTTAAGTATGATTCTCTAGGATCTGATTGGAATCTAGCACACAAGCACACACTGAATAGAATGTCAGGTCTAGAAGTAGTTAATTATAAAAGAGAGCCTATCATACCTCTGTAGAGTTTCTGATCTACTTTCTTACTTACCTCTTCCTTACCCAGAGTGCTTGTTGGATGCATTGGAGTCTTTGCCAACTTACTATCAGTCATTTTGAACTTCTTCAGAAGTTCTTTTACATATTTTGTCTGATGAACGTAAGTGCAAACTGGAGTCTGATTTACTTGAATTCCCAGAAAGAATCTGAGTTCTCCCATCATGCTCATTTCAAATTCAGCCTGCATACATTGAGCAAACTCCTTTCCAAGCGTAATTTTGGTAGATCCAAATATAATATCATCTACATATATTTGACAAATTAACAGATCTTTCTTAAATGTTTTATAAAAAAGAGTTGTGTCCACTTTGCCTCTGATAAAGTTTTTCTCCAGAAGAAAATTACTTAATCTCTCATACCAAGCTCTGGGAGCTTATTTTAAACCATATAGAGATTTCTTAAGTTTGA
Organism: Lathyrus sativus; assembly: GCA_963859935.3. NCBI lineage: Eukaryota > Viridiplantae > Streptophyta > Magnoliopsida > Fabales > Fabaceae > Lathyrus > Lathyrus sativus. The sequence goes on along the minus strand of OZ012739.1, from coordinate 590,320,043 downwards.
AAACATGTTATGGAAATTTTTCACTTTCAAATCCAGGAGGTTGGTGTACATAGACTTCTTCTTCTATAATCCCATTTAAGAAGGCACTCTTAACATCCATCTGATATAGAGTGATGTTATTTTGTGTAGCAAAAGATATTAGTAAGCGAATAGATTCTAACCTTGCCACAGGAGCATAAGTCTCTGTGTAATCAATTCCTTCTTGCTGACTATACCCTTGAGCTACCAGCATTGCCTTGTTTCTTACAACTTCTCCTTGCTCATTGAGTTTGTTTCTGAAGACCCACTTTGTTCCTATTATGTTGAACCCATTTGGTCTTGGAACCAGATCCCAAACTTCATTTCTAGTAAATTGATTTAGCTTATCTTGCATTGCAAGTATCCAATCATTGTCTTGCAGAGCCTCATCTACAAAAGTTGGTTCAATTACTGAAACCAGACCAAACAAGGACGTTCCAGATGATCTGATGAAAGACCTTGTTCTGATGGGGTCATCCTTCTTGTCAATGATCATTTCTTCTGGATGTGAAGATTTGATTCTGGATGATCCTCTAACTGTTGAATCTTCAGAAATATTCAGATTGTTCATTTGACCTGCTAAGGGAGTTGCATCTGGCGTAGCTTCTGGTTCTTTCACTTTATCTTTATTTGCTTCTGATTCTTCAGAGTCTGTGAGAATAATTTCTCTATCTGCAGAATTGTCAATCTGCTTTGGCTTTTGATTGCCAAGCTTATCATCAAATCTAACATGAATAGATTCCTCTACAATCTGCGTCTCAGTATTGTATACTCTGTAGCCTTTAGAGCGTTCAGAATATCCAAGCATGAAACACTTCTGAGCTTTGGAATCAAACTTGTTAAGATTTTCTTTAGTATTTAACATAAAGCAAATACATCCAAAAGGATGGAAATAAGAAATGTTGGGCTTTCTATTCCTCCATAATTCATAAGGAGTCTTCTCTAGAAGTGGTCTTACAGACACTCTGTTCTGAATATAACATGTTGTGTTTATTGCTTCTGCCCAAAAATGCTTTGCCATGTTAGTCTCATTGATCATGGTTCTGGCCATTTCTTGTAATATTCTATTTTTCCTATCTACAACTCCATTATGTTGAGGAGTTCTAGGGCAGGAGAAATCATGTGCAATGCCATTATCTTTAAAATATTTTTCAAAAGATTTATTTTCAAATTCACCACCATGATCACTTCTGACTTTAACAATTTTGAAATCTTTTTCATTTTGGACTTGATTGCAGAAGTCAAAGAATACAGTATGTGACTCATCCTTGTGTTTTAGGAATTTTACCCAAGTCCACCTACTGTAGTCATCAATAATGACCAGTCCATACTTCTTGCCTCTGATGGATGCAGTTTTCACTGGTCCAAACAGATCAATGTGAAGTAACTCTAATGGCCTAGAGGTTGAAACAACATTTTTGCTTTTGAAAGTAGATTTTGAAAATTTACCTTTCTGACATGCTTCACAAAAAGCATCTGAGTTGAACTTCAACTTAGGAAGTCCTCTGACCAGATTGAGTTTATTAATCTGAGATATACGTCTCATATTAATATGTCCCAATCTTCTGTGCCAGACCCATTGCTCATCATTTACAGACATAAGGCATTTTACGTTTTGAACCTTTAGTTCTGAAAGATTTATTTTATAAATGTTGTTCTTCCTTTTTCCATTAAAGAGAACTGAGCCATCCTTTTGACTAACAGCTTTACAACATTTTTTATTAAAGATTATGTGATAACCATTGTCACTTAATTGACTTATGGACAATAAGTTATGTTTTAATCCTTCTACAAGCAAGACATTAGAAATAGAAGGAAGGTTACCATTGCCAATAGTACCAGAGCCAATTATCTTGCCCTTCTGGTTCCCTCCAAACTTCACGTCTCCTCCAGATCTAAGCTCCAGACTTTGGAACATAGACCTTTCTCCCATCATGTGTAGTGAGCATCCAGAGTCCAGGTACCATGACTGGCGTCTTGACCTTGCTGCTAAAAACATCTGCAACAGGGATTATTTTACTCTTAGGTACCCAGATCTTCTTGGGTCCTTTTGGGTTAGCTGTTCTAAAGGTTTGTCTGAACTTCAGTTTTTCAACAAAAGGTTTATTCTGACTAGCCTTAGATTTAAACACATGAATGTTCTCTTCAGAACGAGTGTGTTTAATATCATTCAAGTGACCAAACTTAAAATGAGAATATAAAGAAGTCTTCTTAATGATAAGTTTATCAACAGGTTTTGGATTTAAATCCTTTCAAGAGGAAGATTCATATCCAATTCCTTTTCTGTTATTTCTGCTAACTCCATAGATCATTGAAGCCATCTTGCTTCTATCTATGCTTTTAGCCAGAAACTTCTGAAAGCTGTAGTCATATTTTTCCAAAATATTTTTGCATTCAGACTTAGTTTCAGAATCAGAGTCTTGTTGAGCTAGTTCAAAATCATTTTTCATTTTCAGATTGTTTTCTTTGAGCTCAACAACTTCTGACTTCAACAAATTAATCTCAGATTCAAGACTGCATTTAAGCTTCTTGTATTTAAGTTTAATCTTGTTGTAGTTTTCTAACATATCAGATAAACTTTCAACAAGTTCAGCTCTGGAGCGTTCAGAAAATACCTCTTCAGAGTCAGATTCAGATTCAGATTCAGATCCTGAAGTTCCTTCCTCCTGATCTTCTGTGTCTGCCATCAATGCTACGTTGGCACATTCCTCTTCTGATTCAGATGAGGATTTAGATTCATCTGAATCATCCTAGGTTGCCATAAGAACCTTTTTCTTCTTGTCAAACTTCCTGTTAGGCTTTTCTTTTTGAAGTTTTGGGCATTCATTTTTGTAGTGCCCAGGTTCTTTACATTCATAGCAGACAACCTCCTTTTTGCTAGATCTTTTGTGTCCAAAAGATTCTTTTCTTTGATCAGGCTTCCTGAAGTTTCTGAACTTCTTTCCTTTGTGCTTCCAGAGTTTGTTTATTCTTCTGGACAGCATGGACAACTCATCTTCTTCTTCAGAAGAAGATTCTTCAGAGCTTTCCTCTATTACCTGCAACGCTTTAGCAGATTTTTAGATTTTAAGGCAATAGACTTACCTTTCTTTTGAGGTTCATCTTCCTCAAGTTCAATCTCATGGCTCCTCAAGGAGCTGATCAGTTCTTCTAGAGAGATCTTGTTCAGATCTTTTGCCATTTTCAGCGCAGTGACCATAGGTCTCCATCTGGTAGGTAAACTTCTGATGATCTTCTTCACGTGATCAGCAGTAGAATAGCCTTTGTCCAGAACCTTTAGTCCAACTGTAAGTATCTGAAATCTGGAGAACATAGTTTCAACAGATTCAACTTCTTCCATCTTGAAAGCTTCATACTTCTGGATCAGCGC